>JAIUCV010000017.1:345195-706387 GCA_026724425.1 Erythrophleum ivorense
AAGTGTTTCTGCCCAATTTCAGAGAAGGAAGCTAGGGTTTAGGTGCACCAAAGGGAGAGAGAAGAAGGATAAATCAAAGGCGTAAGGTATGGTTTCTTAGTAGTTTTTTCATACTTTCTTCCATCCAAACCTCCTCTCTTCATTCTCCTTTGTTTTCTTTGATTAATATGAAGTTTACAAATCTATTTTAGGAGAGAAACTTAGGAAGTTTACAAATCTATTTTAGGAGAGAAACTTAAGGAAAATTTTGGATTTGAAGAGATGAGCCTAGAGAAAGCAAGATTCAAGTGAGAAAAAAGCAAAAAAACAAGGGTAATTTCTTCTCCCATGGTTGATATCCTTTCTTCCCCTTCTCCACCATTTCGCCCCACTTGAGAAGACCTATGAGGATTTGATTTTTAGGTAGAACCAAGGGTGATTCTAAGGAAAAAGGATGTGGAGATTAAGAATATGCAAAGAGAATTAACAAATAACCATGAAAATTTAAGATGCAAAGTCTAGGGTTTCATATGTTCCTTGCAAAATCTGATTTGATACCTTGATTCCTATGTCTAAATGAGAGTTTAAACGAGCTCCTCAGATCCCTATAAGTCTCCCCATGCAAAGTCCATGGAGAGCAAAATGCTTCCTAGGTTTGGCCAAGACAGGTTGGCTTACTTAAGGAAAGTTTTAAATTTTTCTAAGCCCATTTTTGAGTCATAGATGATGAATGAATATGAAGGGAAGCCTTGGAAAAAATTTAGGAAGCATAGAAAGTGAGATGGTGCTTTATGTTCCATAATATGACCTAAATAAGTAACATGTAGTTAGGCTCTATGTTTTAATTGTGTGATGGCTTCAAGAGGCTTAAAAGGAGTCAAGAATCATATTTGAAAGGAAAGAATGCAGCTTAGAATTTATTTGAGGGGGTATTGCTTCATTAGGTGCAATTATGGAACCATAATGAGGTTTATAAACCAAGCTAGAGTCTAAACAAGTTGTGTGGCCTTAGAATTAATTCCATGAACCTAATTGGCTTCCATAAGTTATGTTTAGTCCAAGAGAAATTATCTTCACACTTTTGTGTGTGTGTGGCCAAAAAGGGGAGCTTGGATTCAAGAGAAAAAGTGTATAATTGTGTATAAGTAGCTCTCTCCATCTTCTCTCATGCATGGATGTGTGCTTAGCTTGTCTTAGAATGTGTGTATGTGTATTTTCAAGCCATGAAAAGTATGCTAGCATGATTTTTATATGCCATGATTTCATGATGACATATTATATTTCTGAATGATGTTATGATATGTGCTTGGGTTTGCTTGAGTGTGGTGAGGCCAAGAACCTTTAGCCATGGTGAGGATGAGCCAAGAACCCTTTAGATTGGTTGAGACAAAGTAAAGAGTCTCCTAAAAGTAAGGTTGACTCCCAAGAGTATGGTTGAGTCCAAGAACCTCTTAAAGAATGGATTAAGCGAATCTAGTTGCTTGGCAAGCCTTTGTATGCCATGTGTAACTTTCTCAAATGATGAAAATGCCTCTTGAATGTTTACACATGTAAACATGACCATACATACATTTATGAGACTTGTTTGCATCTTTTATGTATGATTAAATGGGAGATAAGCTATTGGGATTCTTTAAATCTCATCCCCTCCTCTTCAATGTTCTAACATGCTAGGTAGACCAAGAGAGCAAGGAGATGGAAGCCAACCACTTGAGAGATGAGAGTATGACATTGAAATGTATGAAATTTGCTTCTTTAAGGCCATCAAGGTGGCAAAATGTTGTCATCTATGGTTGTATATGACCTATTACCTCTTGAACATGTGTAATTATGTTAATAAGTGATGTATGAATGAGAGTTAAAGTTGTATGTATGAATATGCACATCTTGGCTATGTATTAGCAAGTTCTCATTATGGAAGTATGTGTATAATTTCATGTGGCATATCCAAAATGAGAGGCATGGAGTTTAGGACCATTTGAGCAACTCACACAAGTCCTAATTATGCTTTTAGACTTGCCCAAAAGGTGCCAAACCCCAAGGATGCCATTTGGATATTTTGGTATGCTATATGGAACCAAAATTGACTATAATGGAACTCTATATCACTTTTTGTCCAAACGAGCTCTTCTTGATCTGAGATTTGGCATGGAATTAGAACTTGTTGAGAGATTTTTGGGGAAACTAAAGAACATAACTATTTGAGGTCTATAGACTATTTGATGAATTTCCAAAGTTGACAAATTTTTTCAATTTGGTCATGTCACTGTTCATATTGGTCTAAAAATGAAATCTATTACACAAGGCCCCAATGATGTCCAATTACCATGAAATTTTATACAAAGAAACTAGACATTCCCAGTGACTTGTGCTAACTAGAAACACCTCATTTAGATGTCTAAGAGGGAGATATGAATTTTCAAAGAATCTGTCTAGTATTAGGAATTCTAGCCGAACTCTGTCACTGTTTGATTGGATTTCGAGGGTCTTGCATGCTTGAATTGGTTTGGAGTTATTTTTTTCCTCTAGCTAACATCCATATCTTTCCAAATTGATATCATTTGCATGGATTGGATAGTCTTGTAATTAATTGGATATTTTTTAAGTTTGCTGCAGAATTCTATGACAGTACTAGTAGATAGCCTGACCTCTGACCATTTCTCATGTCAAACATCCTCTGTGATAGATGTTATGGTCTGGTCATATTTTTAGCATAAAGTAGACATCTATAGCTTTTCCAAATAGCCAAGAATTCATGATTTTGATTTTTTTTATAATTAGTTTTGATTTTTCAAAGTTATGAAAGAAAAGAGGCAAAAGCTGGCCGAAAATATGTATTTATTTTATGCTTCCCTTTGAGTTTCTTAAGATGTAGGCCACTTTTCATGATGTAAATAAGTTGTATTCATGTAATTAAATATGGTAATGTGTTGTATGAGCTCACATGGTCCACGAGATACCGAATGAAATTTTCATACATGACGCTACACAAAAAATATATTATTTTAATGGATCTTTCTTACTTCCTTCATGGAATGCATCATATAAGTATGAGAATGTTATGAAATGAGCTAGAAATATATGGTGTTACAAGGTGCATTATTGGAAACATAAAGGGTCTATAGACTAAGTTAGTGTTTAAGGAAGATGTGTGACCTTAAAATTAATTCTATGAACCTAATTGGCTTCCATAAATTGTGTTTAGGCCAAGAGAAATCATTCCCACACCTTTGTGTGTGTGAGGCCAAGGAAGGGAGAGAAAATTCAAGAAAAAAAGTGTGTGGTTGCATCCAAGGTAGCTCATTCCTCCTTCTCTCATGCATGGATGTATGCTTGGCTTGTCTTTGAATGTGTGTATGTGTGTATGTGTGTTTTAAGCCATGAAAAGTATTTTAGCATGATTTCATATGCCATGGTACCATGATGATGCATTATGTTTCTAAATGATGTTTATGATGTTTACTTGGGTTTGCTTGAGTGTGGTGAAGCCAAGAACCCTTAGTCATAGTGAGGATGAGCCAAGAACCCTTAAAGTTAGTTGAGATAAAGTAAAGAGTCCCCCAAAAGTGAGGTTGACTCCTAAGAGCAAGGTTGAGTCAAAAACCTCTTAAAGAATGGGTGAGGCTAATCCACTTACTTGGCAAGCCTATATATGCCATGTATGACTTTTTCAAATGCTAAGAATGCTTCTTGAATGATTGCACATATAAATATGCTCATGCATGCATTTGTAAGACTTGTTTTGCATCTTGTATGTATGATTGAAAGGGAGATTTATTGGGATTCTTTGAATCTTATTCCCTCCTCCAATATTCTAACATTCTATGTGGACTAAGAGAGTAAGGAAATGGAAGCCAACTACTTGAGAGATGAAAGTTTGACATGAAAGTGCATAGATTTAGTTACTTTAAGGCCTTATGATTGGCAAATGATGTAATCTATTGTTGTACATATCTTGTGACCTTATGAGCATGTTATATTATGTTAATGTATCATGTACAAATGAGATATTATATTATGGGAATGCTAGAATGTAAATTGAGCATGTAATAGCAAGCTTGGTGCTCTAATGGCTTTGTGCAATTATGTATAAATGGAAGTGGAATAGCAAAATTGAGATGCATAAGCTTTGGAAGATGCATGAGCTTTGGAACCATTTGGACAATTCATACAAGTCATAATCATACTTTTAAACTTTCCAAGAGATGCCAAACACCTAGGGAAGTCATTTGGACTCATTAGGTCTCTAATATGGACCAAAATTGACCATATTGGAAACCTATACCACTTTTAGTCCAAATGAGCTCTTCTTGATATAAGATTTGTCATGCATTTAGAGCTTGTTGAGATATTTTTGGGAAGCTAAAGTGCAGAATTTTTGGATGTCTATGGAATATTTGATGAATTTTCAAATTTGGGAAAAATTCTAAAATTGGTTCAGAGTATTGTTCACTCAGGTCCGAAAATGAATTCTATCACTCAGGGGGCAAATGATGTCCAATTGTCACAAAATTTTATAAGAAAAAACTAGACATTCCTAGTGACTTGTGTCATCTTGAAACACCCCATTTGGATGTCTAGAAAGGGAGATATAAATTTTTAAAATTTCTACTTAGTATTAGGCATTCAGACAGACCTCAGGTACTATTTGATTAGTTTTTGATGCTTGGATTGCCTAAATGAATCTAAAGTTATTTTTTCCTCTAGCTAACATCCATAGCTTTCCACATTTGTATCATTTTCATAGGTTGGATTTTTGTGAAATTAATTGGACATTTTTAAAGTTTATAGCAGAAAGTTGTATTAGTACCAATAACTAGTCAGACCTCTACACCTTTTTGAATGTCAAACATCTTCTGTGTGATGTTTCATGGCCTGGATATATTTTTAGCATAAATTAGACATGTGTAGATATCCATAATGGCAACGAATGCATAATTTTAATTTTTCTATAATTAGTTATGATTTTCTAAAATTTGTGACAAGAAAGGGAAAATTCTGGTTGAAATGGAAACTATGAATTTTATGCATTCCCTTGCCTTGCATGAACTCTAGGCCAATTTTGGTAATAAAAATGAGTTGTATCTATGTAATTAAATATAAGAATGTGATACATGAGCTCACATGGTGTACGGGACACCAAATGAAAATTTTATATGCGACGGTAACGGTAAGAAATTCATTATTTTATTGTCATTTCTCTTACTCCTTCATGAATAGCATGATATGAGACATAAAAGTAATAGGAAATAAGCTAAAAAATTATGGTGTTACAGTATGGATGAGCCAAGAACCCTTAAAGTTGGTTGAAACAAAGTAAAGAGTTTCCCAAAAGTGAGGTTGACTCCCAAAAGTAAGGTTGAGTCAAAAACCTCTTAAAGGAAATGGGTGAGGCAAGTCCAAAATCTATAAGTGAATGGGTGAGGCTAATCTACTCACTTAGCAAGCCTATGTATGTTATGCATGACTTGTTTAAATGCCAAGAATGTTTCTTGAATGCTCATATATGTTAATATATCCATACATACATTTTCAAGGCTTGTATTGCATACTTTATATGTGATTGAAAAGGAGATGAGCTATTGGAATTCTTTGAATCTTGTCCCCTCCTCTCTAATATCTTAACATGCTAGGTGAATTAATTGAGCAAGGTAATGGAAGCCACCAAGCCAAGAAAAAAAGATTGACATCAAAATGCATGAAAAGGCCTAGTTTTTCCTCTTTTGTAGCCATACACATGGCATATGATGTAATCCCATTATGAAATTGTTATGTAATTATATGAACATGTGTAAATACCCAAATGTATGAGGTATAAATGAAAGTTGAGGCCAAATGTATGAGATAACATGTTTTGGGTATTGAATGGCAAGAGCTAGCATGTGTAATTTTGTGTATATCATGGGGTGGATGAGTGAGTTTGAGAAATCTAGGTTTATATACATTTGAAACAAGTTTAAAGAGTCATTTTGGAGAATTCCCACTTGTTCAAGTGGGCACACAAGCTTGGGAAGCAAAATTGGACACTTTGATACTAGTTGAGACCATGAAAATGACCAAATTGAAACCCTATAGCACAAACTAACTAAATGGATGAATCTTCCCATGAAATTTGGCAGATATGTAGAGCTCATTAAGAGCTTTTTGGAAAGCTAAAGTGCAAAAAAATTAGAGCTCTACAGAATTAATTATGAATTTTCAAAGTTGTGATTTTTGTGTTATTTTGGTGCATGTACTGTTCATATGGTGAGTTTTGTTCTCTGTATCATCCAATGACTAAATTATGTCTAATACTTGTAAAATTTTACAAGAATAAAGTAGAGGTTACAAGATTTTGTGTCCACCAAGATCACCTCATTTGGAGGTCTGAGCAGAGAGATATGAATTTTTGAAATTTCATGTTAGTATCAGTAATGCCACTTGACCTCCAATATTGTTCCATCATAATTCGGTTCCTAAATGTTCTTGGCGTGGTCTGGATATATTTTTCCATTAAATTTAACATCATTAGCTTCTCAGATAGACTAAATTTGCATGATTTAGATTTTTTTAGAATTAGTTATGAATTTTCAAAGTTTATGACAGTAACCTGTGACAATAGCCCAGGCAGTTGTGACCTTGGGTGTTTTTCGAAAGTCAAACTTCTTCTAATTGATGTTCCATGACCTGGACATATTTGTAACACAAATTAGACATCTGTATCTTTCCAAAATGGTAAATAATGTGTGATTTTAATTTTGTTAGAATTAGTTGTGATTTTTCAAAGTTTTGTGATAGAAAAGGGAAAAATTTTGGGCGAGGTGCTTGCAACTATGAATTTTGTATATTTTCTCCACTTGCACGAGTTCTAGGCCACTTTTGGTGATGGAAATGAGTTGTATCTATGTAATGAAATATGAAAATGTGATACATGAACTCATATGGTCCACAAGACATCAAATGAAAATTTTATGCATAGCTCAACACGAATTTATTCACTTTTTTTAATGCCATTTTCTTACCTCTTTATGAGATGCATGGTTGAAAGCATGAGAATAGCATAAAACCAGCTAGAAATTTATGGTGTTACACAGAACATGTAGGTTTCAGCATCCAAATGAATGGGCAAAAGGCTTCTTAGGGTTTTAGAGGGAATGGGCTGGTCTAATGGGCCTATTATTCAACTGGGTTGATTTTTGGCTCAATGTGGGCCAAGAACAAAATAAGTTCAATGATATTGGGCTAAGATTCATTGGGTTTAATTAAGTTGGGTTACAATTAAGATGAAGTTGGGCCTCCAATAAGAATGAAGTTGGGCTTCTAATAATGTCCTTAACACACATAAATTAATCATGGGCCCAAATCATCCTTAAATCCATAAACATTATCTTATTTTCCACAAAATGATCTAATTAGTAATTATTAGGTTAAGATATTCAAACTTGCCATTCTTCTTAAAATTATTATTTCCTTATAATTTCCTTAAATCCCTCTTAATAATTTTATAATCCCTAAATAATGACTATTAATTAATTTCGAGGTGTTACAATGGGGATGGAGTTGCATAAATTTTATGTAAAATGCTCCGATCAAGTTAGAAAAAGTTGTGAAAATTAGGTCTCTAACTTAATATCTTACAAGTTTAAAGGGCTAAATATGATATTTTTAAGTTGTTTAGAGGGAATCTAGGAGTTCTCCTAGGCGTTTAACAATAAAGCTTAAACTAAAAGGTAAGCTATGCATAAACAAAAAAGAATGTTAATCTTTCCCATTGTTGTTATGGTAAAAGAAAAAAAAGAGTTTCTTTATTTTTTTTCTTTTCTAAGTTTGGTCTATATTTATGGCTGAAGAAGGCCACTTAGATGTTGTTCATGTTAAAAGTAGATTTCCATGTAAGTTTGGCATGAAACATGCACTAAGCATGGAAGAATTTAAATTTTCAAGACCATTATGAGATTTTAGATGAGTCATGTTTTTTTAGGGAATGAAATGAACTTTCTTGGTAGATGGGAATTGACCCTAAAGGAAGTTTGTGTTGACTTAATTAAAGAAAGAATAGACTTAAGAATCATAAGGGTGTGCATGTAGTACAGAGAGTTAAAAAGTGGAAAAGTTGATAAGTTAGGCTCCAGTTCATCCTAGAAAATTATGTTTCTTTTCTAGCCTTCAAGTTGTTGAACAAATTTATTAAGGATAAAGAGAAGTCGAAGGGGAGTAGCAAAGATAAAGGCCAAGATGATCAAAGGGATTGATTTCAAACTAGGTTAGAGATGTTTATTTTGTCATAATGAAGACATGCAAAAAGTGGAACTAAAGTTATGGAGGATCTTTTTTATGTGATGACAATTTTGGGTGGTTCCCTTGGCAAGAGAAAAAAGTTATTGGCTAAAAAAAGATGGGAGATTTTAATTTGAATAGAGACAAAGGTTATGGCTAATAGAGAGATCAACATTTTGGCAAAGATATTCCATGGCCAAGATGAAAAGTTATAGAGATAAGGTTTAATGTCCTATAAAGGGGAGAAAGAAGGAGTTTTTGAGCTATTGATAAGGTCCAAATTGGCTTGATTTTATGGGTATTTTTAATGGACTTATCATTGTTTTCAAGTTTTTTACATCATTATTTGTTTTATTTTAGAAATTATATTTGAATGATGCAATTAAGGTGTTATTCATTTATATCCCTGAAGTTAGGACAAAATTGTAATAATTTTATATTATTAGCAGTTGCTTAAATTTCAACTTTTTGTGGTTAATTGTATTTTATAGAAGCCATGTGTCTTGTCTTGTAATTAGGTTATTTAAGTTGTTAATTCCTTAGTTTTATTTCTTATTTTGTTTTAAATGACTTTGTTATAGAGGTTTACTTGTCATAAATAAAGTTTCATGCCAAGGAAGGAAGATTCAAGTGGCCTAGGGACTAAACTACAAATGATTATTTGAAGGCTAGCATAGTAATGTTGCTACAGTGAGTAAAACCAAAATTTGTGAAAATACCATTCATTTCTCATTGCAGGAGGTGTTCATTGGCTATAACAACCAAGAGCCATGTGATTTTTTATAAATTTCTACCTTGTGAATTTGAATAGTTTTTACTTAAATTATATATTTCTTAGGCTAGAGAAAGATTTGAGAGCTTTAGGTTATTAAAGAAAAGAGAAGGAACTTAAAGATATAAAGTGTTTTCCTTGGATCTTAAAAGTAAGCAGTGACATCTAGATTTGTGTTTTCTTAATCTATTTTGTATCTCACTCTAATTTCTTCCTACTCTCTCTAACTTCATTTTAATTTGTATTTTACACTTTCTTATGTTAATTTCATATTGTCATTTTGTTTTAATTCTATTTATATGTTGAATTTTGGTAATAATTTGTTATTGTTGATTGTTGATTTAATGATTTCAATTGTTATTTAGATTCATAGGCTTTTAAACAAAGCATTAGGATGATTATCTTAATTAGAAACAATAATTGGAATGGATTAAGTATATTAGCATTGATCTAGATCTTAATAAGCTATAGAATATATTAATCATATTAACAATGTAATTACCAATTAATTGTAGGCTAAGTGTGTAATACTTGGTTGCTCTAAAAAGACATGGAACTAATGAGTTACCAAGTGAAGTCCTAAGATGCCAATGATTCGAGGCCAAATAAAATTAGAGTAATAATCTAGACATCAAAAAATAAGAATTCAAAGCTAATGGTGCCCTGAAATTAGAGCCAAGATAGCTAAATAAAAATTAGAAAAAATTGCATTTAAAGACCTATATCATATAAAATTTATAATGAAGGATCTTAAAAATTGAAATTATTTTCAATGACCATTGTTACCATCAAGTTCTAAGGGATTTATTACCAGTTTTAAGGGATTTACTACTGGGTGTAGAAAAGTTCAGCGCTTTCCTATATGCAGTGGTAAATTCCCTAAAACTAGTGAGTAAATCCCCTAAAACCTGATAGTAATGATAGTCTTTAATAGTAATTTCAATTTTTTAGGTCCTTTAAAATAAATTTTATATAATATGGGTTCTTAAATGTAATTTTCCTTAAAAATTAAGTTTAAAGGCGAGTGGCATTTTTGTAATTTTAGACAACTTTTAGAAAACTCAAAGGAGGGATTTTTAAATGAGAAAATTGAGTTTTATGAGTTCTTAAAGGCCCTAAAAATCATAAAAACCCTTAGAGTGATTAAAAACCTCCGGTATACATTTTAGAGTGTCAGTTGACCAAAAAACTTTGACTAGACCTTCGATAAGGTTTTAAATCCAATTTCGGTGAAACTAAAGGCGTTTTATGAATTAGAGGATTTAAATTTTATGATGGAAAAGATGGCTCTTAAAAAAGAGTTGAAATGAGCCCAAATGGAAGGAACCAAGTTTAAAGACTAAATTGGAGTTTTGAAAAAGTGTCATAAATGGACCCCTAGCTTCTTAAAATCATGTCCCTCTCTTCTCCACTCTTCTCACTAACTTCCCATCTAGTCTCAAATAGAACCTAAGCTAACTTGAAGAGGTGCACCAAGTGAGGGAGCAAGGGGAAGAGAGAGAAGCTTTAAAAGTGTAAGAAATTACCACTTTTTCATGCTTCATTAAACTTTTTCTCCTCTTTCTCCTCTCTTTTCTCATGGTTTTAGTGTCTCAATTGAACATGTTTGGTGACTAGTTCAGTGGAGAAAAGGAAAAGTTAGAATGAAGGCTTGGAAGCTATAGAAAGTCCTTTTGAAAAAAAGCTTTGAAACAAGGTAAAAATCATAGCTTCACTTACTTTTTCTTGGTTTTCTTCTCAAGGGTGAGTTTTAGCCAAACCTAGGCCCATCTAGGAGAGAGTGAATTCAAGTCATAACAAGTTAGGAACAAGGGTTTTAGAGCACAAGGAATAAGAACATGCAATTGGAACTAAAAGAGAAGTTTTAGAAATCAAGTTATGGCAAGTAGGGTTTTAGTTGCACCTAGAAAATTTTGAAACTTTCTAATGATAATCTAGCTTGTATAAGAGTATGTATGAGTTCATAAGAGGTCTAGGAAGCTTCATAGTTGCCAAAACCCCTAGGAAATTGAATGAAACTCCATAGGCTCCTTACTTGCTACATATCTCAGCCAAAAGAGAGAATAAGTACTTAGGGAGAGTTTTCTTTGATTCCAAAGATAAAAATGGTCTAGATATGAATAATAAATATCAAAAAAACCATTGATTTGAATTTATAAATCATGGTTTGAGAAATGGAAGTTTAGGTTCCTTTTTCGGCATAAAGAAGCAACTTAGTGTTTGACTCCTTGAATTGAATTTGTGATGACTCTAATGAGTTTAAATGGAGTCATGAGATTTAGATTGAGTAAGAAATTGAAGCCAAGATCATGAATCATAGGAGTTGCTTCAGTATGCCCTTATATGGAACGATAACTATACCATAAGCTAGAATATGTTTATGTAGAATTTATATGAAGTTAGAGGTGGTTCCAATGATGTGTTTGTGTCTTATTTGATGTATCTAGACCAAGCAAATCAAGCTTCTCCTAGGTGTGTGTGTGTGAGGCTGAGAACGGGAAGTAAAGCTCAAGGAAGAAAGTTTGTGATTCTTGACTCAAGGTAGCTCTCCATCCTTTTTTGTATGCATTGCTTGGTTATCTGATTGTCATTGGATGCTTATATTTATGTTCAAATCACGAGATATGCCTATAGCTACTAGTTTAATGCTTTAGTACCATTATATTTTTTAAATGACAATGTGAATGTGTATGGCTTTTAATGGGTAAGGTTGTGCTAAAAGTCCCTTAAAATGGTTCAGGAGAAGCCAAAAGTCTCTAAGAATGAATGAAACAAAGCTAAAAGTTTCAAAAGGGAGTGAGGCTTAAGTCAAAAGTCCCTAAAAGTAGCCTAAAAGTAGGTGAGACTAATTCAAAAGTCCCAAAAAATTGAGTAAGGCTAGACCAAAAGTCCCTAAAGCCTATATATGATTTGAATGAATTCATGTGACTTGAAAATATGACTATGTATGTCTAATAGAAGCATTTTGTATCATGTTTGCATTCTTTGACATGAAAATGTGCTATATATGTATCCTTGAAAGGGTGAATGTGCTATTGGAATTCTTTGAATCTCAGTCTTTCCCACTTTATGTCTAACCATGTCTAAATGAGTCTCATGGAGCAAGGAATGGAAGCCAACAAGGTTGAATGATGATACTTTGACAATAGGATAGTTGTTTATATAATTTAATATCAAAGTATGTATGTATATTATGTTTATGATATTTAGACTTTTGATCATATGTAAATGTATATGAATATGATGTATGTAATGGATATGGAGCCAAATCTATGAGAATATGAGATTTTGACATCTTGAGCCTTGATATGCTTGTGTATATGAACAAGTGGAATGATGGTTTTGAGTTCCATGGTGATATGAGCCTACTATGATTCTTTTATATGCTATGCTTGAGCTTTTAGAAGTGCAATTTAGCAACCATTTAGATCTCATCTGGAGCTTTTTACAGAGCTCAAAAATAAAATTTTTGGAGCTTTAAAGAATTAATTATGATTTTTCAAAACTAGCTAAATTATGCAGAAATTGTCGCTACTACTGTTCATGTAGTTAGCCTGGTTTTCAATATCTTTGAGGAGCCAATGAAGTCCAATGCTCATAAAATGTTACAAGCATAGATTTTGCATTATAAGCTTTTCATAGCCACTGAAGGAACTTAATTTGAATCTATGTAGAGGGAGATATGAATTTTTAAATTCTAGATTTACTATAGGACAAAAATTAGACTTAGTTATTGTTCCATTGGCATTTCGTATGTCAAATAAGATTTTTTTGATCTAAAATTTTTACAATAGTTAGATGACATCCTAAGATTTCTAGAAAGCTATAAATTGCATGATTTGAAATTTTCTAAAATTAGTTCTAAATTTTCAAAGCTTACATTAGAATATGGAACATGTGAAAAAATGCCAGTGTGATTGTCAAATGGAGATGTATGCCTTAAACTCGAAATTCATGGTTCAAATTGTGATGTTTTTTATTAAATAAGTATGTTATGAATGGAAAATGACTTTGGTAAACCCACATGACCCATTTAGTCAAAGATGAATTATTTTGGCTTTCAACAATGGTACTTTCCACTACCAAAGGTGCTAATTTTATAAAAGTGGCCACTTTATCCCATTTGTGATGCAAATTAAGTAAGAACTAGATATGGTATTACAATGTGTTTAATGAAAAGACCAAAAGAAATTCCTATAGCAAGATACTTTGTTGAAAGGCTAACCTATAAGAATATCCTAGTGAAGTTACGAGGAGAGGCACTTTTTATAGGCTAATCTAAGGAATAACTTGGTGCTTAATTAGACATCAACCTTAGTTTAAGATTAGTTATGATGACAGATATATTAGTGAGATGCATTATATAAAAAGCTAACCTTTAATATGTCCTATAGCTAATGTACCTATGCCTTTAGTAATGAGTTTAGGTGAGGCAATGGATTTGATACTTATCCACATAATATCTTGATTGTAACAAAATAGTTATGTATAAATTTATAGGATGAAATGGTAAAAATCCACGTATGAGGATAATGAGACAAAGTGGCACTTTCAGTAACCATAATTTCCACTGCTAAAGACTTAATTACTATAATTTGCCACAAAAGGATGTATATAATATAGAATATATGTAACAACCCTAATTTTTAATTACTGTGATTAGGCTTAATTGCATAATTAATTATTATAAATTAAGATCTAAAGTCATTACAATTAATTAAAATAGGAAAAAGGTGGAAAAATTTGAACCTTGATATTATTAAAGTTATTAGCTAAACAACTACAACTAATCAAATCTACAAGTAATCATAATTATCATTGAAGACCTTTGATCCATCTTGCTACTAATTTCAACTCACAAAAACCTCTTATAAATATTCTCAGGTAGCATAACATTATTGTAACACCATAACTTCTAGCTCATCTTATCATATATATATATATGCCTCACATCATTATATTCATAAAGGTATAGGGAAAAAGGGGGAAAAATAATGAATTTCTTTGCATTGCTACATATTTAAAAATTGCAATCGATGTCACGTGGATCATGTGAGCTCATACTATACATTATCATATTTAATTACATCAATATAACTCTTTTGCATCTTAAAATCATATTCACAACTCATGGAAACCGAAATGGAGCATGGAATATGGAAGTTCATTCTCAGCCAGATTTGCTCCATTTTCTGACCTAACTTTGGAAAATCATAACTAATTCTAAAAAAATAGAAATCGTACAATCTTGGTCATTCTAGAAATATATGGATGTCTAATTCACACTAAAAATACACCCAAACCATAACATTCATCACAAAGGACGTTTGACATCCAAGATGGTCCAAAGGTCTGACTGCATCCTGGAACTGATACAGAAATCTACAGAGAACTTTGAAAATGTCCAATTAATTCTACAAAAATCTAATTCATGAAAATGATATCAATATAAAAATCTGTGGATGTTAAATAGAGAGAAAAAATATCTCCAGACCAGTTCATCAAGTCCAAACCTCAAAATTTAATGGAACAATACTTCAGGTCGGGCAAAATTACTAATACTGATAGAATGTTCAAAAATTCATATCTCCCTCTCTAGACCTCCAAATGAGGTGCTTCTAGTTGGAATGAGTCACTTTGATTGTCTAGTTTCTCTATATAAATTTCATGGCAATTGGACATCATTTGAGCCCCATGTGATAGAATGCAATTTTGGACTAAATAAATAGTGCAGCAGACCAAAATCATAAAAATTACCAACTTTGAAAAATCATCAAATATTCTGTAGACCTCCGAAAATTATGATCTTTAGCTTCCAAAAATCTCTCAATGAGACCTAATTCCATGCCAAATCTCAGACCAAGACTAACTTATTTGGCTAAAAAGTGATATAGGATTCCATTATAGTCAATTTTGGCTCCATATAGAGTACCAAAGTTGCCAAATGGCTTTCCCTTAGTGTTGGCACCTTTTGGGTAAGTCTAAAAGCATATTTAAGACTTTTTTAAGCTGCCCAAATGGTCCCAAACCTCATGCATCTCATTTTGGTCATTCAACCCACACTTATGTACATTTCCATCAAACTTCCAAAGTGCATACTTTGGCATTACATACTTAAAATATATACTAGAGGTCATACATTATATCCATACATTTAAACATCACATAATATCATATTTACACATGTATCAAGGGTCATGGACCATTTACAACATCATATACATCATGAAGCATCATTATGGTTCCAAAAAAAATAAAACTAGGCATATGGTTGTCAGTCTTCCTTCTTCATTATTGTTGGCTCCCATTGCTATAACTACTTAGTCCACCTAGCATGTTAGAGCATTGGAGAGAAGGGGATGAGATTTAAACAATCCCAATAGCTTATCTCCCATTTAATCATACATAATATGTGCAAAGCAAGCCTTACAAATGCATGCATGGAGAAAATGGAAGTCATGGACATTTAAAAAGCAAGCTTGGCATATGGACAAATCATACAAGACATTCAAAAGCTCACCAAGTGTTTGGATTGGCCTCACACTTCTCCTCATGGATTTTGGACTTGCCTCACCCATTCTTTGAGAGCTTTGGACTCAACCATACGCTTGGGAGCCCACTTTGCTTTTGGGAGACTCTTTACTTTATCTCAACCAAGCTCAAGGGATCTTGGCTCATCCACACTATGGTGAAGACTTCTTGGCCTCTCCACACTCAAGCAAACATCATGTATTCATTTGGAAGCATAACATGGCATCAAGAATCATGGCATATAAAGGCATACTAGCATACTTTTCATAACTTGAAAATACACATACACACATTCTAAGACAAGCTAAACATACATCCATGCATGAGAGAAGGTGGAGAGAGCTACCTTGTGTACAATCACACACTTTTTACACACCCAAAACTTGGTGGAGATGGTTTCTCTTGGCCTAGATACAATTTATGGGAGCCAATTAGGTTCATGAAACATATTCTAAGGTTACACAATTTGCTTAAACTCTATATTGCTCTATAACCCCCATTATGGTCCATAAATGCACCTAATGAAGCAACACCCCTCAAATTATTTCTAGGCCTCATTCTTTCCTTTCAAATATAATTTTTGACTCCTTTTAAGTCTCTTGGAGTCATCACACCATTAAAACAAAGGGCCTAGTATCATGTTGCTTCTTTAGGTCATAATATGGAACCTAAGGCACCAAATCAATTTCTATGAGTTCTAAATTTTTTCCAAGGCCTATCCTCATTTTCACTCATCAAATATGACTCAAGAATGGCCTTAGAAAAATTTAAAACTCTCCCTAGCACCATGAACATGGTTTGGCCGAGACATAGCATGGTTTAGGGCTTCTTGGAGATTTCTTTGTTTTCTTGAAGGAAGAAGCTTGTGGGGAGCATCTTAGGTGTCTCAAAAACTCATTTAAACTCTTAATTAAACCTAGAAATCATCATACAAATTTATAATTTGGAAGGTGCACATAAAACCCTAAGTTTTGCATCTTGAATTCTAATGACTATTTCATGATTTTCTTTGCATATTCTTATTCTTCTCCATCAAATACCTAAGATTCATGCTTAGTTGGGCTTGAAAATCAGATCCTTCTATGGCTCCTAGGGTTAGGTATCATATCTTAACCCCAAGAAACTCATATCATAGCATTCAAACAATAAACACTAGACTAGCACACAAAGCGTAGCAGATGGACCGAAATCACATAAACAAACCCACACGGTTCAATCCCACTTTGGTTTAAGCAATTTTA
The DNA here is from genome assembly GCA_026724425.1 of Erythrophleum ivorense. NCBI lineage: Eukaryota > Viridiplantae > Streptophyta > Magnoliopsida > Fabales > Fabaceae > Erythrophleum > Erythrophleum ivorense. Next base: position 361,975 of record JAIUCV010000017.1, read on the forward strand.
TCCATATAATATCCATAAAACATTCATTCAAAGTAAGAATATCATTACATAAACTCTTGAGGTCCATTTTGCACTACTTGAACTTTTTACACAATTTACTTGGACATACAACACATAACAATGGGAAGCACACTACTCAGAACCTCTAGCTCAGCATTAAATCACTTCCAAGCCCATGAATTGATCCTCCACTCCTCGTAGACCATAACATATTAAAACATATCGGATTCATAGCCATTTAGGTCAAGAAACTCGGGTTTGGAGGTTTGGAACACATATCAGAATTTTTTGCCACGGGTTCCAGTTTTCAGTTTTCTGGGGCAGACTTTGGAAAATCATAATTAATTATAAAAAAATAAAAACGAGGCAAATGATAGCTTTCCAAAAATCTCTGTATGTCTACTATAAGTTAAAAATAATTACAGGTACGAAACACCCAGCTGTACTGTGTTTGACAACCGAAAATTATGAAAGGTCCAGCTGCCCTTGAGTTCTGCTACAGCTTACTGATATGGACTTTAAAAATTCATAACTAATTCCAAAAAACTCCAAATCAAGTAAACTATATCAATCTGGAAATATACAGATGTCTAAATTAAGGGAAAAATAGCTCCAGACCCAGAGAATGACAATAAGCTGGAGAAACTCGATGGAACAGTGCTGAGGGTCCTGCTGCATCACTGACAGTGAGTTCTAACTTCAAAAATTCATTTCTCTCTTTCTAGACCTCCAAATGAGGTGCTTCCAGTTTCTATAGCTCACTGTACATTTCTAGTTTCTCCATGTAAAATTTCAGGACCATTGGACCTCCTTTTCCCTATGTTTGACACAGATGCATTTTCGGACCAAAGCTACTGACCAAAATCAGAAAAATTCCTAACTTCAAAAATTAACCAAATATTCCATAGACCTCCAAAAATTCTGCACTCTAGCTTCCCAAAAATCTCTAGATGAGTTCTACATGCATGCAAAATTTCATGAGGAAATTTGTCCATTTGATCAATTTGTGATATAGGGTTGCAAAATGCCCTTTTTAAGCTTCATATGGGGTCTCAAAGGGTCCATTTTTGCCTCTTCTCATTCTATGGCCACATGAGCACGTGGGAAAGCATTAAAATACTCTATCAAACATGTCTCAAAGGGCTAATTACCCAGATTCCATAATCTCACTCATCCACATCAAGATATACACAAGAGCCATACTTGTATAACTTGGCATATCTAAGTCAAATTCATGAAATATCATTCGCATGGGTCTAGTTCTCATACATATACAATATACCCATACTTTTACAAATATTAATAAGCTCATACATCATATACATTATGGAGATACATCATGTGACAACCATATGGCTATAATACAAATATGTTACAACTCCATTGCTAATCTTCTTGCTTCCTAGTGTGGTGGCTCCCATTTCCTTGCTCTCTTGATCCACCTAGGCATATTAAGTAATGGGGAGGGAGGAGTGAGATTCTAAGAATCCCAATAGCTCATCTCCCATTCAATCATGCATAAAGAATGTAATACAAGTGTTAAGGATGCATGCATGGCATATCAATATAGAAAATGGTGCAAAATACATTCTTGGCATTTACACAAAGCACACATAACATACTTAGGCTTGCCAAATGAATGGATTAGCCTCACCCACTTTTTTCAAAGTTCTTGGACTTGCCTCACCCTTTTTCTCAAAGGCCTTGAACTAAGCCTTGCTCTTGGGAGACTTTCTCTTGGTCTCAACGACTTCTAAGGATTCTTGGCTCATCCTCATCGAAGATAGAAGGTTCTTGGCCTCTCCACATTCAAGCAACCAATGCAACATTTATAGGCATCATTTGAATACATAGTGCAATACTATGGTTCCATGGAACATAGACATCATACTAAAATATAATTCATAAATACTCATACACACATTCAAAAATAATGTAGACATTCATTCATGCATGGGAGAAAAGAGAGAGGGCTACCTTGTTATCTATGCAAGCTTTACTTTGCCTTACTCCTTCCCTTTTTCGGTTCCACAAGAACACTAAGGCGGGGTCGGTTTCCTTGGCCTAAACATCATGAATAATACTCAATTATATTCTTGAAACAAGCTAAAGCATTCAATTTACTCTCAAGAACATACTTGGTTCCATAAGTCACATAATGGCTCTATAAATGGCCTATTGAAGCAACCATCATGATTCAAGTTCTTGACTCCATTCTCTTCTCATTTCTAGGCCTCTTGACCTCATTTAAGGTCCTTGGAGCCATTACATATTCATTTATAAAAGCCTAAACACAAGTTGCTTCATAAGGTCACATTATGGAAGCCATTGCCTCATCTCCCAATCCATGACTTCTAAATTTTTTCCAAGGGTTCCTCCCACCTTCTACCATCATAAGAAGTCCCATTCTAGGCTTAGAACAAATTAAAACACTCTCTAGGTGACCAGACCTTGTGTGGCCGAGATATACATCATGAAAAAAGTCCTTGAACTTTGCTTTGTTTTCTTGGAAGGAATGTCACATATGTAACTTCCTAGGGGTCTAAAGGACTCAAACCATGTCTTACATAAGCTAGAATACCTCTAGGAAAAATCAGATTTCATCACTTATTTCAAAACCCCAAATTGTGCCAACTTGAATTTTAAGGCTCCCTTTTTATTTCCACTTGTCTATTCTAAATTCCCACACTCTAAATCACTTGTTCTTCCCTTGATATGGTCAAAATTCAACTCCCTTTGGATGGGCTCTAGGTTGCACGAAATTCATATGGAGGAGAACAAGCAAGAAGTGCAAGAAAAGCCATGGAAAGGAATGGGAACCTACCTTAAATTCTTGCTCTTCCAAGTGGCTTCCTCTTGCACCCAAGCCTTCCCTCCAATCCTAACTTCTCCTTGCTGGACCAGAACCAAAATAGCATCAAAATACATTCTGAACCCATAGAAATATGGAGGAGAAGGAGGGGAATATTTATTGTAAAGACAAAAGGAAGAAAACACACACTTTCATACCTATTCAAGGCTTCTTCTTCCTTCCTTGGCCTCCCCTTTTGTGTGCCACTCTTAGCCCTTCTTAATTTTGTTTCAACGTGTGAGAGAGTGGGTGAGGAGATCTGAGCAGAGGAGGGACGTTTTTTATAAGCTAGGGATTCATTTAAGCAACTTTCAGAATTTGCAATTTAGTCCCTCTTCGTAGTTTTGTTCGTTTGGGCTCATTTCAACTCCTTTTTGAAATCCGTCTTTTCCATCATATTTCTTAGGTTCTTAATCATAAGAATTGCCTTTGGAATCACTCAAAAAGGATCTAAAACCATTCCGAACCGTTCGGTCAACTAATAGTCGAAATCGCTCACCGGAGAAGTTTCAACTGTTCTAGGGGTTCCCATGGTATTCGGGGCCTCTGAGAACCCCAGAAAGTTCAAATTTTCCATTTAGAAAGCCCTCCTATGAGATTTCAAAATTTTCTTGAAATTACAAAAATACCCCTACTTTCTTCAGCAAATTTTTTAAGCTCTTCTAGCTCTAGTTTTTAGGCATCTTAAATCTCTAATCCTCATTTTCTAATATTTAGAATTTTATCATAATTTTATTTGGTCCCAATTCCTTCTATTTCGAGGACTTCCTTTTATATTTGGCCCATTTCTGACATTTACGGAGAAATCGAACATTGCGTTTCTCACGTTTACGGAGGGACCGGATGTTACATTAGGCGAAATGGAGAAGAAGAGTGATGGAAGATATCAACCATAGGATGCATTTTTACCTTATTTCCTTGCTTAGTTTGGCTTGAATCTTACTTTCTCCAAGCTCCTCTCTTCAAATCCGAAATTTCCATTGAATTTCTCCCTTGAATCAGATTTATAAACTTTATTTTAACTGAAGGAAACAAAGGAGAAGGGAGAAGAGGAGGTGTGGATGAAGAAAAGTAAGGAAAATCACCATGAAAACATACCTTAAGCTTGGATTTCTTCCTCCTTCTTCGTCCTTTCTTGGGCACCTCTCCCTTAGGGTTTTGCTTCTGATTTGAGGCTATAAAATCTGAAGTGAAATGAGGGCAAGTGTGAGGCGCCACCTATATATAGCTAGAGCAAAAGGACTTTTTCAAACATTTCAATTTTGCCCTTCGTACTTTGCATTTTTGTTTCTCCTTTGTTTTAGCTCCTTTCTGAGAACCATCTTTTCCATTATAAAATTTAGGTTCCCAATTAAAAAAAAAATGCCTTTGGAATCACTCAAATCGGAGCTAAAACCTTTTCGAATAGATCCGTCAAAGTTCAGACACACCGACATTGGAAAACGTCCACCGGAGGGGGTTTAACTATCCCGGGGCTTCCCATGATTTTTGGGCCTCTAAGAACCCCGGAGAACTCAAAACTTTGGTTTAAAAAGCCCTCCTGTGTGAATTCCAAAAATTTTCTGAAATTACGAAAATGCCATTATGTTTCGTGAGATTTTCGTCAAAATTTGTTTCTTTATTCTAGCTCCATTTTTCCTTTCTTCTGAGGCTAGGATTCTTATTTTTAGGAGTCTAGAATGTTACTCAAATTTTTTGGGACCTTAACTAATTCATTTTGGGGGACTTGCTTTGAAAACGTGCCCGTTTCTGTCGTTTAATGAAAACCGAACATTACAATTATCATAGTAAATCTTAAGGTCTCTAGGTCAAAAATAAGAGTTTAGAAACCTTTGCCTCAACTTCCCTACCATAGCTAAGTTGGTTGCTAGAACCTAAAAACTAAGTTTGGGGACTCCTGCCATGACTTGGTGCACCTATGCCACAGCGTAAGTGACTATTGTAACACCAAAATTTCTTAGCTCATTTCATGCTATTCTCATGCTTCACATCATGCCTTTCATGAAGGAGTAAGAAAAATTGTAACAACCGGGAAAAAGAAAAGAAAAAAAACAAAGAAAGCTGAAAATTTTTGAAATCCTGAAAATTTTCTAAGTCTACTTATTATAGCAAGAAATGGGCTAACTACAGTGAATGTACCTATTTGTTATAGTGAGAAAGGGTCTAGTTATAGTGAGAGTGTCTTTCGCTATAGCGAAAATGCTTTTAGCTATAGCGAGTGCGGGCATCCCATACAAAAACCAAGGAGCTGCTCACTGTAGCGCGCGCCGTAGTGAAAGCAGGGGTCTGGGACTGATACATGCTCACCGTAGCGAAGGTTATGCTTCGCTATAGTAAGGGTTAGTTCGAAAAAGCATGAAAAAAGAGAATTTGACTTCTTAAAGCATCCAAACTCATCCTTTCTCCTTTAACCGACCTAAGCTTCATCCAAGCACAAAAAAAAGGCTTGAGAGAGAGAGGGAAACTAGGAGAAACTAAGAGAGAAAGAAGGGAAGCTAAGGAAGAAAGGTAAGAACCTTTAAAGCTTTTCATGCTTCTTCTTCTTGATTTTATTATTCTCCTTCTAAGCTTCCTTTTTATGGGTTGTTGAGTAAGAAAGCTCTGTTCTAGTCAAGAATGAGCAAGAAACTCATGTATCTTCACTTCTTCTTCTTTGCTTTCTTTCTTGAGAGCTTGAGAGAGGAAGAAAAGTTACTGGAATTCTAGAGAAAGAACTCCTAGTTTCTTATACTTTATAGGGTTTGCTCTGAAGAAACCCCTAGCTTTGTGAATAATTATTGATGAGAGAGTAATTTCATACTCTTTGTTGTGTCTAGGCTCAAGAGAAGCAACTCCATCTAGTTGTGATTGTGAAACCAAGAAGGGAGAATAGAAATTGAAAGGGAAGGCTTTTTTGTTAATCGATAAGGTAGCTCTCCACTCTTTCTTATTGCATTCTTGGATGTGTAATAGTCATTATATGCTTGCGTATGTACTTGTATTGTGAGACATGCCATTTGATATTTCCTTGATGCATTGGTACCAATATGTTTATGTTTTGAGTTGTGAAAATTGCTCGGGTGAGGTGGTGCCGAAAGTCCTTTAAGACAGGTGAGGTGGAGCCAAAAGTCCCTAAACCAAGGGTGAGGCTAATCCGAAAGTCCCAAAACTCGGGTGAGGCTAGACCAAAAGTCCCTAGAGCTTATTCTTGGCATTGATACGAAACCATGGCATGAAAAGCATGTGTTGTGTAAATTGTGAATAGTTTGCATGCTTGACTTGTTTAGATGCCTTGATTGCTTCCTTGAATGAGTATATGAGCTATTGAGATTCCCTGAATCTCACCCCTTTCCCTCTCCCATCTTAACATGTTAGGTGGAGCTCAAGGAGATCAAAGTGCAAATCAAGGAGCCTAGTTGAGCATGCTTAGGGAGTTGTATAGTTATTTTAGTTCTTTTGTTGTAAATAGGTGCCAAAATAAATATGCACCTATTATTTTTGAGATGTAAATATTTAAGCAAGTGTAGAAGTATGTATGAATGATATATGAACTATGTAGAGTGCCAAAGCAATGAAAATATGAAATTTGGCCCTTTTATGGATTGTATGCAATAGTGCATTTTGGCCCGTAGCATAGTGAGTTTGAGATGTATAATAATTTGGACCACTTGAGCATTTCATATAGACTATGTTTATGCTTTAAAACTTGCCCAAGAGGTGCTAGAATATGTGGGAGGCCATTTGGACCCATTTGAACCATTTTGGGTGCCAAAACCACTAAATTTGTGAGCTACGTCAAGATATGACTAAATGAGCTCTTCTTGATATGAAATTTGGCATGCCTCTAGAGCCTATTGAGAGCTTCTTAGAAAGCTAAAGTGGGTAATATTTGGAGGTCTAGGGAATATTTACCAAATTGTTGAAGTTGGAGAATTTTCTGGTTTTAGTTATTGTATTGTGCAACTAGGTCTGAAAATGAATCTGTGTCATTCATGGACCAAATGGTGTCCGATTGTCATGAAATTTTATGGGTATAAACTAGATATCTACAGTGACCTATACCAACTAGAATCACCTCAATCGGAGGTCTGTAGAGGGAGAATGAACTTTCTGAAGTTCTGTGTTAGTATTAGGGAAGCCATCCAACCTTCATTACTATTCCATCAGTTTTCGAGATCCAAGGGCTACTGAAATGATTTGAACTTATTTTTTTATACTAGTTAGCATCTGTAGCTTTCCAAATTGGTATAGTTTGACTAGATTTGACTTTTTTGGAATTAGTTATGGAATTACACCAGTACCAGGGACAGCCGGACCTCTATCTCTTTTTCAATGTCAAATATGGTCCAAATGCTGAGATTCTTGTTGGATGTTATTTTTAATGTGAAGTTAACATCCAGAGCTTTCCAAAGAGCTATGGTTTTCTTAATTATCATTTTTTTAGAATTAGTTATGATTTTTCAAAGTTAGAGCCAAAAATCTGACTTTTGGGCTCATTTAAGAAATTGCATTTTCTTGGTTTTTGGCTTCATATCCGTGGTTTATGAGTTGTTTGATGCTATGTACAAGTTGTATAATGGAGTTTGAGTGGATTATGTGATTGATGGGTTCACGAGATCCACAGGGCAAATTATGAGGGTTTGAACCCCGTTTTATAGCATGACAATGCCACGGTCTATACTTGTTCTTTGGAAATCATATGGAATCAAGCGTAGAGGGAGATTAGTTGGAGTTAAACCATTATGGTGTTACAAAAATGATGTAAAATAATGAATATTTTAGCATTGTGTAGCGTATAAATTTTTCTTTTGGTGTCCCATGGACCATATGAGCTTATGTATCACATTCTCATATTTAATTACATAGTTACAACTCAATCCATGGTAGCTATTTCGACTAGAGTTTTCCCTTTTCTATTATAAACTTTGAAAAATAATAACTAGTTCTAAAAAAATTTAAATCATACATTCTTTACCATTTTGGAAAACTAAACATATCTACTTTATGCTAAAAATATTTCCAGCCATGAAACATAATACAGAAGATGTTTGACATTCAAAAAGATGTAGAGGTCTGACTAGTTACTGGTACTGATATAGCTTTCTGCTATAAACTTTAAAAATATCCAATTAATTACAAAAAAATCCAATTCATGCAAATGACACTAATTTGGAAAGTTACGAATGTTAGCTAGAGGGAAAAAATAACTCTAGACCAGTTCAGGAATGTCTAGGCATCGAAAACCAATCAAATAATAACCTAGGTCAGTCTGGAAGCCTGATACTAGACAGAAATTTCAAAAATTCATATCTTCCTCTCTAGACATCCAAATGGAGTGCTTCTAGTTGGCACAAGTCACTGGGAATGTCTAGTTTCTCTCTATAAAAGTTCATGGCAATTAGATATCATTTACCCCCTGAGTGATAGAATTCATTTTCAAACCTAAGTGAATAGTACCTTGAACCAATTTCAGAAAATTTTTCAAATTTGAAAATTCATCAAATATTCCATAAACCTCCAAAAATTCTGCACTTTAGGTTCCCAAAAATATCTCAATAAGATCTAAATGCATACCAAATCTCAAATTAAGAAGAGCTCATTTGAATAAAAAGTTATATAGGTTTCCAATATGGTCAATTTTGGTCCATATTAGATACTAATTGTGCCCAAATGGTCTTTCTTGATATTTGGTACCTCTTGGCTAAGTTTAAAAGAATGAATATGACTTGTATGAACTACCCAAGTGGTCCTAAACCTCATACATCTCAATTTGGCTACTCCATTTCTATTTATACATACATTCCCATAATACTAGTTTGTCATTATGTGTCCAAAATGCACATTTCCATACATATAAGCTTAACTCTCATTTATACATGATACATTAACATAATTATACATGTTCCTAATATCATAGGACATATACAATAATAGATTACAACATTTGCCACTCATATGGCTTTAAAGAAACAAAATCCATGCACTTTGATGTCATAATTTTATTTCCCAAGGTGTGGGCTCTTATTGCCTTATCCACTTAGTCCACTTAGCATGTTAAAACATTGGAGAGGAGGGCATGAGATTCAAAGAATCCTAATAGCTCATCTCCCTTTCAACCATACATAAAAGATGCAAAACAAGTCTCACAAATGCATGCATGGGCATATTGACATGTGCAATCATTTAAAAAGCATTCTTGGCATTTGAAAAAGTCATACATGGCATACATAGGCTCGCCAAATAAGTGGATTAGCCTCACCCATTCACTTGTGGATTTTGGACTTGTCTCATCCATTCTTTAAGAGGTTTTTGACTCAACCTTACTCTTGGGAGTCAACCTCACTTTTGGGAGACTCTTTACTTTATCTCAACCAGTTTTAAGGGTTCTTGGCTCATCTTCACTATGGCTAAGGGTTCTTGGCTTCACCACTCAAGCAAACTCAAGCAAACATTATTTAGAAACATAATGCATCATTAAGGTACCATGGAATTAGAGCTCATGCTAGAATATTTTTCATGGCTTAAAATACATATACACACATTTAAAGACAAGTCAAGCATACATTCATGCATGAGAGAAGGAGGAGTGAGTGTAACATCTGGTTCTTTGAAAATCAGAGAAAACGTGAGAAATATAACGTACGGTTTCTCCGTAAACGAATGAAATTTACTAGATACAAAAGGAAGCCCCCCGAAACGAGATAGTTAAGGTCCTAAAAAATTTGGGAAGCATTCTAGACTCCTAAAAATGAGAATCCTAACCTCAAACAGAAGGAAAAATGGAGCTAGAATGAAGAAACAAATTTTGATGGAAATCTTATGAAATGTAATGGTATTTTCGTAATTTTGAGAAAATTTTAGAATTCACACAGGAAGGCATTTTAAATGAAAGTTTTGAGTTTTTCGGGGTTCTCAGAGACCCTGAAAACTATGAAAAGCCCCAGGACAATTAAAACCCCTCCGGTGGACTTTTTCAATGTTTTAGCTCTGATTTGAGTGATTCCAAAGGCATTTTACTAAATTGGGAACCTAAATTTTATAATGAAAAAAATGGTTATAAAAAAGAAGCTAAAACAAAGGAGAAATGAAAATGCAAAGAATGAAGGGCAAAATGGAGATTTTTAAAAAATGCTTCCTCCTCCCCTTATATATATGTGGCACCCCACTCTCTTTTTCATTCAAACTCAGAATTTTCTGCCCAATTTTAGAGAAGAGAGCTAGGGTTTTAGGCGCACCAAGGGAGGAAGAAGAAGAGAAGAAATTCAAGCTTTAAGGTATGGTTTCTTGGTAGTTTTCTATGCTTTCCTCCTTCCAAACCTCTTTTCCTCCATTCTCCTTTGTCTCCCATGATTATAATCAAGTTTATAAATTTGTTTTAAGGGAAAAATTGAGGAAAAAATTTAGATTTGAAGAAAGGGCAAAGAACACAAGATTCAAGTGAGAAAAAGCAAGAAAACAAGGTAATTTCTTCTTCCATAGTTGATATCCCTTGCTACCCTTCTCCACCATTTCACCCCACTTGAGAAGACCTAAGAGGATTTGATTTTTATACAGAACCAAGGATGAATCTAAGGAAAAAAGATGTAGAGATTAAGAATATGCAAAGGGAATTAACAAAAAATCATTAGATTTCAAGATGCAAATTCTAGGATTTTAAGTGCACCTTGTAAAATCTGATTTTGTATGATGATTCCTAGGCCAAAATAAGAGTTTAATGAGCTCCCAAGATCTCTAAGAGGCTCCCTACATGCATCGTCCCTTGAGAAAACAAAGCAAACTCCAAGAAACCTCATTTCCTCCAACCTAAAGGGGTTTGTGTAGCTAAGGAGAGTTTTAAATCTTTCTAAACCCATTCTTGAGTCATATATGATGAATGAAAATGAGGGGAGACCTAGGGAAAAATTTAGGAACCATAGAAAGTGAATTGGTGCCTTATGTTCCATATTATGACCTAAAGAAGCAACATGTAGTTAGGTTCTTGGTTTTAATTGTGTGATCACTCCAAGTGTAACACCATCATTTCTAGCTCATACCCATCATCACTCACATGCTCATATGAGATATAGGAAGAATAAAGTGAGATCTTCATCATTGGATTCATACACTTTCTTAACGTTGCAACATGGTTAGAAATTCGTTTCCGTGTCACATGGACCGTGTGAACTCATTCTATGCATCCTCATAATTAATTGCACCATTACAACTCATTCCAATCCCAAAAACATGCTTTTAGCCCATGAAAACCAAAAAGAGGTATGGAACATGCATATTCATTTTCGGCCATACTTGGCCTCATTTTTGGGCAAAGTTTGGAAAATCACAACTAAATATAGAAAAATTGAAAACATGTAATCTCAGTCATTATAGAAATCTTGGGATGTCTACTTCATGTAAAAATATGTACAAGTCGTAACATTCCACACACAGGACGTTTGACACGCAAATTGCTCTGGAGGTCAGACTGGTCCTAATGCTGTCACAATTTACTGATATGAATTTAAAAAATGTCTAACTAATTCCAAAAAAATCCAATGCATGCAAATAATACCATTATAGAAATATGTGGATGTTAACTAGAGAGGAAAAATGTATCCAGATCAGTTTATCAAGCCAAACTCCCAGAAATCGATAGAACAGTACTTTGGGTTAGGCAAGATGATTGATACTGGGTAGAAATTTTGAAAATTCATATCTTCCTCTCTAGACCTCCAAACGAGGTGGTTCCAGTTGCTACAAGTCTCTGTGATATCTAGTTGTTTTCTATAAAATTTTGTAGCCATTGGACCACGTTTGCCCCTCGGATGACACAATTTCACAACTGACCAAATGAACAGTACTAATGCAAAATCCGAAATGCTGATACCAACTTTGAAAAATCATAGAAAATTCCACAGACCTCCAAATGACCTGATCTTTAGCTTCCAAAAGGATCTAGACAAGATCTAGTCACATGCCAAATTTGAAGGCAAGAAGAGGTCATTTGGTCAGACTTGTACATTATGAGGCAAAGTGACCAGTTTTTATGTTACAAGAGGGTTATTAGGGTTCAACTTTGCTTCTCCTACCTCTAAGGCTCTATGAGCACATGGGAAAGCATCAATATAGGCTATCAAACATGGCTCAAATGTCTAACAACCCAGATTTGAAAAACTCACTCTCCCACACCAACACATACACCATGTACATAATGCCAAGATCTTGCTATTCATAATAAAACTTGCTACATCCTTCAAGATGGTTCTAATTCTCATACATATATGATAAATATATTTATTTACAAGTATTCATACTTGCTACATCATGTACATCATTAGAGTACATATCTTAGCTTAACTACAAAATAGTGACAACATGACTACTTCACAACTCCTTTGCTAATCTTCTAGCTTCAAGCTTGGTGGCTCTCATCTCTTATCTCACTCGATCCACCTAGCATGTTAGGATGGTAGAGAGGGGGAGTGAGATTCAAAGAATCTTAATAGCTCATCTCTCATTCAATCATACATAAAGTATGTAAACAAGTCCCACCAATGTATGCATGGGCATATTAGCATGTGAAATCATAAGAAAAGCATTTTCAACATTTGAGTAGGCCATTCATAACATACAAAGGCTTGCCAAGCAAGTGGATTAGTCTCACCCATTCACTTGTGGATTTTGAACTTGCCTCACCCATTCTTTAAGAGGTTCTTAGACTTAACCTTACTCTTGGGAGTCAACCTTACTTTTAGGAGACTCTTTACTTTGTCTCAACCAACTTTAGGGTTCTTGGCTCATCCTCACCATGGCTAGAGGGTTTTTGGCTTTTCCATACTCAAGCAAACCAAAGTAATCACATAATACATCATTGAAATACATAGGGCATCATCATGCTAGCATACTTTTCATGGTTTAAAAACATACATACATACATGCAAGACAATATAAGCACACATCTATACATGAGAGAATATGGAGAGAGCTACGTTATCGGCTAATCACAAGGTTTCCCTTTCAATTTATCTCCTCCCTTGTTGATTTCACAATCACAATTAGATGGGAGTGCTTCTCTTGAGCCTAGGCACACAAAAAGCATGAAATTACTCTCTTAACACTTTATTCATGAAGAGAAACTAGGGTTTCTCTCTCTAGAATTCTACTAACTCTCCTTCCTCTATCAAGCTCTCAAGAAAGGAAAGCAAAGAAGAAGAAGTAAAGATATATGAGTTTCGGTCTTCTTCAAGAGGGGTTTTCCACTCTCCCTCTTTTGAACCAAACTCAAAGCCCAACTACTTCAATAACCAAAACCATAGGAAGAGAGGGCAAAGAGAGAAGAACAACATGCTAAGAAGAAAAACCATGCAAATCTTACCTTTTTCTTATTCTTCCTTCCTCCTCTAGGTTTCTCTCTTTCTTCTCCACCCTTTTCTCTACCTTAGAGGGAGCTTAAGTAGGCTAAAAGGAGAAAGGAGGAGTTTAGGTGCTTTAAAAAGTCAAATTCTCTTTTTTCACGCTTTTTCGGACTAACCCTCGCTATAGCGAGGCATGACCCTCACTACGGTGAACACTTATCAGTCCTAGACCCCTGTCTTCGCTACGGCGCGTGCTATGGCGAGCAGCTCCCTGGTTTTTGTATGGGATGCCCGCACTCACTATAGCTAGAAGCATTTTCGCTATAGCGAGAAGGCACTCTCGCTATAGCTAGACCATTTCTCGCTATAATGAACAGGTACATTTGCTATAGCTAGCAGACTTAGAAAATTTTCATCCCTTCGAAAATTTTTCAACTTCTCTTTTTTTTCTTCTTCTTTTTTCTTTCTTTTTCTGGTTGTTACACTAAGAGGCTTAAAAGGAGTCAAGAATCATATTTGAAAAAAAAATGGAACCTAGAATTTATTTGAGGGGTGTTGCTTCATTAGGTGCAATTATGGAACCATAATGAGGTTATAGACCAAACTAGCGTTTAAGAAAATTGTATGGCCTTAGAATTGAGTCCATGAACCTAATTGGCTTCCATAAATTATGTCTAGGCTAAGAGAAATCTTCTCCACACTTTTGTGTGCATATGGCCGAAGCAAGGAAGGGAGATTCAAGGAAAAAAGTGTGTAATTGCTTCCAATCATGCATGGATGTGTGCTTAACTTGTCTTAGAATGTGTGTATGTATATTTTCAAGTCATGAAAAGTATGATAGCATGATTTCGTATGCCATAGTTTTATGATGACATATTATGTTTTATATGATGTTTATGATGTGTGCTTTGATTTGCTTGAGTGTGGTGAGGCCAAGAACCCTTAAGATTGGTTGAGATAAAGCAAAGAGTCTCCCAAAAGCAAGATGGACTCCCAAAAACATAGTTGAGTCTAAGAATGTCTTAAAGAATGGGTAAGGCAAGTCCAACATCCACAAGAAATTAGGTGAGGCTAATCCATTTGCTTGGCAAACCTTTGTATGCTATGTATGACTTTATCAAATGATGAAAATATCTCTCGAATGTTTGCACATGTCAACATGACCATACATGCATTTATGAGACTTGTTTTCATCCATTATGTATGATTGAATGAGAGATGAGCTATTGGGATTCTTTGAATCTCATTTCCTCCTCTCTAATGATCTAACATGCTAGGTGGATCAAAAGAGCAAGGTAATGGAAGCTAACCACTTTGAGGATGAGAGGATGACAACAAAGTGCTTGAATTTTATTGCTTTGAAATCATACAATTGGCAAATGATGTAATCCATGAATGTATATATATTATAATATTACAAACATATGTAATTATGATATTATGTCATGTATAAATGAGAGAATATGCTATATGATCACTAGAATGAAATTTGAATATGTTATCGCATTGTAGCTTCCTTAAAGATATTATGGAATTATGCATAAGTGTGGATGAGATGGCCAAAATGAGATGCATGAGGGTTGAGACAATTTGGGCAGCTCACACAAGTCCTAATTATGCTTTTAGACTTGCCCAAGAGGTGCCAAACCCCAAGGAAAGCCATTTGAATATTTTGGTATCCCATATGGAACTAAATTTGACCAATTTAGAACCCTATATCACTTTTTATCCAAATGAGCTCTTCTTGATATAAGATTTGGCATACAATTATAAATTATTGAGAGCTTTTTGGGAATTTAAAGAACATAATTTTTAGAGGTCTACAAAATATTTGATAAATTTTCAAAATTAGAAAATTTTCTGATTTTGGTCATATCACTATTCACTCAGATCTGAAAATGAAAGCTATCACATAGGGTCCAAATAATGTCCAATTGCCACAAAATTTTATACAAAGAAATTAGATATTCCCAAAGACTTGTGCCAACTAGAAGCACCTCATTTGGACATCTAGAGAGGGAGATATGAATTTTCAAAGAATCTATCTAGTATCAAGAACTCCATCCGACCCCAATTACTGTTTGATTGAGTTTCGAGGTCTGGATGTGCTTGAACTGGTCTGGAGTTATTTTTCCCTCTAGCTAACATCCACAGATTTCCAGATTGATATTATTTGCATGGATTGGATTGTTTTGGAATTAATTGGATATTTTTGAAATTTGCTACATAATTCTATGATAGCACTAGTGGATAGCCTGACCTCTAGACTATTTTGAATGTGAAACGTCCTTTATGTTAGATGTTATGGTTTGGACATATTTTTATCATGAAGTAGACATGTATAGCTTTCCAGAATGACCAAGCACGCATGATTTTGATTTTTTTAGAATTAATTATGATTTTTCAAAGTTGTAACAGAAAAGAGCAAAAATCTAGCTGAAAATGAATATGTATATTTCATGCTTCCCTACGAGTTCCATGAGTTGTGGGCCACTTTTCATGATGCCAATGATTTTTATTTATGTAATTAAATATAGGAATATATTGTATGAGCTCACATGGTCCATGTGACACCGAATAGAATTTTCACACGTGATGTAACGCTAAAATATTCATTATTTTATGCTATTTTCTTTGCTCTTCCATGGGTTACATGATTAAAGCATGAGAATAGCATGAGAAAAGTTAGGAAGTTATGGTGTTACAGTGAGCTACCTTGGATATAACCACACACTTTTCTCCTTGAATTTGCTCTCCCTTCCTCGGCCTCACATACACAAAGGTGTGGGATTGGTTTCTCTTAGCCTAAACACAATTTATGGAAGCCAATTAGGTTCATGGAATCAATTCTAAGGCCAGACATCTTCCTTAAACCCTAACTTAGTTTATAAACCCCTTTATGGTTCCAAGAATGCACCTAATGAAGTATCACCCATCAAATAAATTCTAGGCTCCATTCTTTCCTTTCATATATGATTCTTAACTTCTTTTAAGCCTCTTGGAGTCATCACACAATTGAAATAATGAGTCTAACTACATATTTATTTTTTAGGTCATATTATGGAACATAAGGCACCAATTCATTCTCTAGGCCTCCTAAATTTTTTCCAAGGCTTCCACTCATTTTCATTCATCATATATGACTCAAAAATGGGCTTAGAAAAATTTAAAACTCTCCCTAGGTATGCAAACCCTCTTAAGCTGAGACAATAAAGCAATATGGCCTTGATAGACTTTGCTTTGTTTTCTTGATGGAGGAAGCATATGGGGAGACTTCTAGGGATCTTAGGAGCTCATTTAAACTTTCATTTGTGCATAGAAATTAAGGCATCAAGTCAGATTTTATAAGGAGCATATGAAACCCTAGAATTTCTATCTTGAATTTCTATGGTTATTTGTTAATTCCTTTTACATATTCTTATTCTGTACACTCTTTTTTCTAAGATTCACCTTTGGTTCTACCCAAAATCCAAGTCCTCCTATTGCTTCTTGAGTGGGGCAAAACATGGAGAGAAGGGGAGCAAGGGGGTAGCAAGCATGAAAGGAGAAATTACCTTATTTTTCCTTGTTTTCTCACTTGAATCCTCCCTTCTTTGGCCTCCTCTCTTCAAATCTGAATTTTTCCCTTAATTTATCCCTTAAAACAGATCCATATACTTCAATATAATCATAAGAAAGAAAGAAAAATGGAGAAGAAGAGGTTTGCAAGGGAAAGAGCATGAAAAACTACCAAAAATCCATATCTTTTAGCTTTGATTTCACCTCCTCTTCCTCTTCCTCTTTTGCACCCCTCTCCTAGGGTTTTTTCTCTAGTTTGGGGCAGAAACATATGAAGCTAAATGAGTGAGAGAGTGGGGGGCCTTATAAATCTAGGTGGAGGAAGAAAGACTTCTCAAAAATTTTCATTTTACCCTTCATTTTTGGCTTTTTTGTTTTCAATTCGTTTTAGGTTCCCAATTTAGTAAAATGTCTTTGGAATCACTCACATCAGAGCTAAAACCTTTCCGAATGAATCT
Source organism: Erythrophleum ivorense (assembly GCA_026724425.1). Taxonomy (NCBI): domain Eukaryota; kingdom Viridiplantae; phylum Streptophyta; class Magnoliopsida; order Fabales; family Fabaceae; genus Erythrophleum; species Erythrophleum ivorense. The sequence goes on from JAIUCV010000017.1 coordinate 379,152, forward strand.
ATCAAAGTTCAGGTACACTAACGTTGGAAAACATCAATCGAAAGGATTTTAACTCTCCCTGAGCTTCCCGTGGCTTTTAGGGCCTCTGAGAATGCCAGAAAACTCAAAACTTTCATTTAAAAAGCCTTCCTGTGTGAATTCCAAAATTTACTCAAAATTACAAAAATGCTATTATATTTCGTAAGTTTTTCGTTAAATTTTGTTTCTTCATTCTAGCTCCATTTTTCTCTCCATCTAAGCCTAAAATTCTCATTTTTAGGAGTCTAGAATGTTACTCAAATTTTTTCAGACCTTAACTAATTCATTTCTAGGGACTTACTTTGAAAATGCACCTGTTTTCATCATTTAACAAAAATAGGATATTACAACTATTGTAACTCAAAACTGAAATTTCGCACCTTTGTGCCATAACTTGGGTTTTTTTATGCCACAACAAAGTGCTCTCAGGGACCTACTGTTCATGTTTTTGTGATTCTCATCGCGACTAGCCTTTGTGGCACTGCAGTGGGTATGCCTCCTAAAACCCTCTACCTAAATTATTCAAATTGTGTTGTGGTGAAGTTGCATTCTATTACCTTCCCTAGGTAAAACTTTTGCCTTGAGCCATGGCAAGACATACCACGCCACAACACTCCTCACTTCTAACTGACTCCTGGCCACAACTTAGCTAATCTTGTCTGTGACACAACTCTCTCTTGCACCTATACCTCCCAAATTTATCTCATATGTAACACCATAAATTCTAGCTCATCTCATGCCTTTAAATGACTTAATATCATGAATCATGTAAGTCTCCCATAAAAAAGGCAAGGAAATAATGATTATTTTTGCGTTGCGTCACATCTCAAAATTTCATTCGATGTCATGTGGACCGTGTGAGCTCATACTATACCTTCTCATATTTAATTACATCCATACAACTCATTTGCATCATAAAATCATGCCCACAAGTCATAGAAACCGAAATAAAGCTCAAAATACTCAAGTGTAAATTCGGACAGATTTGGCCTCTTTTCTAACCAAACTTTGAAAAATCATAACTAATTGTAGAAATATCAAAATCATGCAATCTTGGACATTCTAGGAAGCTACAGATGTCTACTTTACTTTAAAAATACACCCAGACCATAACATCCATCACAGAGGATGTTTGACATCCAAAATGGTCCAAAGGTCAGACTGTATCCTGGAACTGATACAGAATTCTGCAAAAAACTTTGAAAATGTCCAATTAATTCCAGAAAAATTCAATTCCTTCAAATGATATCAATATAGAAATATATGAATGTTAGATAGAGAGAAAAAATATTTCCAGACTAGTTCATTAAGCCCAGACCTCAGTATTTAATGAAATAGTAACTCTGGTCGGGCAAAATTCCTAATACTGGACAAAATGTTTAAAAATTCATATCTCCCTCTCTAGACCTCCAAATGAGGTTCTTCTAGTTGAAATGGGTCACTGTGAATGTCTAGTTTCTTTATATAAAATTTCATGGCAATTGGATATCATTTGAGCCTCATGTGATAGAATTCATTTTTAGACCAAATGAATAGTGCAGCAGACTAAAACCAGAAAAATGGCCAACTTTGAAAAATTTTCAAATATTCTATAAATCTCCAAAAATTATGATCTTTAGCTTCCCAAAAATTTCTCAATGAGACCTAATTGCATGCCAAATCTCAGATCAAGAATAACTCATTTGGCCAAAAAGTGACATAAGGTTCCATTATGGTCAATTTTGGCTCCATATGAGATACCAAAATTACCAAATGACTTTTCTTTAGTTTTGTCACCTTTTGGGCAAGTCTAAAAACACATTTAAGACTTATGTGAGATGCCCAAATGGTCCCAAACCCTATGCATCTCATTTTGACCTTTCCATGCACACATATGCACATTTCCATAAACTCATTCATGAAGCCATCTTTGCCATACATACTCAATTCACATTCCATCATTCACATAACACATTCTCTCATTCCTACATCACATAGTAACATAATTACATATGTCTCAAGGATCATAAATCATTTACAATATTAATATACATCATTATGGTTCATTATGGCTTTAAAAGGAAAATGCTAGACATATGGATGTCAATCTTTCTCCTTCAATGTTGTTAACTCCCATTAACATATCCACTTGGTCCACCTAGCATGTGAGATCATTGGAGAGGAGGGAATGAGATTCAAAGAATCCCAATAGCTCATCTCCCATTCAATCATACATAATATATGTAAAGCAAGCCTTAAAAATGCATGCATGGACATAAAACAAATCATGAACATTCAAGAAGCAAGCTTGGCATATGAATACATCATACAAGACATTCAAGAGCTCACCAAGTGTTCAGATTGGCCTCACACTTCTCCTCATGGATTTTGGACTTGCCTCACCCATTCTTTAAGAGCTTTGGACTCAACTATACTCTTGGGAGCCCACTTTGCTTTTGGGAGACTCTTTACTTTATCTCAACCAAGCTCAAAGGTTCTTGGCTCATCTTCACCATGGTGAAGAGTTCTTAGCCTCTCCACACTCAAACAAACTCAACAAACATCATACATTCATTTAAAAATATAACATGACATCATGAAATCAAGGCAAATAAAATCATGCTAGCATACTTTTCATGACTTGAAAATACATATACACACATTCTAAGACAAGCTAAACATACATCCATGCATGAAAGAAGGTGGAGAGAGCTACCTTGCACACAATCACACACTGTTCCCTTTGGATTTAAGCCTCCTCTTTCGGCCACACACCTACAAATTGGTGGAGATGGTTTCTCTTGGCCTAGATACAATTTATGGGAGCCAATTATGTTCATGAAACAAACTTTAAGGTCATACAACTTGCTTAGATACTAGATTGCTCTATAAGCTCCATTATGGTCCATAAATGCACCTAATGAAGCAACACTCCTCAAATAAATTCTAGGCTCCATTCTTTCCTTTCAAATATGATTCTTGACTCCTTTTAAGCCTCTTGGACTCATCACACAATTAAAACAAGGAGCCTAATATCATGTTGCTTCTTTACGTTATAATATGGAACCTAAGGCACCAAATCACTTTCTATGAGTTCTAAATTTTTTCCAAGGCCTCCCCTCATTTTCATTCATCAAATATGACTCAAGAATGGCATTAGAAAAATTTAAAACTCTCTCCCACTACAAGAACTCCCTTTGGTTGAGACATAGGGCATCTTTGGGCTACATAGGGTTCTCTTGGTTTTCTTGAAGGAGGAAGCTTGTGGGGAGCATCTTAGGGGTCTCAAAAACTCATTTACACTCTTAATTAAACTAAGGAATCATCATACAAAATCAGAATTTAGAAGGAACACTTGAAACCCTAAGTTTTGCATCTTGAATTCTAATGGTTATTTTGTTGTTTTCTTTGCATATTCTTATTCTTCTCCATCAATTACCTAAGATTCATGCTTGGTTGGTCTTGAAAATCAGATCCTCCTATGGCTCCTAGGGTTAGGCGAAATGGAAAAGGAGGGTGGTGAAGGATATCAACCATAGGATGCAATTTTACCTAGTTTTCTTACTTAGTTTGGCTTGAATCTTGCTTTCTCCAAGCTCCTCTCTTTAAATCCGAAATTTCCCTTGAATTTCTCCCTTAAATCAGATTCATAAACTTCATTTTAATCAAAGGAAATTAAGAAGAATGAAGAAGAGGTAGGGTGGATGGAGAAAAGGATGAAAAACAACCATAAAAACATACCTTTAGCTTGAAATTTCTTCTTCTTCTCCTCCTCTCTTGGTGCGTCCAAAACCCTAAATCTCCCTTCTGAAATTATGCAAAATTTTCTGATTCCAAATGTGGAGGAAAGTGGGGTGCCACCTATATATAGGTGTAGAAAAATGACTTTTTCAAAAATTTTAATTTTGCCCTTCATACTTTGCATTTTCATTTCTCCTTCGTTTTAGCTCCTTTTTTAGAACTGTCTTTTCCATTATAAAAGTTCCCAATTAAGAAAATGCCTTTGGAATCACTCAAATCAGAGCTAAAACCTTCCCGAACGGATCCGTCAAAGTTTGGGCACACTGACATTGGAAAACATCCATCGGAGGGGTTTTAACTGTCCCGGGACTTTCCATGGTTTTCAGGGCCTCTAAGAACCCCGAAGAACTTAAAACTTTCATTTAAAAAGCCCTCTTGTGTGAATTCCAAAATTTTCTCAAACTTATGAGCCATTTTCGTAAGAAATTGTTTCTTCATTCTAGCTCCATTTTTCTTTCTGTCTGAGCTTGGGATTCTCATTTTTAGGAGTCTATAATGCTTCCCAAATTTTTCAAGACCTTAACTACATCATCTTGGTGTACTTCCTTTTGTATCCGGTGAATTTTGTTCGTTTACGAAGAAAACGTATGTTGCGTTTCTTATGTTTTCTCTAATTTTTGAAGAACTAGATATTACATCATATGCTCTAATTCTCCCTCTAGCAACACTTTAAGGCTACTCTACCTTAATTTGTAAGGTTCTAACGGCATCCAACAGCCTAAATTACTCAACATTTCTATCATAGCCACTTAGAGGTTCAAGTAATAATCTTAAATGTGTCTAACACCATACATCAACAAAATCATGTATTTATATAAGTTACAAGATTCAAAAGCCACTACTATAATCAATCATGGTACTAGAAAGCATACTTTCAAGAGTCAAGTCATATATTCATACTGTTAAAGTTCTACATTAGATATAAATAAGTACATACACCATATACCAGATTTGTATAAGGCCTAACTCCCTATTAGATACTCATAGGTTACCAAAACACAAAACTTCTATACTTGGCAATATGATTACATGATGATGCTATACAAGAGAACAACAACATTAACATCTACCCTAAATTAACTTAGCCCAAATGTAGCTTCTCACACAAGGCCTTAACTCATGGATGCGTATCCACTTGCTTTCCCTTATCCATACCCAAAGAGCCTTCACCTGAAAGTATTATCCCATAAAACGGAGCGAGATGTAAATCTCAGTAACCAAAGGCAAATTCCATTAATATATTTCAATTTAATTAACATATGTGCATAAAATCATATAAGCATTATAAATAACAGTCATATCAGCAAATGAAACAATTGAGTCATCAGTGACTACTATCCCATACTAACAATCATATTTCACATGTTAAAGGTCATTAACACCAAGAGAGGCCCGTCCACGGCACCAACAATTGGGAATTCAGGGACATGCAGTGGAAAATTAAAATCCTGAATCCCTTCCCACGGATCTATCAATGTTGTTTAAATCGAGTAGATCTAGAAATATTTACCTTTTTTTGTCAGATCTTAGGAACTAATCTACAGATCTGCTCCCTCTAAGGTATCCACACAAACGGATGCTCAACTCAAATGGCGTGCTAGCGCCTTTTACCAATGTCTATACACGTCTTGGTAGAGAAGATGCTCTCCTCTTCCTCTCTCTCACTAGGTGTCCTACAGTGTCTGTACGCTTTCTCTCTCATGGCATTCGTACAGTGTCCATACGCCGTCCGTACGCCATCCATACACTTTCTATCTCTAGGGTTTTTCTTTAGTTCTGTAGTTCTAGGAAACCCAAGCCTCTTGCTTTTTTATAGAGGTATCTTATTAGGATTTAAGATATGTTTAATTAATTTAAAATATATTATTTTAAATCAAATCAAATTTGAATTAAATAGATTAGTTTAAATTTAAGTCTATCTAATAAATTTAAATTTTAACTAATTATTTAATATAAATCTAGAACTTAATTCAAATTTAATTTATCTCATAAATTAAATTTAAATTATCATATTAGTTTAAATTTAAATCTATCATATAGATTTGAATTTAAAACTAATTGATCTAAATTAATTAAAGGATATATATATTGAATATATAAATATATTTTTTTTTTGAATTTTATAAATTATATATATATCAATATATATTCATTTATTTATAAAATTCTTCCACGCTAGATTGAACGTGACATTCATTGAATCTAGATGCAATTTCAAATTCAATGAATTTGGACATTTTAGCTCGAGTTGACTCGTTCTTGTGTGCGACCCTATAGGCCCATATGATGTTGGCAGCGGGCTAATAACACTGTATGACCCACAAGTCACAAACGGTCTCTAGAAAGACATTGTGACTACCCAAATCATATAGGGATCGGTGATCCGATGCAACCTGTCATATAACCTTATCACATCCTTTTCGTCACACGATATTTAGATCAAGTATGAGACATGGAAATGTCATCCTCATCTTACTTGATTGTCACTTTCTCGATCTACGTGCAGACTAATAGTACAAATGGAAACCTTTCTATTCGAGCACAGCCATGTATTTCTCAGTCTCACTTATCGAAGGGCCCAGAGGTATTTTTCTATTAATCAAAGGGACAAATCCTATCTTGACCACTCATCTTCTTCTACATGAATTCTACTATATCTAATCATAGCCTTTATGATCACCTGGTTAAAGATGACTTTTGACTATGCCAAAAAATAGTGTTCCTCATGTTGAAAACTATGGTGATCTCAAGTCTAAGGGCTCGGTGATACGATTATATATGAGATACATTTATGACTTAATTCATGCAGCTATCTCATAACGGGTCGATCCAGCATCTTGTTCCCTAACAAGTGCCTATGATTTTGATTCATATCTATATACATGATTAACACATAATCATCAATTAAAATCATACTAGTCTTAGTTCATCATCATTCCCACAATGATAATCGACTAGGGATATTTAGGATAATCAACATGATTTATCCAAAGATATTATTATATAAAACATGCAAAAATATAATAATGTAATAAAAGAAAACTTTTATTTCTTAATAAAGTACAATGTTTACAATACAATAATTGGCCTAGGGCACAATTTCCAATACCAACTTCCCAATGAGCACAACCTGGACTCAATGCATACAAGGGTCTGATCATAACTCGGTGCTCGATCGAAACACAATACACAGGTGGCAGCCATACCACAGCTCCACCATAGACTCACAAGGTCCAAACACAATATATCAAGTAGCCAACCATTCATTTAGCATTCAAAATCATACATGTGCAGCAGATATAAAATTAAAGTACACATATGCATGAAATTTAACATTAACCCCGATTACGTCACTTGTAGACAATTCTTTGAGAGTCAACCACAATGCTACTTCAGCCTATGGATATAAAACTAGACCATTACTATTCCTAATCATCATTTATAGCAACAAACCCATTACTCAAAAATTAAACCACACAGGACTACCTAGAGAACACTTAACCAGCCACTGCAAGAACCAAATTTGGATTTGAGCTTCACCCACCCAAAAATTCTAAGATATTACTTAATTTTTTAGGTAATTTCGCACAAGATAAAGGCCCATATTATAAATTAGCTATAGGGGTTTCAAACTAGTAAAAAATGCTTTAAAATGGGAAGGAAACACTTACCTAGTAACACCCCTAGCCTCAACCTCCAAAAATTCACCATGGAAACACCAAATAACAAGTTTCAGTTTTGGTGGAAGATGAAAATGCTCCAATGAGAAACCAATCAATTCAAATTGAAGAGGAAGAGGAGAGGATTAAGTTATACAACATTCACCTTGGCTGATTTTGACTCTAGAAGTAGAAAATGGTAAAAATAGGTAGAAAACCCTAGCCTCTACCTTAGACCTCCGAAATTGCTTTATGTGTTTTGTTACTGTAGAGTGAAGGGGGCTATCAAGGGTTTAAGGTTTAAGTTTAGGTCTTATTTGGGTTATGAGCTGACCCAAAGGCCCAAATCCACATAGGGATTCATATTTTTGTCCTACTGGGCCAGATTTCATAAGTTGGGCTATAAAATTTCTAGGATTTTAGTAGGGTCTTAGGCCTCTAACTCACTAAACCAAATTGGGCCATTGCTGAATGGTCTCTCTTTGGCTAACTCTCATAATAGGAAGTTAGGTTTGCTCAAAAATATAATTAGGCCTATATTAATGTTTATCCATGACATACTTAAATTAATTATGAGCCTAAATTGAGTTTCTAATCCCATTGAATCTTTAAACCCACATTAATAATTTATTTCTCCTTAATTTCCTATTTACATAGCTTGCCTAATTATTTCATAATAATTATTCTTAATTAGTCTAAATGCATGATTAATACCTTAATTTAGGGGTGTTACAATATATATAATATGTGATGATATAACATTTATTGGTATCAGAGCCAAGATTTAGGCAACTACCCCTATTTTTAGTTTGAGGAAGCATTAGAATTTGCTGTGTATGTGTATGTAACTTGTGAGGACTTTTAGAATTGTTAATTGTACTATGAATATTTGTGTATATGTATTGAGGTTGTGGTTTTTTAAAACAAAATAATGAATACTAGAAAGGGCAGACCTGCTAAGGCAAAGCTTGAATATCTAGTGGCAGCTAATATGCAGAATTTATGAATCACATGGATCAATAGTAAGCCATAATGGAACAGCAAAGACAAATTATGCAATAGTAGCAAGAAGTGATACTGTAACTATAGAATGCCTTAACCAGAAGGCATGATGACAAAAGAAATGACCCATAACCATAACATCCAATTCCAAGATCAAGTCCAAGCCCAACCTTCTAATCAATAGTTGTTAAATCAGTTTAGAAAGAATCATCCACTCTCTTTTGATGGAGAATTAGATGTATAGAAAGCAGAGGCATGGATAATGCAATTGAAGAAAATTTTTAAAGTGATAGACTATACTTTTAAACAAAAAGTGATGTTAGCCACCTTTAAGTTAGAAAAAGAAGTTTATCATTAGTGGTATAGCATAAAGATGATTGTGCAAACCAAGAATATTCCAATCAATTGGAAAATTTTCTTAACAGAATTCTATGAACAATATATTCCTAACTCTGTCAGAGACCAAAAAGAGATGGAATTCATTAACTTGAAACAAACAGAAGAGATGATAGTTGATCAATACATGGCCAAATTTATTGAATTGTATCAATACTCCTCCCATTACAGAAATATGATGATAAAAAATAGAGGTGCGAACATTTTGAGAAAGGATTAAAGCCCTTCATCAGAGGCAAAGTAGCTCCACAAAGAGTTAAAATCTTTAATGCTTTATAGAAGTTAACAGGGTCACAAAAAATAACCTAACAGATAAGATGTAGGTCGGGGTTAGTCAGAAAAAGGCCTTGAAATTGAAAATGTTGAGGTAAGAAGATAATTTGAATATTACTGCTAGTAACAAGAAGAAAGACAAGGAGCCCTGGAATAGAAAAGGGCATAAAGGGAAGAAAATTCAGCCTAATAAAGGATAGCCATCAAAGGTGACTTGTTTTAGATGTAGGAAGCGAAGGTACATAGCCCAAAATTGCTCTCAGGTGGAGATAGCGTCTCCACCTAGACTACAAACCTATGATAAGGCATTTACTCTCCCATAGCAAAAGGCTAGTGTGTCTTCAAGTTTGATCAAAGGTATGATTATAGTTAATGATTTTTCTATGATTGTTATGTTTGATTTGGGTGTTAGTCACTCGTTTATATCCTATGATTGTGTGAGAAAATTGGGTCTAGCTATTGGTACTTTACCATATGACTTATTTGTATCTACCCCTATAGGAAGCCATATAATTACTTCCCCCATTTGTTTGAATGTTACTGTATAGTTGAGAGGTTCTGTTGCGTAACCTTCAAAATAAAACTAGGCTAGATTAAATTCTATAGTTAGTGGCACAACTTAGGTCATCTCCCTTGGAATTAGAGTTCAATGTTTAATTAGGTTTTCCAAATGTTAAAAGACTCTAAAAATTTCTAAACTAAGGGGGTTTTTTTATCTAATTAAACTAAGTAAAATGAAATTGAAATAAAGTTCCTAAATTCTTACCTAATTGGATGAATTATGGTTGATAATGGGCTTGCGACTAGCTTTAGATTCCTTCCTTGGTATCCACTATCCTTATCCTAATCCAATTGTGATTAATTCTAACCTAAGAGTCCCTATTTGTGTCTAATACAAATTATCTTGAGTTACCACGAAAGAATCAAGGGATTAATAACTTAATGTTAATTGAAACCTCAATCCCATTTTAAATCGCTAATTCTTGTCATTAGAATCAATGAACACTTGAATTGAATGATTAATTGATCAATAAGCCTCTGAACTAACACCCTAAGAGATTTAATTAACCAATTAAACTCCAATAGATCCTCAAATTAGACAATTAAACAATCAATCTCCCACATGCATTTCATCAAATACCTTGACTGCATACATGGATAATTGTAGGAAATTGAAAAATCCAGCACTAAATCAATCAAATAATCAATCAAACAATATCCTAATTAGTGTCTAACTAGCCACTAATTACAATTACACAAATTCTCAATCAAATACAACTTAACCAAGCTTATACAAGAAAAAGAAAAAGTGTAGGAAAGTAGGAAATTCTTAGCCAAAATTTTGAGTTCATTTCCATGGATTCAAGCTTTTCCAAGGACTTCTTCCAAGCTAATCACAAGGTGGAGGATTAGAGTTTCATTAGATGGAGATGGAAGGATGAAATGAAAATGGCAAGGAGAGGAATAGGGAGATGGATGGTCTCTGGATGGAGTGGACGAAGTGAATGAATGACGATGAATGGAGTGAATCTAATATGACGAAGTGTGTGTATGGAATGTATGATATGATGGATGATTTCTCATGTGATTTCTTTTAATGATTCCACGTGCTCAGCCCTCTCATTCCTTCTCATTATCCGTAGCTTCTTTCTCTTTTATTATATATGAATCACATACTTCCTCTTTTATTTATATGAGTGTGGACCCTACTTGTCATGCTGAAGTATTGAATATAATAAATCAAAATCCATGCTTCGTGCTGTCCTTGAGTCCAAAACGCAGCTTCTTCTTCTCTACTTACATGCTTGTTCTTTCTTTCTCTCCACACTCTATCCAGCGCATCTTCCTTCATGTAAGAATGTGTAGCTTCTTCTTCTTTCCAATGTTATCCATGTTCTGCTCTTTGTTCTACTATTCACTTATTTTGGCCATTGCTTTCTCTCACGTAGAGTCTTCATTTCTCTTCTCCAACTCACAGCGTTGCTGATAAACACATATTTCTATCTATTTTATTCTCCTAAACATAGGCATTTTAATAATGACATATGGCTTTAAGACTTTAATTAGATAAGATTTTATTTTAGAAGCCATTTCTATATTTTAGGAAATTATTTGCAAAATTGTGAAATTTTAATGCATAAATTTCTTTAAAAGATTTTGTGAATTTTCCTCTTGAATTGTTCTTACTTGTTATGCAGATTTTCAATGAACAAATGATGTTTGAATAAAGATTTGAGTTGGAGGGAAGAAGGAAAGAGAGGCTTCAACTTGGGTTCCTTTTCATGAGAAGGCAAAGCAAGAAGCAAACTCAAAACAGAGGAGAAATAAAACACTACGGGTTCCCTTCCCTCTCTTGAAGCAAACAAAAAAGTCACGTAGAATCAAGTGAAGATAAGAAGAAGCACTACGTCATGCATGAGCAACTCGCATGTTGAGAACGTGGATCAGAACAAAGTGTTGAAAGGATGGAATGCAAGATTTTCAACGTGAACTTATACACACACAGCATCCAACGTGAAAACAACGTGGGCAGCTTGAGTTTATATGCATGCAAGAGAAAGCTGAATTGACACGAGCTGAAGCTGGGAGCATGTGGAATAAAAATGCAAAGACGTTGAGCTGCAAAGAAAGAGTGAAAGAGCTTGGTTTTAATGTTGAAGTAGCTGAAGCAAGAGCTGGAGATTATTGAGCTTAAGTTTATGTGGAAGGAGAAGAAAGCTTCTTCATTCATTCGGGCTGGATATCACGAGCAGAAGGAAGGAGAAATAGGCAGCTTGTGTGAAGAGAAGATTACATGAAGAATCATGAAGCAAGCAAGCTCGAGCTAGCTAGAGAAGGAGAGGTGAGAAGGGCTGCCAAACACACACATGAGAGGCAAAGAAGAAGCAGCTGAACGAGCTGTATGAGGAAGCACCAGTTGAGCAGAACGCATGCAGAAGCAGGATGAAAACACGTTAAAGGCGAGCTGAGAATGAAAGGGTTGGAGAAAAGAGAGCAGAACAGAAGAAGAAGTAGGCTCGGTTTTAAGAAGAAGTTCATGTGAATGAGCTGGAGAACATGTAACAGAAGCTAGAGGAAAAAGCTGCAGGAAGAAAGAAGAGAGCACGAGCAGCAGATTTAATGGTTTATTCTTGCATGCAAAGCTGCACGTGGATGAAGGATTAAATGAAAGGAAGCAACGTGAAGAAGTTGGCTGGAGAAGAGCATCTCACGTGAACTTACACACATGCAGAAAACACGTTAAAAGCGAAGAATGGAATAAAGGACTTGAGCAAGGAGTAGAACGAGCTGAGAAACGAAGAGCACGACAGGAAAAAGAGCTGGAAAATACACACGGACAGAACGTGTCGAGAGGCTGGAATGAACTGAAAAGAAGAAGCATGGATGAATTTTTAATATTACATTCTAGTAAGTCAGCATCACAATGGGACCCACTCTCATATACACATCCATGCAGTATAATACACGAAGAAGCTGAGTTTTAGAGAAGGAATATCAAGTAAATCATTAACGAAAAGAAAAGGCTCTTGCACGTGACTTTTAATGAAGAAAGGAGTATATTTCATTCACGCCTCATCCATTTGCACAGTCCAACCATCTCACGCCTCCATATATTCGAATACCCTTATCCATTCACAGAATCCACCCATCTCACGTCTCTAAAATTTTGGAAATCCTTGCCTATATATACTTCACGCCTGGTTCATTCATTGAGGGAGGGAGCATTCATCTATTCATTCAGCATTAATCCACCACCACGCCTTCTCTTCCACTCCATACTCATTCTCCACTCCATTCCTTCCATCCATCTCCCATGAAGTTCTAATCTCCATCTTGAGGCTAGCTAGGAGGAAGTCCTTGGAGAAGCTTGAATCCATGGAGAAAATTCAGAATTTTGGCTAAGAATTTCTTTATTTTTCCTACACTTTTTCTCTCTCATTTATTGTCTTGGTTAAATTGTATTTGATAGGGAATTTGTGTAATTGTAATTAGTGGCTGGTTAGACACTAATTAGGGAACCTTTTTGTTGATTAATTGATCTGATTAATTTCAATATTATCTGAATTCCCATGTACGCTTCGAAGGTGTTCGATAAAATACATGAGTGAGATTATATGCTTAATTGTTTAATTTGAGGATTCCTTAATGTTTAGTTGGTTAATTAAATATTTAGGATGATTCAGAGGCTAATCAATTAGTTAATCAATCAAATTGGGTGTTCATTGATCTTAGAAACAAGAATTGACAATTTAATGCGGGATTGAGGTTTCAATTCAACGTTAGATTGTTAATCTCTTGAATCTTGAGTGGTTACCCAAGATAAATTGTTATGAACACAATTAGGAACTCTTAGACCAGAATTAATCATAATTGGATTAGGATGATAGTGGATACCAAGGGATGAATCCAAGGCTAGTCACAAGCCCATCATTCACCCATAATCTATATAATTAGGTAGAATTTAGGAATTTAATTTTAATTTCATTTTGCTTAGTTTAATTAAATCAAAACCCCCTTAGTTTAGGAATTTTTAGAGTCTTTTAACATTTGGAAAACTCAATTAGGCATTGAACACCAATTCTAAGGGAGATAACCTAGGTTGTGCCATTAGTTACATATTTTATCAGCCTAGTATTATTTTGAGGGTTATGCGATGATCCACTCAGTTGCTTTTCTTTAATCCCTTGTATGCTCTGTTTTGCTCTTCTCATGTCATTCATGTGTTCTTCATGTGTATTTTCTTCTTGCAGCTGCCAGCCACAATTTCCACATTGGCTTCATTTCGTTCTTGCTTTGTACCCATAGCCAAATGCTTCTTATTTATTCTCATTTGCTTCACGTGATTGTTGTTCCCTGTTTCTCACCAACACAGCACATTCTATCCAGCCTGTAGTAAACATGTTAGCCTTCTACATGTTTGTTTATTTTAATTCCTCATGTATGCAGAGCCTTCCTCATCCCATAAACCCGTGGAAAGTTCGTATTCCTTTTCCTCCTCTTTTGCATATGGTTGGCTCTTTCTCAAATCCCTTATTCCACGTGACTTCTTCTCATCCCATATGCACTTCTTTTTTTTTCTCATACAGCTTCTGTATAAGTCTCACACGAGGATCCTCACTAACCCGTAGCCTCTCTTCTTTGTTCTACATGTGTGTCTATTTGTATCCAAGCTCCTTTCCACGTACATCTTCTTCAACTCCGTTCTGCTTATGGAGCTTACATGGGAACTGTCTCTCTCTCATGCTTCTTCATTCCCACGTCAACCTATAGCTTCTATTGTAAATTTTCATCTCAGATTGTACACATAAAGCCTTCATTTCTCCTTCAACTCAATTTCCATTCAAGCTCCAATTTCCATTGAAAATATGCACAAAATAATAGACCAAATTAAGTGGGAAAGATTTTACAAAGTTTAATACAAAATTTATGCATGAAAATTCTAAAATCTTGTAAATAATTTCCTTGAGTGCACAAATGACTGCTAAAATGAAATCTTATATAATTGAACCCCTAAAGCCATATTTGGACACGAAAATGCTTAAGATAAGGAGAATAAAATATATATAAATCATACTTATCAATAGTTTAACCATTGTTATACTACCATTGATTTGATTTGTAAGTATTTCCATGATATTGATTTGATTATTGGCATAAATTGAATAGTAGCTAATAATGTTGTGCTTGATTGTGAACACAAAACTACCTTACCTGAATGTGGGACCATACCTAGTACTGGGGTTGAGTTATCTTTCTTGTCCATTGCTCAAGCTAAGAGATACTTAGAATATGGATGCCAAAGGTTTCTAGTCTTTTTCTCTATACAGTCTGAGGTAAATGAAGGGATAAATGAGATCCTAATAGTTAGGGAATTCCTAAAAATTTTCCCTAAAACTTTGACTAGTAGCTCAACTAGTTCATTTGCTGATATAATAGATGATTATGATATTTATCTGTTTAAAATGCATTTATGCTGATAAAATTGTACATATGTATAAAATTTTCCTTCAGTTACTAAGATTCATATCTCACCCACTTTATAGGCTAACAATTTTAGGCGAAGGTTCTTCAGGTAAGAAAAAGGGGAAACAAGTGAATAACATCCCTAAATTGAGGCTAAGTGTAGGATTTCTACACTTAGACCATTTTGACTTAGAATACATGCTAATTTTATGATTTATTTTGTATAGTGTTACCATGTACTCATATTGCCAAGTGTAGGTATTTTGATGTTTTGTAATCAATGATGTAACTAATAAGAAGTTAGATCTTATATCACTTGTAATATGATGCTTGTTACTAAGGATTTATCTCTTAAAAGACTAGACTATGATTTCTCTAGATTCTGATGTCATGGTATTTAATCAAGCATTTCTTAAACTCATATGCCTATATGTAAATGTTATTTTAAACTAATGGATATCAATATAATGGCCTTGAATGTTTAAGTTAGGTTTTATGCATGTTATTTTAACTTCTACATGGGTCTGATATAGGAAATATGGGAGTGCCATAGCTTAATTTTGTATTTGAGGCCATTTGGCAGACTTGGAGTAGGAACATTTTAGTTTGGGCTAGTAAGACTTAGGCAAAGTGATATGAGGACAATTGGTAGGGAGCCACATAATGTAGAGTAGTCACTTAAGGTCCTACAATCCTTCTTGCCATCATAGAGGGAAATTTTACTAATACAAATTAATCTTTACTTGCTTTAATCCAAACCTAGGTTCTTAAGTCAAGGAAACAGATAAACTACTAGTACTACAAGAATTTATTGCACTAAGACCTTGTATTTTAGGAAGGCCCTTGGTATCAATTGGAAAGAGATACAATGTGTAGAAACAAATCATAAGGAGTTAAGAACTAGAAAGGGGTTGAGCCATGGCTAAAACTAAACTACTTAAGTCATGGTCAGGGCACTTACAGAACCGAGGGGCACCATGGCATAGTGCGCTTCGCAATGGTGCAAAATGAAAAATTTACGCAGGAAGGTAACAGAACCTGATTGCACCATAGTACAAGTCTTTAGGCTGCGATGTAGCATAAGAAATTTTGTGAGAGCTGATCTAGTAGCTCATCCTGCTACAGCAAGCAAGGAATTTTGAATAATAAGGTCTAAAAGGTAACCTCACCATGGTGCCAGAAGCTTGAGTCACAGCGAGAGATGAGAATTTTTCATTTTTAAGTTCCAATAGCTAGTTAAGCTATGACATGGGTACTTTAGGCCATTGCGTAAGAGCAAAAATTGTATTCCAGGATTCCAGAAACTAGTTTGGCAATGGAAAAGTTGCTTTAAGTCGTGACTTGAGTCTCTAAACTCCCATTTTAGTTTAGAAACCTTGATTCTCACTATGGTAATATCATGTATTAACTTGGAAGCTAATGTAAATGAGTTTTACACCTCTTATAATTAAATGTGAATGAAATGGAGATCTTATATGAGAATTTTTATATCCTTTAGTTATAAATCTTCTTGCTTGTCAAATTAGCATTTAGGAATAGCTAAAAACGTTCAAATTTCCCTAGGTTTTCATCCATTAACAAACCATTATTAATGTTTGACCTTAATCACTCATGTTTAAGAGACCAATGAAGCTTAATTAATGCGTTTGGTTATTAGAGGTGTTACACTAAGGAGCTCTTGTTTTATTTTTGATAAAGAAATATGATAGCATGAGATTATGTATAGATTATAGATAACTTAATAAGGTAACCATTAAGAATAAGTACCTTCTCCCTAGAGTTAATGATCTTTTAGATCAATTAGTAGGGGCATTAGTATTTTCCAAAATAGACCTTAGATCTAGCTATCATCTGTTGAGAGTTAGAGCTAAAGGCATCCTAAAGACGACCTTCAAAACTAAGTATAGGCAGTATAAGTTTCTAGTTATACCATTTGATTTGACTAATGCACCGGCTATTTTTATGGACTATATGAATTAGATATTCAAACCTTATTTAGATAAGCTTATTGTGGTCTTTATTGATAATATTCTTGTATACTCCAAGTCATATGAGGAGCATAAGAGGTATCTGAGAGTAGTCCTTGAGACCTTCAAAGATAAGAGATTGTATGCCAAACTTAGTAAATGTGACTTTTAGCTTACTAAAGTGAGATTTTTAGGTCATGTAATCTCACAAGCAGGAGTTGCAGTTGATCCTTATAAAATTGAGGTTGTGTTACAATGGGATAGGCCTAAATCCATCACTGAGGCTAGAAGTTTTCTAGATTTGGCAAGGTACCATGGAAGGTTTATACAAAACTTTTCTCAGATAGCCTTACCACTCACTAGGCTAACTAGAAAAGAGATACTATTTATGTAAAATGATAGTTTTGAGAGGAGTTTCTAAGAGTTAAAACTCTGTTTGACTACTACCCTTATATTAATTATACCTAACCCTAGTAAACCTCTTATGTTTATAATGATACTTCAAGGAAAAGATTAGGATGTCTGTTGATATAACAAGGTAAGGTAATGGCATATGCCTCTAGGCAGCTGAGACCACATGAGGAGAATTATCCTACACATGATTTAAAGTTATCTGCAGTGGTATTTGCTGTCAAAATGTGGAGGCATTACCTATGTGGTGCCATAGTGGAAATATACAGTGACCACAAGAGTTTGAAATATCTATTTAATCAGAAATAATTGAATATGAGATAGAGAAGATTGACGAAATTTTTAAAAAATTATTATTATACATTGAAATACTATCTCTTATCACGTATCTCCATAATTTCTAGGCTTTTATGTAGCCATACATTGCTTCAAGCCAATGTCAATAATTAGATCCATTAAGAATAAATAAAATAGTCTAATAACATTGGGTTCATCCATTTGGTATGCTAAAACAATGCTGTAATAATTGGTAAATCAGGAATTGAACTAAACCTGATAAACAGAAATGGGAATACCCTAAAGCAAGGCAAATTAAGCCTAAATGAGGTTAGGATGTTAATTAGAACATCTTAAAATATGGATTAGAGTCTAAGGTTAACCCAGAATTAGAGCTAAAACGGCCAAACAGAAAGCTTTAGAGGCCAATGGTATTTTCATAATTTTAGACAACTTTTAAAAAGCTCAGGAGGAATTTTTAAATGGGAAAATTGAGTTTTTCAGAGGCCCTAAAAACCATAAAAACCCCTAGAATGGTCAAAACCCCTATAATTTGCATTCGAGTGTTGATTAACTAAAACTTTAACCGAATCATTCGATAAGGTTTCAAATCTAATTTGGATGAAATCAAAGGCATTTTATGAATTAGATGACCTAAATTTCATGATGGAAAAGATGATTCTCAAAAAGAAATTGAAATGAGCCTAAATGGAAAAAATTAAGATGATGGACTAAATTGAAATTTTGAAAAAGTGTCTTAATGAAGCTTCTACCTCCTTAATTCACGTCCCACTTTTCTCCAACCTTCTAAACAACATTTCTTTGGTCCAAAATAGATCCAAGCTCTACTCAAGGAGGTGCACCAAGTAAGGGAGTAAGGATAAGGAAATTTAAGCCAAAAAGTGTAAGAATTCCTTACTTTTTCATGCCTTCTCCTTCACTAAAATCTCTTCTCCTCTTTCTTTTCTCTTCTCTCATGGTTTTGATGATTAATTTAGGGCTATTTCATGACTGGTTCAGTAGAGGAGGGGGAGAATTTGGGAGAACTCTTGGAAGCATAGAAAAGAGCTGTTGAAAAGCTAGCAAATAAGGTAAGAAAACCATGGTCTAAGTGCTTCTTCTTGGCGTCTCCTTATCTTCTCATGTTAAGCCAGATTAAGGGTGGTATGTTAAAGACTTTATTTTGATCCAAACTTGATAGGAAGTGGAATTTTGAAGCACAACGAATCATATGAAGCAATTAGGATTCAAAAAGAATCAATAGACAACAAATTATGGCATCTAGGGTTTTGATTGCACCTAAGGATTTATGAAACTTTCTAATACTAATTTAGACTATCTAAGACCATGTTTAAGTTCTCAAGACATTTAGGAAGCTTCATGGATAGTAAACTCCCTAGGAAATGCAAGAAAACTCTATGGCCTCTTGAATTGTGTTATGTCTCGGCCTAAAGGGGGATGATGCACCAAGGGAGAGTTTTCTTTAATTTCAAGGATACAAATGGCCTAGAAATGAATAATAGATACCAAAGGAAGCATTGGTTTGAATTTAGAAATCATATTTTGAAAGTTAAAAGTTTAAGTTCCCTTTTTGGCATAAAGAAGTAACTTGATGTTTGGCTCCTTGGATTGAATTTGTGATGGCTCTAATGACTTTCAATGGAGTGATGTGACTTAGAATGAGTGAGAAATGGGAGTCAAGACCTTCAATTATATAGGTTGCTTCATTATACCCTTGTATGGAACCATAACCATGGTATAAGATATATGTAGCTTGTGTAGACTTTATATGAGGTTAGAGATGGTTCCATTGATGTGTTTGTGTCTTGTTTGATGTATCTATCCAAGCAAACCAAGTTCCTCCTAGGTGTAAATGTGAGGCCGAGCCAAAGAGATAAGGAATCAAAGAGGAAATTGTGCTTCTTGAACCAAGGTAGTTCTTCACTCATTCTTGTATGCATTTTGTAATGTCTGGTTTTCTTAAAAATGTTAGAAACAAACCAGATATAAAAGGAAGTCCCCTAAATAAGAAGATTTGAGGCCAAATCAAATTAGAAAAAAAAATTCTAGAAAATTGAAAATGAGGATATAAAGCTTAAGATGCCCAAAAACCATAGCCGAAGTAGCTAAATAAAATCAAACAAAAATCAGTGGCATTTTCGTAATTTTAGGAACTTTTTGAAAAACTCAAAGAAATGATCTTTAAATGGAAATTTTGAGTTTTACGAGGTTCTCAAAGGCCCTAAAAACCATAGGAATCCATAAAATGGTTAAAATCCCTCTGATGTACTTTTTAGAAAGTTGGTTGACCTAAACTTTGACTGGTTCGTTCAGGAAAGCTTTAAATCCAATTTAAGTGAAACCAAAGGCATTTTATAAGTTAGAGGACCTAAATTTTATGATAGAAAAGATTATTCTCAAAAAAGAGTTAAAATGAGTCCAAATGAAAAGAACCAAGAAAAATGACAAAATTAAAATTTTGAAAAAGTCTTAAATGAGCCCTCTTGTGTCTTATATGCACATCCCACCTCTCCTCTTCTTTTAACTAACTTTAGTTCTGCTCCAAACTAGGGGAGAGACCAGCCAAGAGAGACGCACAAGAAGGGAGCAAAGGAGGAAGGAAAAGCTTAGCAAAAAAGTGAGAAAACTATGGTTTTTCATGCTCCTTCCTTCACTAATCTTGTTCTCCTCTCTTTCCCTATGGTTTTAATATTTGATTTGGGGCTATTTTGAGACTAGTTCAGTGAGAGAGTTAGAGATTGAAGGAGAGGGGTAAGGTATAAGAAAGCTCCTTGGAAAAGCATTCAAGCAAGGTAAGAATCATGACTCTTGTTGCTTCTTCTTATTGTTCTTCAAGAAGGTGAGTTTTGGAATACCTTAACCTCCTAGCTCTTACATAATGGTCACATAAACTATCTCAACATATCTTATACAGATTGGAACACATTTGCAAGGAATCATGTACTTTTGCATGGATAATTGCATAATAGGGAAGCCATATACATGATTCATGGCTTTAGGGACTTTATGAACTCATCAATATCATTTTTTATCCATAACATATCCAATCATATCATAAACAATTCAATTCATCTCATACATCACGGATTTGGAACCATGCATCACAAAAATTAGAAGTTGCTCTCGGGTTTGCTATTGCAAGTTTATGATATGAACTTTGAAAATTCATAACTAATTCTAAAAAAATCAAAATCATACATATGATAGCTTTCTAGAAATTTTTAGATGTTAACAAATGATAAAAATAGTTCTAGACCAAAACAAAAGCATTTAGCCCATGAAAAGTAATAGAACAATAACTCAGGTCATTTCTCGGATAACTTCAAGACCTGTAATTTTAAAAATTTGGTTCTCCCCCTACAAAGCTCTAAATAGGGTGATCTTAGTGGCTATGGAAGTCTTATGATGTCTAATTTATGCTTGTAAAATTTCATAAGCATTGGACTTCATTTGGCCCACATGTAACATAAAGAAGCAAATTAACTATAAGAATAGTACACATACCAATTTTGCATAATTTGGCCAATTTTAAAAAACTATAATAAATTATCTAGAATTCCAAATTGAGTGCTCTTTAGCTCTACAAAAAGCTCTAGGTGAGACCTACTTGTTGGCAGAATTTTATGCAAAAACTCATTCATTTGGTTAGATGTTGGTTTAGCTCAAGAATTAATCAATTTTGAATTCCATAATGAGATACCAAGGCACCAAATGCTCTTCTCATCTTTCCACAACCACTTGAGCAAGTCTAAAAGCCTAATTACAACATATAAAAGCATGCCAAATGATTCAAATTATTAAGAAGTTCATTCTCACCTTGCCACTTGCATTCATACACATGACATAAAGGCTCATGGTGGCAAAAATTCATTCATTTATTCATTTGGCTTCCACATTGATACTTACATCATATTTACGTACATTTGAACTTGCTCAAAGATCTACATCATATATATAACATGTAGTTACAAATCTTGACATCAAAATGCAAATAAAAAGCTTCTTTCTTTATCCTTTTGTTAAAGTCTTACTTCTCAAGGTTGTTAGCCTCCATTTCTTAGTCCACTTGGCTCACCTAGATATGGTTAGACATATGTGAAAAAATAGTGAGATTCAAAGAATTCCAATAACTCTTAACCCTTTCAAACATACATAATAGTTGTATATACATGTCAAAGAATGCATGCATAGTATTTAAGCTACTAGTAAATATACATAAAGCATTTTCCTTGGCACATAAACTTATACATAGCAAACATAAGCTCTCAAAGGCATTGGTCTAGCCTCACCCATCTTTCTTCAGACTTTTGAATTTTCCTCACCCATTTTCAAGTTAGCCTCACTCTTCTTGAGACTTTTGACTTTATCTCACCCATTCCTAGGGACTTTTGGCTTATCCTCACCTATGCTAAGGGACTTTTGGCATAACCAAACTCATTCAAGCCACATTGATTGCATAAACATCTTTCAAGAAACATAATGGTACCATACATGTAAGCAATGGCTAGAAACATATTTCATAGTTCAAACATTCATACAAGCACTCAAAGCCAAATGAACATCCAAGTAATGCATGTGAGAAAGGTTAGAGAGTTACCTTAAGGCAAGATTCACATTCTTCCCCTTTCTCAACTAAACACTTGCAACTAAGTGGAACTTGATTCTTTTGGCCTAGATACATCAAATAGGACACAATTACATCATTGAAGCAAACTCTAGCATCACACACACTCTATGTAAGGTTACTTTCTCATATGGCTTCATTATGTTTCCATACAAGGTATAATGAAGCAACTATTGGAATTCATAATCTTGGCTCTCATTTCTCATTCAATCTAAGTCTCTTGACTCCATTTATACTCCTTGGAGTCATCACGAATTCATTTTAAGGAGCCTAAATATAAATTGCTTCTTTATATCTCATTATGGAGCTTACACCTCCATCTCACAACCAAAGTTTCTAAATTCATTCTAAGGCTTCCTTTGATGTTCATCTATCATATTTAGTCCCTTTCTACCCTTAGGAAATTTAAAACTCTCCCTACGTGCTTAGAGGAGCACCCATGGATTTTGCGACTTTTCTCTAGGGAGTTGGTGCATGTGAGGCTTCTTAGGTGTCTTGAAAACCCATACACACTCTTAGACAACTAAAATTACCATTAAGAAGCTTCATATTTGCCAAGGTGCAAGTAAATCCCTAGCTTTTGCATCTTGAAATCTAATGCTCCTTTTTCAATTCCAATTGCATATTCTTGTTTCCCATACTCAAAAACCTAGGTTTCTTGCTTGGTCTTGGTCAGAACTCACTCCCTCTTATGTGCTCTATACTTGGCTGAATTACACCCAAGGAGGAACAATAAAGAGTTATAAGGGAAACTATGAAACTTACCTTGATTCCTAGCCTTTTCCAAAAGCTCTTTCACTTGGTACAAGCTTCTCCTTCAAATTCTAACTTTCTCCCTCTGAACAAGTCCCAAAATAGTTCCAAATCAAACACTTAAACCATAGGAAAAGAGAAGAGAAGGAGGAGAACAAGTTTTCTAAAGGAAGGAGCATGAAATTCTATTTCTTACTTTTTCACCAAGCTTTTCTTCTCCTTTTTATCTTCCTCTCGTATGCCCTTCTTTGCTAGTCTCTCCTCTAGTCTCAAGCAAAAAATAAGTCTGTTAAATGAATAGGAGAAGGAGGATGTGGTATATAAGAAAAAGCTTCTTAAAAATTCTTTTAAAAAAATTCTATTCTTATCTCCTTTTCTTGGCTCTTGCTATTTAGGTTCATTTCAACTCCTTTTTAAAAACTATCTTTACCATCATAAAATTTTAGGTCCTTTAACTTATAAAATACCTTTGGTTTCACTCAAATTGAATTTAAAACCTTTTTAAACAAACCAGTCAAAGTTTGGGTTAACTGACTCTTTAAAACATAAATCAGAGGGGTTTTAACCATTCTAAGGGTTCCTATAGTTTTTAGGGCCTCTAAAAATCCTAAAAAATTCAATTTTTTCATTTAAAAATCCCTCATTTGAGTTCTCTAAAAAGTGCCTAAAATTACAAAAATGCCACTATCTTTTATTAGATTTTATTTAAATACTTTGACTCTAGTTTCTAAGTATCTTAAGCCTTGGATCCTCATTTTCCATGATTTCTAATCTTATACTAATTTTAGTTGATCTCAAATCTTTCTATTTAAGGGACTCTCTTTTATTTCTGGCCCGTTTCTAACAATTTCAAGAAAACCGAGCATTACAAGTTTAGGCCAAATATAAAACACCTAGAAGGGAATGAGTTTTGACCAAAATCAAGCAAGAAATAAGGGTTTTAGAGTGTGGGAATTAAGAATATTCAATTAGAATAGAATAAGAAGCATTAGAAATCAAGTTACAAAACCTAGGGATTTAGTTGTACCTTGGCAAATATGAGACTTCCTAGTGGTGATTTAGGTTGTCTAAGAGTATGTATGGGTTCTCAAGACACCTAGCAAGTCTCACAAGTGCCAATTCTCTCAAGAAAAGCAAGCAAAGTCCATAGGTCTTCTTCCTTGCATAGGTCTCAGCCAAGACTTATGTAAGCAATTAAGGAGAGTTTTAATTCATTCTAAGGTTAGAAAGGGACTAAACATGATTAGTAAACATCAAAGAAAACATTGGAATGAATTTAGAACGCATAGTTTGTGAGATGGAGGTGTGGACTCCATTTTAAGACATAAAGAAACAACTTATATCTAGGCTCCTTGAATTGAAATTGTGATGGCTCTAAGGAGTTTAAAAAAAGTCAAAAGACTTGGATTGAATGAAAAATGGGAGCCAAGGCCATGAATTCTAAGGGTTACTTCATTATGTCTTGTATGAAAACATAATAGAGTCATATGAGAGAGTAGGCATGCATAAAGTTTCTATAAAGCTAAAGCTTATTGCATGATTGAATCATGTCTCATTTGTTGTGTCTAGATTAAGAGAATCAAGTCCCACCTAATTGTAAGTGTTTGGCTGAGAGAGGGAAGGAATAAGCAAAGGGAAGAGTTGTGTTCTTACTTTAAGGTAGCTTTCTAACCTTTCTCACATGCATTGTTTGGATGTTTGCTTGTCATTGAGTGCTTGTGCATATGTTTGAACTATAAGATATGTTTCTAGCTATTAGTTACATGTGATGGTACCATTATGCTTCTTGAAAGATGTTTATCAATGAAATGTGGGTTGAATGGGTATGGTTATGCCAAAAGTCCCTTAGCATAGGTGAGGATGAGCTAAAAGTCCCTAGGAATGGATGAGATAAAGCTAAAAGTCTCAAGAAAAGTGAGGCTAAGTCAAAAGTCCCATGAAAGTGGATGAGCAAATCTAAAAGTCCCAAAGAAATTAGGTAAAGCTAAACCAATACCCTTTAGAGCCTATGTTTGATATGTATAAGTTCATATGATAAGAAAAATGATTTATGTATGTTCATTAGTAGCTTAAATGCCATGCATGCATTCTTTGACATATAATTGCATCCTTTATGTATGTTTGAAAGGGTAAAGAGCTATTAGGATTCTTGGAATCTCACTCTTCCCCTACATATGTCTAACCATATCTAGGTGAACTAAGTGGACAAAGATATAAAGGCCAAATATCTTGAAGAGCAAGACTTTGACAATGGAATAGATATTTAAGCATTTTGATGGCATTTTGATGTCAACACTTGTAACCATATGTTGTATATGTAATGTAGACCTTTGAGCAAGTTCAAATATATGTAAATATGATGTATGTATCCATTTTGGAACCATATAAATGAATATGTGAGTTCTTGCTAATCCTTATACTATTATACTCATGTGTATGAATGCAAGCGACAAGGTGAGAATGAGCTCCATTATGATGTGAACCATTTGGCCTGCTTCTATAGGCTGCAATTATGCTTTCAGACTTGCTCAAGTGGTTATAAAAAAATGAGAATGGCATTTAATGCATGTTGAACCCTTTATGGACTTCAATTTTAACCATTTCTTAAGCTAAACCAAAGTCTAACCAAATGGATAATTTTTACATGAAATTTTGCCAAAAAAATAGGTCTCATCTAGAGCTTTTCACAAAGTCAAAGAGCATTCAATTTAGAGTTCTAAAGAATTTATTATGATTTTTTAAAATTAGCCAAATTATACCAAATTGTCAAAGTTATTGTTCATATGGTTAGTTAGCATTTCTGTATTACTTGAGAGTCAAATGAAGTCCAATGTTTATGAAATTTTATAAGTATAAACTAGACATCATAAGCTTTCAGGTCCTATAACTGTTTGATAACAGACCTGATGTATTATTCTATTATTTTTCATAGGCCAAATGTTATTATCTTGGTCTAAAATTATTTTTACTTGTTAATTAACATCCAGAGCTTTCCAAAAATTTATCATATGCATGATTTTGATTTTTCTAGAATTAGTTATGAATTTTCAAAGTTCATATTAGAAATCTAGAACACCAACCTGAAAGCAAATTCTGGTTTTCTTAAAATGTGGTTCCAAATCCAAGATTCTTGAGATGAATTGTGATATTTATGATATGAATGGATATGTTATGGATGGAAATGAAATTTGTAAGTCCACATGGTCCCTAAAGCCAAGAATGATGCAAATGGGTTTCCAATTACGCAAGTTCCCTCTACATAAAGTGTGATATCCATGTAACTGTTTTGAGATTAGCATATGTGATATGAATTAAAGGCTAGGAAGCTAAAGTATTACACATTTCTTGGTTGTATAATTGTCATTGAATGCTTACATGTGTATTTGAATTATGAGACATGCTATTTTCTATTGGTTTGTTACTTTGGTACCAATATTCTTCTTAAATTGCATTTTGATTGTGAAATTGCTCTTTATAGGTGAGGTTGTGCTAAAAGTCCCTTGGAATGAGTGAGGTGAAGCCAAAAGTCTCCAAGGATGGGTGAGATAAGGCCAAAAGTCTTAAGAATAAGTAAGGCTAAGTCAAAAGCCCCTAGAAAATGGATGAGGCTAATCCAAAAGTCCCAAATAATAATAGGGTGAGACTAGATCAAAAGTCCCTAAAACTTGTTTTTAACTTTGACATGTTTATGTGACATGAAAAATATGATTTAAATTATTCTTAGAAATGTTTGGTGCATACTTGTATTCTTTGACATGAATAAACATCTTGTATGCTTGCTTAAAAGGGTAAAAGAGCTATTGGGATTCTTTGAATCTCACTCTCCCTTACTTTCCATCTAACCATGTCTAAGTGAAACCCAATAAGCAAGGAATGAGAGCTAAGGAGCATAAATTGTATTACTTTGACAATAGAATAGTTTTTTATGTATATTGATGTCAAAATTTGTATGTATAAGTTATATATGAGATGTAAACCCTTGGACATATGTAAAAGCATGTAAATATATTGTGTAAACCAAATTTGGGACCAAATGAATGAGAATGTATACTTTTGACATCTTAAAGCATTGATATGCATGTGTAGATATGCAAGTAGGATAGTAAATTTAAGCTCCATGATAATTTGGACCATTTGGGATGTTTCTATATGCTATGCTTATGCTTTTGGATGTACTCAAATGGTCATGGTATGGTTAGAAGGCCATTTGGTGCACTTTGACTCTATTATGGTCCCAAACTTTGCTACATTCTTGGCTTGAACCACAAACTAACCAAATAGACAAATTTGTGCATGAAATTTGGTTAAAATATAGATCTCATATAAAGCTTTTCATAGAGCCAAAGGGCACTATTTTTGGAGCTCTAAAAAATTTATTATAATTTTTTAAAGTTAGCCAAATTATGCAAAAATTGTCACTGTCACTGTCACTATTGACATGGTCAGTTTGCCTTTCAGTGTCATTGAAGGGCCAAATAGAGTCCAATGCTCATGAAATGTTACAACCATATAGTAGACATCCTAAGCTTTCTACAACTACTAAGAGCACCCCATTTGGAGCTCTATAGAAAGAGATATTAATTTTTGAAATTTTTAGTTTGCTATAGAACATCCCCCAGACTTGAATCATTGTTCCATTAGATTCTATGGGCCAAATGATATTGTTTTAATTTGAAATTTTTATGGTAATAGGGGACATCCTGAGCTTTCTAGAAAGGTATAATTTGCATGATTTGAGTTTTTTAGAATTAATTATGAATTTCCAAAATTCATGTCAGAATATGGAACCAAGGCAAAATGCAAGTATGTTCTTGATATTATGTTGCTTGGTCCAAACGCGAAATGCAAGCCTTAAATTGTGATGTTTCTAGTTGATTAAGTGTGTTATGGATGGAAGATGATATTAATAGAGCCAGATGGTCCATTTAACCAAAATTGAATTATTTTGGCTTTTGATAACGGTTATTTCCACTGCTAAAAACATTAATTTGGTAAAAATGGATATGATTGCCCTTTGTGATGTAACTTAAGGAATATTTGGATATGGTATTATAAGTGCCATAGAGACAAATTTAGGGGAAGAAAAAAGGACCCCAAAAATGAAAAGATCCCACCAAAAAACTTTAGGTGGCCTTCAGAATGCTATGTGAACATAATGTCGTTAGCAAGAAGGAACAACATGGCAACATATTAGCATGACTTGTTAGCAAAGTATTTGCAAGTGTGCCATGTAAGCATGCCATGTTAACCATGAGTCCACCTCAACACATGGGTCAAAAAAGGGTCTTGGATGTAAATCTAGGTCACAAGTTGAGTGGCATGTGAGTTTCACACACTAAGAGTGAGAGTGGTGTGCGAGGGCACACAAAGAGTCAGGTGCTGGTGAAACTTGACCAACTAGTAAATCAAGCCTTCTAAGAATGGCAGAGAGGGCAGTGTCACTGGCAAAGGACAATCAAGAGGCAAAACAATAGAGGGTGCATCTTTTCTAAGAGAGACTAAAAAAAATTCTTTGTTCTCTAAAAGCCTATGTGGTAAGGGCTCTGATACCAAATTATGAACTATGAAAAAAAATAATAGAAAAAAATTGAGAAAATATATGAAAGATGTGCGTTATTGGGTTTTAGCAACAAGCCCATATATACAAAGAGAGTCTAAGCCTAAAAAGGAAAATGCATCATAATAATAAAGATATAATTATTCAGTATCACAAATTATGTACCAATCAAATCCCTAAAATAATGTTGATATCTATGATACTCTCACACTCACAATAAAATCATTGGATCACAATGAGGAAAAGCTAATATTGGATGAAATTTTTTAGAGATTTAACATATGCCACAATAAATTGAGAGTGTTAGCAGTCTATTTCACTAGATTTGAAAAGATTTGGAAGTGAATCTTGTTCACTCAAATATGGATCTAGCTAGTTATCTAGTAGCTCAAGTTGTAAGAGCAGAGACTTGAATAGTGTTTAGCGTACAAGCTCTCCAATTAATGTATTTTAAAAAAAAAAGGTAGGATCTAGCAATGAACAAATTTCGTGATTTATAAGCCAAAACCCAGATTTGTAATTCACTGATGGATCTAGCTATTATTTTTCTCCAAGAGAAATGAGAGTGCTAGACATTTGTCTGAAATCAACTATCTCCCAATTTAGAACACATTTTGACTACTAAGAATTGATGTTTATTTTACTCATTAGCATATCGATTTTTTTATTTCGGGAAGGGGGGCATTCACTAACATATCGATTAAGAAAACATTAAATCTCCCTGAACATTTCATAAGAAAAATTGGCAAAAACAGATAAAACTTGAATGACTAAATTAAAGCACATATATTGCTTGCATTAACTTTTATACAACTATATCTTACTCATGGTTAGCAGTTAGTAATTAAAAATAATTTATATGCCACTTAGATTAATATGACATACATAATTGGAGTAGAATTTGTTATTTTTTTACTATCAAATTTTTTAATAAAAAAGGATGTATTGATTTTTTTAATAATTCATCACTATATGATAATTTTTTATAAAAACAAAATTCTTTGCATGTTATATTTTGTTAGGGAACCAGAAAACAAATATCTCAAAAACTTTACTTAAGTTTTACTCTATAATATTATTTCAATTCCCTAAACAATAAAAATCACAAACAAAAATGATATAACATATCTATCATTAATGATTCATAGATAGGCAAAGATCGATCTTATTATAACGAAACTGCATTACAAAAGGGAGGCTTATACATGTACTACAAGCCAGAATCTCCAGGGAGCAGAGAACACTTAAATAAGATAAAAAAAATTATTGAATCAGAAATTCATGATACAAATTTATTTAATTATTTTTATTCTTCTGCTTGCGTAGCCTCCATAAGCATGAAACACACCAACGTTGAGATCAACAGCACTTACACCTGCCACCGATGCAGTCGTAAGAAGTGCAGCTAGGAGGGCACACGATCTGGCAATTTTCTCTAGTCATACATGCAGCTTGACTCGGATCATCATAATTTGCAGCATTAAACCCAGCAACACCTTCACTCACTCTTCCTTCAACTCCTGGAAGCCTGTTCACCAATAAGCCTGCTTTGCATTTTTGAATGCACTTCAATATATTAGAAAAATATCATATACATACTTACATATATAAAGAGAGAGAAAAATAGTGACTGGACATAAAAAAACTTCAAATTAACATTAAATTTTGTTAAAATGATATTTATGATAAGAAATTTTAATATATAAATATATATATAATAAAAAAAATTCAATAATGTAAGAATGATTTTGATTAATACCAACGTTAGTTAATCAATTTAGTCATTTGAAGATAATTATCATTATTTGGTGCCAAATTTTACTTTTAAAAAATTTATGATTCTGTTATGACTAAATTGATGGCTAATGGAATTTACAGCAGGATCATATTGATGACTTGTAAAAAATTTTGGAGTCAAATTATGATAATTACCCTCTAAAAACTAATTATTATAACATGTATCTTGAAATAAAAATGCTACGGAGAGCCAGCCAGATTAACCTACTCGTTGCTGCGATGGTGAAAATGACAGTAAAGGTGATGAACTTGAAGCAAGGCTTCTCCATATTCCTTCGATTCTGATTATGATTACCAGAGAAATGGTTTTTGAGGTGGTTTATTTTGTGTTGGTAGAATGGCCCATATTTATATACAAAGAAGTGAGAGTGGTTTTCTGCAATACTACGTGCTATATCCATTTTACTTTAAAATCAATGTCGTTTATTTCCAATTAATTATGAGTGGCCCGTACGAATTGGGAAGGAGATCCTACATCTCTTCCTTCCTTATTTGTTTAGATGCTGGTACTAGTTGTATTTATGGCTATGTATATTTTATTTTCTAGTCTATTTCAATCTTAGAAATCGTAACTTATTAACTTATTTACTGTGTATATCTTATCCTTAATTGTTAAAAATAAGAAAACAGATTTTTTTTATTTCAATTGGGGGAATAGAAAGTGTGTCTTCATGCCAAAATTTTCAATTATGATAATACAAAAAAAATTTTGCAACTTTACTTTTTGTAGATAACTTTTTAAAAGAAAATACATTAATTTTATCTTCAAACTAATTTGGCCAAATTTTTAATATGTGAAACTTAAAAATATAATTTTTTTTAAGATACACAATGTTAGCCATAAGTTCTATATTATAAGTTTTGATAATAACAAATGTTTACAATATAACATTCATACGTGGTTTCTTGTTTAAAATGATCTACACATAATTACGATGCGCTTATTTTAATATGCGCTTACTTGTCTTATATAAATTATGTATGATTATAATCATTAACTTCACAATACATTATACGTTGAGTCATGCTAGTTTTATCGCCTAACAAGAGATATGCTTGCTTGTAATATAGTCAATAAGTTTTGTGAAGTGTTATATATATGATCTAAAGTGGACATATAATATAAGAATTTTATATGCATGATACCATTGTTTATATGTATTAAATGTTATTTAACTCATGCATATTATTAAATATAAGTTAGAGTATCTCTTTAGTTTGTAAATTAAATATCTTTTATCTTAAATGATCCCCAAAAAAAAGGATAGAATATTGAAGTGAAAAGAATCAAATATTAACATTATGTTTTACTCAAAGAAATAACAAGAAAAAAATATATATTCCAAGAATTAAAAATTTTAAAGATTTAAAGATTTAAAAACTTGATAATATCTAGATAGTCAATATACTCAAATAGGTATGTTTATTATATATTAAGAACTTTTATATAAAATTCAATAATTTAGATTAACATTGATTGGCACAAGACATTTTGATTCTCGATGTATGTTTTTGGACTTAAAATGTAGTGATATATAGATTTTAGCTCAAACTTAATTTTGATATTTGGTCACTATTTTGTTCATATCTCATAAAAGTATGAAATTTTGTAACTAAATTTATTGTCTTTGAAAATAAACCCAAAGAGCTTTTCAATGATTGGTTATTCACTCAAAATGTAGTTCAAATAATAAGTTATGATTATTTAAAATTGAATTTGTATAACAACTTCCTTCTTAACCTAAGACCTAAGTCAACTACTAAATTGAGAATTTTAAAAAATGTCAACCGGACAACAACTAGTCAATTGCTACTCATGACAAGTTGATTGCCATATTGGAAATTCCAAACAATGGTCATATTTGAACCAAAAGTTGACTGAAAATTGATTAGTAACAAAAAAAATATTTTTTTAAGTGTGTAATTAACAACTAATTTTCATGGAGCCTTATATATATATATATATATATGCCCTATCAAACACATTTTTAAGCAAAACCAAGTGTTGCAATATAATTTTCAACTTATTCTTGAGTCTTAGAAAGAGAAATTATCATTTTCGAGCCAAAATTTACAAAATCTCTATCATTTAAGTTATTCGAATTTCATCTTATATATTCACTCTTTGAGAAAATTTCTTTTATCATCCTTATTCTTCTACAATCTTTGTAAGACAAACATGGTATATTCTATGTGAGAGAAACACTTTTCGTCTGAAAAATCCCAAATTTTTGTGAGAATTGCTATTCTCATAGATTTTGTGTTGTGTAAAAAATTAGGGATAATAATTCATAATTCTTGCAGAATTTTTCTATGAGAAAGATGTTCTCATAGAAATGTATTCCATGTGAGACAAACACTTCAAAAAAAAACAGCAAATTTTCGTTGAATTATTTTGTGAGAAAAACTCCAAAATTTTGTCAAAATTGCGGTTCATATTGATATTCTCACATATTTTAAATGATGAAAAAATTAGTAGTAGAAATTCACACTTTTTATAAAATTTTTCCATTAAAAATATGTTCTCACAAGAACATCAAAAAATTCTATAAAAGTATTTTTTTTTCAAAAGTTGCAATGAGACTTGTGACTTTCTCACATAATTCTCACGATAATTTACTATATGAACAAAAAAGTTTAATTTTTTTTGTATTCTCACAATTTTTTACAGTGACAACCATAAAAAATTGTAAATTCTTATGATAAATTATTGTAAGAATGCGAATATATATATAATTTTTTATTCTTACAATAATTTACATGAAAATCAATACCCAGCAAAAAAAAAAGCTTTTAGGTAGCAACAATAGTCATTACTAAAAATTTTTTTATTTAAAAAATAGTACAAAACAAAGACCAATTATCCTAGCATATACCTTTCCAAATTTCCTAAGAAACATTTTTAGACAATAAAAATATAAAATGCAAGTACTCAAAAGTATATATAAAAAAATGAAAATGGCAAAGATCTTTAAAATTCTTTTAGCAAACATGATATGGAGAGCATCGCAAGGCTACAATAAACTAAAACCTACATTTTTTTCAAATTAGATATGGACCCAAATACCCAAGAACTATGAGAATTTCTTTAAATCAACTCTACTACCCACCCCAAAAACTATGATATAAATTACAGAGTTATCTTATGGGGTATTAAATAACATCTACATTAAAATATACACTCATACACACACATATAGGGATGAAGATTTTGTGGGTGGATGTCTCGCAATGTAGTGACAATATTTCATTTTATTCAGTGGATACATAAATATGATGAATTAAGAAAAGAAGCTGAAACTTTTCCTTTTATACAGTGGATACATAAATACAATATATTTATGTAAGCATATTTCCTTAATAATTGTCTTTGACTCAATAGTAGACGATTAGCTGAACAATGATAATGTATATAGAAGGATGGAGGGGCTGAAAATTATATTACAAGCAACACACCTCAGCAATCAGTGCATTACTACCATTTCAGTTTCATAATTATCATCGACTCAATGATAGACTAGGGACAAAAAAATTGGCGCAATTATCTTATGCATAACAACAAATCTTTGTTTCATGCCCTGAAAAACCAACTACAACGATATACTCTGTATCTTTTAGACTGCATCCCTAAAAATGTAGGAAATGTCAATGAGTTGATGCCAATTCCAACAAAGAAAAAGCATTTCACTCACACTATCAACTACGATAATTTTGACCACTTTATGAATAAATATAAAACTCACAACAAACAAAATACCTCAAACAAAATGAGAAAGAATGACCATAACATACTCGTAACAACATACGATTTGGACAAAGAGGCTTCTTTTATCTTTAGCTGCTAAGATAGTGTTCGTTTTTTATAAATAAAATTTCCAGTAAAGCTATACAATGAATTGTTTGGCGGTTCACACTGAATTTCACCTACAATTAGTCATAGAGAATATGTAAAAGTTCAATGAACATGCCTAGAAGCATAGATGTAGCATGTGCATTTATGTAATCCACTTCAGAGGAATGAAAACCTGATTGCAATTCAATACAAAGATGTTTTTAAAAGTAACTATACATTCTAGACTATGTCAGGCCACAAACTCAGAGTAAACAACACATTCAGGCACAAGTTTAGCTTTTAATCATCATGACCATATCTCTAGTAAACAAAATCTTTGCATGGCTGATAAAAATAATCATTTTGTTAGAGCATCGTACTAAAAGCAATTAAGTAGATATATATGTGTCCAGTGCCCATTGTTACAATGATTGACAATATAGAAGGATAGGTATAGAGAGAGGGATAGAGAACAAAAAGAAGCTCCTAAAATCAAAAGCCAAAGTCAAGTACAAATCACAAATAAAACAATAAGCTTTTTCCCACTAGGTGAAGTCGGCTACATGAATCAAACAACGTCATACAATTCTATCATGAATCATATCTATAGACAAACTATTTAAGTTTAAATCTTTTTTAATGGTTTTACTTATAGTTTTTCTTAATCTCCCTCTATCTTTAACTATTAGACTTACATCTCATATATTCTCCTTATTGGGGCTTCTATATTTATTCTCCATACATGCCCAAACCATCTAAGATATAATTCTACAATCTTTTTCACAATAGGTACAACCTCAACTTTCTCTCTAATGCATTCATTCCTAATTCTATCTTATCTAGTATATCCACTCATTCAACATAATATTCTCATCTCTGCAACATCAACCTTATTTTCTTGTTGACTTTTTATTATCCAACACTCAATTCCAAACAATATTACAAGTTTTATAGCTATACACTAAAATTTATCCTTAAATTTGAATGGTACTTTTCTATTACAAATAACACCCAAAACACTTCTCTATTTCATCCACCTTGCTTGAATCCTATATGTGGTTAGATTCGGTTTTGACCTTGTAATTAAGAGGAAATAATTGTAAATAAATCATAGATAAAAGGGAGTGATTGTAGGAGATTTGATTATGATTAAGATCTGATTTTTTATTCAGATTTGTTACCTTTTTTATTCTCCTTCCTTTTGTATATATATTGTATCTCAATTTAGTGAATGTATATAGTTTTTGGGCTCACTCGACCACATGGTATCAGAGCCAGATCCTCTAAACAAAGAAAGTGCCGAAAGCAATGAGAGGGAAGGAACCACGATGGAGTTGAACCAGAGTAGAGATGGAGTACCTTTAGGGGTAAATTTCAAACTCAATTGCTCCTCCACGTTGAACCCGAGCCAAGTTGAAGGTCCCTTTGGGGTGACTACCAAATTTGAAGGGTCTTCAATCCTCATTATTCCTCATAAACTCACTGGTAGAAATTATCGTGAGTGGGCCCAAGCTCTACGATTGGCTATAGCAGGCCAAGGGAAGCTAGGCTACATTATAAGAGAATCACGAAGGCCTAATGGTTCAAATCCTTGGATTTTATAGCAGTGGGAGATCGAGAATGCCATGGTCTCTTCATGGCTCGTCAATTCCATGGCTCTGACAATGAAAAGGAGCTTCATGTTCCTCCGGATAGCATACAAAATCTAGGAGGCAGCAACGGAATTGTACTCTGATAGTGAAGATGCAGCTCAGTTGTTCGAGATCAAGACGCGAGTATGGGAGACAAAACAAGGCGAGAAGGACGTGACTAAGTACTGGTTGGAGATGATGTTACTCTTGCAAGAACAAGACTTGAACTCTAATGAGCAGTGGAGCTGCACCGAGGATGTTGTGCGTTTACAGTCATGGGATGAGCGAGAAAGATTCTTCGAGTTTCTCGCTGTTCTGAAACATGGACTAGACGACGTGAAAGGAAGGATTTTAAGCCAAGTTCCTCTGCCTTCCATGCGTGAAGTATTCACAGAAGTGAGGAGAGAAACTCTCAGGAGAAAAGTAATGCTAAAGGACAAAAACGCCCCTAAATCTTCAACCTTGGTTTCACAAAAGACTGAACAAAATAATAAAGGGCAAAAAGAAAAATTATGATGTGAGCATTGTAAAAAGACTTGAGAAATCCATGGAAAACCACCAAATTGGAAACCCAAGAAAAATAAATCCCGTGAATATCAAGTCTCTACAAAACAGGCTCCTGAGAAGTAAGATAGTAATCAAAAGCAACTTTCAACTAACTAGAGTATTCAACTAGATAAGCTTCTGGAAATGTCAACAAATTTCCAAGCATCCTTAAAGTAACAAAAGAAGATACCTATTACTAATTCTGCTCAGAAAGGAAAATGTTGTCACACTTGCACTAAAAAGAAATGTTGGATTTGTGATTCAAATGCTTCAGATCATATGACAGATGACTCTCAATTGTTCTCCACTTATAAACAATGTGCCTGCAATAAGAGAATCAAAATTGCTGATGGGTCTTACTCTGCAATAACAGGCAAAGGAACTATTCTGATTTCTGATTCTGTTAAATTAGATTCTGTGTTGCATGTCTCAAATCTAGATTGTAACTTGCTTTCTATAAGTTAGTTTACCAAACAGAATAACTATTATGCTAAAATTTATCCTACACATTGTATTTTTTAGAACCTATTATCAAGGAAGACGATTGGTTATGCTAGAGAATACAAGGAACTTTACTACTTGGAAGAATTTGAAGTGAGTAATAATAATTCACAAAAATCTTGTAATACTGTGTCAAAACCTAAAAATGATGACCTTATGTTATGGCACAAAAGAATGGGCCACCCAAACCTTGAGTACTTTTGTCATTTGTTTCCTTTATTCTGTTTGAATAAAAACACTCGTGAATTTAAGTGTGATGTTTGTGAATTTGCTAAGCACAAAAGAACTACTTTTCCCATATTTGAATACACATCCACAAAACCCTTTTCTATTATCCATAGTGATTTGTGGGGACTATCTCGCATCCTAAATCAAATTCAAAAGAATTGGCTTGTTACATTTATTGATGATCATACTCGATTATGTTGGGTATATTTGTTGAAAGATAAATCTGAAACCACATCAGTATTTATCAATTTTTACACTATGATACAAAATCAGTTTCAAACCAGTATTCAAATTTTTTTTTCTGATAATGGGACTGAATATTCCAAAAATCACTAAATGATTTTTTGCAAAAACATGGCATCATCTATAAAACCTCTTGTGTTCATAGTCCACAACAGAATAGTATTACTGAATGAAAGAATAGACATATTGTTGAAGTTGCCTGTACACTCATGTTTACTAGTAATGTACCTAAATATTTTTTGAGTGATGCCATCCTTATTGCCACTCATTTGATTAACAGAATGCCCAGCAGGACTCTTTCATTCAAAACACCTTTAGAAACATTGCAAGCCACCTATCCTACTACCCACCTTGAAAATAATCTTCCTTTAAGGGTTTTTCAGTGCTCAATATTTGTTCACTTACATCACACTAACAAACTAGATCCGCATGCTATTAAATGCACATTTCTTGGCTACTCTACAACCTAGAAAGGCTATAAATGCTATGACCCTGTGACTAAATGCCTATTTGTCAGTTGTGATATAACCTTTTCTGAGGAAACACCCTTTATCCCATGTCCTCCATTCAGGGGAAGAGTTGGAGTGAATTTAGCACCTGTGAACCTTCACCACCATTATCTTTACCTGAACCTATCACCATATCTTCATCCTCTCAACCCGAGTCAGAAATTGTGTCAGAAACTACAAGGAATTTCAACACAGGGGGAGACACAATAAAAGAAAAAGAAAAAGAAAACAATGAACTTAAAATTTACTCACAAAGAAAGAAATCAAGTAGTGAACCCCAAGTTTCAAAGGCACAAACAGAATCTAAACCAGTGACAGATCCTGAACCACGACAAAAAGAAACCTTGGGGATAGAGATGAATGAAGATGAGGATGGTGAACAAGAAGATGAACCCTCTTATCTTGATCTCCCTATTGCTCTCAAGAAATAACTAAGAACATGCACACTTCATCCAATAAAAAATTTTGTGTCCTATAAGGCTTTTTCACCTTAATAGTATGCCTTTACTACTAATCTAGACAAAGTGAAATTTCCAACAATATTCAAGAGGCACTACAAATACCATATTGAAGGAATGCAATCATGGAAGAAATGAATGCCCTCATAAAGAATGAAACTTGGGAAGAAGTCAATCTTCCAAAGGGAAAGAAACCAATTGGGTGCAAGTGGATATTTACTATGAAATATAATTCAAATGGAATAATAGAAAGATATAAAGCTCGCCTTGTGGCAAAGAGGTTCACCCAAACCTATGGTATGGACTATACGAAAAATTTTGCTCTAGTGGCCAAGTTAAATATGATTGGAGTCTTACTTTCACTTGCTGTGAACCTTAAGTGGTCATTGCAACAACTCAATATCAAAAATGCTTTCCTGATATCAAAGCATGTGGAGATAGATAGACATTTTATAAAGAAGAAAATCAAGAAAGGGGTTGTTTGCCTGACTTATATACCTATCAAAAGGCAAACTACCGATATATTTACTAAGGCTCTTGTAAGATAACCTTTTGAAGATTGTGTTATGAGTGATTGTAGGAGATTTGATTATGATTAAGATTAAATTTATTATTCTTATTTGTTACAATTTTTATTTTCCTTCCTTTTGTATATATATTGTATCTAAATTCAGTGAATGTATATAGTTTTTCGGCTCACTCAACCACACTATGGTTTATATTTTCATCTATTTCCCCGTTATATTATATGATGGATTTAAGATACTTAAATCATGTGATTTGTAGTACGGCGTATTCTTTAATTTTTCACTTCTACACTAGAATTAGTATCCCTCTTACTAAACTCACATTTCATATACTTTATTTTACTTTTGTTTAAACGAAATCCATATGCTTCCAAAGTTAATTTTTACATCTCTAACTTCTCATTTATTTTCTCTCTCGACTCTTTAACTAGGGCTATATTATCAGCAAAAAACATACATGTGGCACTAGCCCTTAGATATGTTTAATGAGCACATCTAAGACTAAAGTAGCAGGCCAATGATTATCAAAAAATCTTCTATAGGCCTACCTTGTGTTCTCACACTAGCTGTAACATTATCATACATATCTTAGATTGCTCAAATATAAGCAATACAAACTTTTTTTCTTCCAGAGCCTTCCATAAAACTTCTCTTGATACCTTATCGTATATCTTTTCTAAATCGATGAACACTATATGTAAGTCTTTTTTATTTTTTTTTATATATCTCTATCAATTTTTGCAGCAAGTATATTGCTTTTATGGTCAACTTTTGTAGCATAAATCTAAATTAATTCTCAATAACGTGAGTCTCTTGCCTTAATTTCCGCTCAATTACCCTCTTCCATAACTTCCTAGTGTGGCTCATGAGCTTAATTCTCTTATACTTTGCATAGTTTTGTATATCCCATTGTTCTTATAAATAGGGATTAAAGTACTTCTTCTCCACTCGTCTAACATTTTCTTAAACCTCAAAATCTCGTTAAACAATTTTGTAAGCCAACTTATACATTTCTCTCCTAAACTCTTTCATACCTCAATAGGTATGTTATCCGCTCCAACTCCTCTACCATTCTCTATCCTCTTTAAAATCTCTTTTACCTCTGACTCTCAAATCCTATTATAAAAAGTATAATTTTGGTCTTTTTTTTTTTTAGTTTTTAACCTATCTAAATGCTAAAAGATCCTACGTCCTTTATTAAATAACACTTCTACTTTTTTTTGATATATTGTTCTGTGACCAAAACTTCTCCTTCTTCATCTTTAATGCATTTCACTTGATTAACATCTCTTGTTTTTCTTTTCTTACTTTTAGTAAGTTTGTAAATACTTCTTTCTCCAACTTTAGTACCTAAGGATTCGTATAGTCCATCGAGTACCCTAACTCTTACTTCATTCACCGCCTTCTTAGTGTCTTTCTTATCTACCTTAAAATTTTTTTCAATTTTCATTATTTTTACACAAGGATCATGCTTTATAGCATTCCCTTCTAACCTTAACCTTATCTTGCATATTTGCATCTTACCACCAAGATTCTTTATTCTTATGTCTAAAACCTCTTAAGTCACCAAATATCTTTTTTGCAACCTTCCTAATCTCTTTAGTCATCTCGTCTCACGTATCGTTAACACTTCTTTATGCCTCCCAAAACTCTTCCTCCAAAATTCTTCTTTGCAAGTTCTTTTCTTTATCACTCTTCAATTGCCACCACATGATCATTGACACCATATCTTGATTTTTACTCTTTACTCTCCTTTTAATTCGAACATCCATAATTAAAATCCTATGCTAGGTAGTCAAGCTCTTTCTACATATAACTTTACAATCCATGCAGAGCTTTTTGTTTACTTTCCTTAATAGAAAGAAATCAATTTGATATCATGCCTTTTCACTTTTGTACGTGATAAGATGCTCCTCGCGCTTCCTAAACCAAGTGTTAGCTATTATAAAGTCAAATGTAAATGAGAAATCTAGAATAGTTTTACCATCTATATTAGCTTCCCCTATGCCATATACTCCATACGAACTCTTGTAACCCTTAAATGCACTCCCCACATGACTATTAAGGTCTCCTCCTAAAAAAATCTTTTCTCCTAATGGTATTTCCTAAATTAAACTTTCTAAATCCTTCTAAAACTTTACCATGTAATGCTCTTCCAACCCTACTTGTAAAGCGTAAATACTAATAATATTAAAAGTTTCTCTTTCCACTTTAAACTTTAACAACATGATTCTGTCTTTTAACTATTTTACATCTACCACAACATTTTCTAACACTTATCCACAAATATATCTACCCTATTCCTAGATTTATTCTTGCTAGTGTATCAAAGTTTAAAACCTGAGGTATCTAATTCTATCACTTTTTCTCTTACCCTTTAGTTTTTTATAAACACATAAAATTAATCTTCTTCCTAATCATAGTATATACTATTTTTATTAATTTACCTATATGTATACTTATATTTTAAGTTCTAAAACAAATCCTACTATCGTAAACTAACTTCTTTACTCGCATTCATTGACAAAAATATGGGAACCATTACCTATTTTTCACTATACCCAACATTGATACAATGGCTCTTATTCATTTAACACCGTACTCGAGCTATTCAAGTCCAAATTACAAATGAAAAGAGAAAAATCAAATTATATTACCTATATTTTTAGTAGCATCATAGACAAACAAAAACCTTCTTTTCTTTTCTTTTTTAAATATTTTTCCTTTTAGTCTTTCCTTTCTCTAATATATGCCAAAACAAAAGTCAACAATGCAACATATAAAGTAGGCGCTTGGAAAGTTTTTTTTTATGTTAACAAATTCATTAATTATGAAAATTGTAATTCCAACAAAGAAACCCTCAACTATCAGTGGACAAAGAACTAAAGAAATGTGATTGCCATATGATTTTTCCTTCATATATGCCAGTTTGGTTTCTCCAATTAAGTCCTTTTGAATAGCATATTAGAAACCTAAATCGAATAAATTAACATAAACAACATTAGGCCAAATTACACATTAACAAATAAAAATAACTAACTCACTCCACATTAATAAGAAAGCCACCTACTTGAGCACTATGGGAATCATGACAATTTGGATCACCTGTAAAAGAAACCCAAGAAAATAAATTTTAAAAAAAATATTTTATCATATAATTCTCACATTTTTCCAAATAAAATACAATCTAAAACAATATTCACATCCTAGCTCTAAAAATGAAAGTAAAAAAATAAAAAAAGACATTCTACATCTACAAAATGAATATGAAAAGACAAAGATGCTATAGTTCTCATACTTTTCTAATTAAATGCAAACTAAAACAGTAATAACATCAACCTAAAAGAAAGGTACGGCAAGGGGCTTCACTCTAAAAAAGTTTTGGATGATTCATTAATTGGGCAACCACTTGAAATATTGCAAATTAAAGAGTAATAAGGAAAATGGAAAACAAAACATTGAAGAACATGTTATGTGTAGGACAAGAGGAGAAGGACGAAGATGAAAAATAAAAGGGTAGATGTAGAGAGAAAATAAAGAAAAGGAGATGAAAAGGGGGTAGAGAGAAAGAGAGAGAGAGAGAGAGGTAGCTGATAATACCAAATGATTTTATTAATGAACAATTAGAAAATTGCTTAACCCTAATTGCTAAGGACTTTATATAAAGCCCAAAAGATAACTTTTAATAATTTAGAATAAAGATAAAAATAAATTCTAAACCTAACAAAAGATAATTAAAATATTAAATCTTAACAATAAATATCTTAACTAATAACTAACTGATAAATTCAAAATACAAATAATATTATTCAAATAAAGCTAATCTAAGTTTTTCTACTCCTAGAATATGTTTTTCATGGTTTTCCATCAACATCATACTTAAAGAAGTTGTCTATTAACTACCTGCATGCCAGAACTTACTCCAACAATGTCCATTGCTCTTCTTGTTGCAATATGATCTATAGAATCATCAATCCCTTTCAACTCAGCAATTTGATTGATTCAAAGAATGAAACACTTAGGTTGATTTCCCAATTTGTACTTCTGAACATCCTATAAAACTTGTAAACAAATAAAATGGTCAAGAAATAGGTAACAAATATGAAAATCAAATACAAATTTTTGAAGGGTACAAAATCTAGAATGAAAAGATTAATAAGCTGGTTTAACAAACAATATCACTTTTATCTATAAAAGGGTTTCATTGTCTATTTATGAATATTTTTCTAGTATCAAATTAGATCATCAAGGCTCCTAAAGGCCTCTTAAAACTATAGTAAAATAAAGAGTTAGTGAAACTACTGATCCAAACCATGACAATGGCTAGAATTCATTTTGATAAAACAATTAAAAATAATACTAATAAAAGCCCCTATAAAGATGGATAGGTTAAATAGCCAAAAAGCATTCGCGAAGCTGGTTACAATCATATAGTTCTAACAAGCATTGTTCATACCTACAAAGACAAGAATTAATTAGTATCTAAAGATATTGTACCTATGGTGTATCATATTCATATAAATTTCTTCTCTCCCATCTACCTTCTATTTAATCAATCATTCTAAAACTTTATCTTATATTCTACATCCTACATGTTTCATTTTCACTATCCAAAAGGAAAAAAAGAAAAAGAAAAAGAAAGCTAGGGAACTAACTCACACTTTAAGCTCGAATAAATCAATTTATTTAAAGACTAGAAGGATATATTGAGTCATTAATTACAAATTTCATATTCAATAAGAAAAATTAGAAAATAATTTAGGGATGTAGTTTCTTATTAAAAATATGATTTTAAGGAAACCTGTCATATGCATATTGTAAAGAAAGGGAATTTCATTTTGGCACTAACTAACAAGCCTTTTGGGTTTCTTTTTATAATGCAATATGACTCTACAAATACGTTAATTGAATATTATTTTTCATAGCTCAAGGTTGGAGTGAGGTCCAGCTACATAAAATAGGAATCAAGTAATAAATACATTCAACTTCACTTAACTTAGAGTTTTATGGGGTATAAGGAATCAAAAGTGAAAAAAGTAACATACTAGATATGTTTTGATTAGCATGGTAGGTCATCAATCTCCCATTTTGTTGCTACTACAACCTTCAGTCTAGCAGCAAGTTCCTCTCAGAATTTGCAGATATAGGATGAAAATGAAATCTCATTGTTTGATACCATACAACAACAGTAATAACATCAAGCTTTTTCCTACTAAATGAGATCGACTACATAGATCAAACGATGCCATATAATTCTAATATGAACCATGTCTATAGACAAACCATTTAAGTTTAAATCTTTTTTAATGATTTCGCCTATAGGTTTTTCTTAATCTCCCTCTATCTCTAATTATTGGATTACTATCTATCTAATTTACTCTCTTTATTAGAGTTTCTATAGGTCTTTTCCACACATGACAAAATCATTTAAAACATAATTTTACAATCTTTTCCATAATAGGTGTGACCTCAACTTTTTCTCTAATGCATTCATTCTTAATTCTATCTTATTCAATGCGTTCACTCATCCAATGCAATTTTTTCATCTCTACAACATTAAACTTATTCTCTCATTGGTTTTTTATTATCCAACACCCAATCACATACAATATTATAGGTCTGACAACCGTGCGATAAAATTTACCCTTAATCTTGAGTGGTATTTTTCTATTACAAATAATACTCGAAACACTCTTCTATTTCATCTATCTCATTTGAATCCTATAGTTTACGTCTTCCTTTATTTTTCTATTATATTGTATGATAGATTCAAGATACTTAAACCGTATAAATTATGGTATAATGTGTTTTTCAATTTTTACTTCTACATTAAAATTAGTGCACCTCTTGCTAAACTTACATTCCATATACTCCGTTTTATTTCTACTTAAACGAAATCCATATGCTTCCAAAGCTAATCTTCACATCTTTAACTTCTTATTTATTTTCTATCTCCACTTGTCAACTAGGACTATATCATTAGCAAAAAGCATACATTATAACACTAACTCT
This sequence comes from Erythrophleum ivorense, assembly GCA_026724425.1. Taxonomy (NCBI): domain Eukaryota; kingdom Viridiplantae; phylum Streptophyta; class Magnoliopsida; order Fabales; family Fabaceae; genus Erythrophleum; species Erythrophleum ivorense. Next base: position 424,137 of record JAIUCV010000017.1, read on the forward strand.
TAGATATGTTCAATAAATACATTTAAAATTAAAGTAAAAAGATAGGAACTCAAAAATGAACCCTAATGTAAGCCCATGGTTATCGAAAAATTTTCTGTGGATCCACTTTGTGTTCTCACATTAGTTGTAACCCCATTATACATATTTTGAATTGCTCGAATATAAGCAATACGAACTCATTTTTTTCCCAGAACCTTCTACAAAATCTCCCTTGGCACTTTATCATATGCCTTCTCAAAATTGATGAAGGCCATATATAAGTATTTTTTTATTCCTTCAATATCTCTCCATCAATCTGCGCAACAAATATATTGTTTCCACAGTCGATCTTCCTAGTATAAAACCAAATTGATTCTTAGTAGCATAAATCTCTTGCCTTAATCTCCACTCAATTACCATCTCTCATAATTTCATAATGTAACTCATGAATTTAATTTCCATATAATTTGTATAATTTTATATGTCTCCCTTGTTCTTATAAATAGGGATTAAAGTACTTCTCATCTACTCGTTTAGTGTTCTCTTAGACTCCCATAATTTCATAGTGTAACTCATGAATTTAATTTCCATATAATTTGTACAATTTTATATATCTCTCTTGTTCTTATAAATAGGGATTAAAGTACTTCTCATCTACTCGTTTAGTGTTCTCTTAGACTTTATAATTACATTAAATAACTTTGTAAATCAACTTATACCTTTCACTCCTAAACTCTTTCATACTTCAATAGGTATATTATCCAACCCCACTGCTCTACTATTCTCCATCCTCTTTATAACTTCTTTTATTTCTAACTCTTAAATCATACGATAAAAAGTATAATTTTAGTCCTTCTTTAGTATCTAGCCTATCTAAATGCAATAAGATCAAATGTCCTTCATTAAATAACTTATAAAAATAATGTTTTCATCTTTCCTTGATATCTTGTTCTATGACCAAGACTTTCCCTTCTTCATCCTTAATGCATTTCACTTTGTCCACATCTCTTATATTTCTTTCCCTACTTTTAGCAAGTTTGTAAATATTTTTTTCCCCATCTTTAGTGCCTAAGAATTAATAAAACTCATCAAGTGCCCTATCTCTTACTTCGTTCAACACCTTCTTAGTGTCTTTCCTATCTATCTTATATTTTTTCTAATTTCCATCACTTTTATACAAAAATCATAATTTATAACATTTTCTTTTAACCTTAACCTTATTTTACATGCTTATATCCCACCACTAAGATTTTTTATCCTTAGGTCTGAAGTTTTTTGATTCAACGAGTATCTCTTTTACAACTTTCCTAATCTCTTTACTCATCTCGTCCCATATATCGTTAGTACTTTCTTATACCTCCCAAGACCCTTCTTCCAAAATCCTTCTCTACAAGTTTTTTTTATCACCCTTCAATTGCCACCACTTAACCCTTGACACCCTATATTGGCCTTTACTCTTTACTTTCCTCTTAACTCAAACATCTATAACCAAGACCCTATGTTGAGTAGTCAAGCTCTCTCTAGGTACAACCCTATACTATCAATTACCTAATACAACCTTTCTCTTTTTTCCGAACTTAGGATCAGTTATGAAAAGATTTGTATCAAAGCACAGCATAGGCAGAGTTTCATTATTTGATACCATATTAAAAGAAAATAAAAAAGCTGTAGAAGTCTATGTTGTCTGTAACATCCGGTCCTTCCGTAAACGTGAGAAACATAATGTTTGGTTTCTCCATAAACGTCAGAAATGGGCCAGATACAAAAGGAAGTCCCTGAAATAGAAGGAATTGGGGCCAAATAAAATTATGATAAAATTATAAATAATGGAAAAGGAGGATTTGAGCCTTGAGTTGCCCAAAAATCAAAGCCAGAGTGATTTGATAAAATTGCCGAAAGGCCAGTGGCATTTTCGTAAATATGGGTACTTTTTGAAAAACTCATAGGAGGGCTTTTTAAATGAAAATTTTGAGTTCTCCAGAGTTCTCAGAGGCCCCAAAAACCATGGGAAGCCCCGAGACCAGTGAAGCCCCTCCGGTGTACTCTTTCCGACGTCGGTTGACCCAAACTTTGACCGATTCGTTCGGGAAGGTTTTAGCTCCGATTTGAGTGATTCCAAAGGCATTTTATTAAATTAGGAATCTAAATTTTATGATGAAAAAGACGGTTCTCAAAAAGGAGCTAAAACAAAGCCAAAACGGAAATGCCATTACGAAGGGCGAAATTGGAAACCATTTTAAAAAGGAAGTTTCTTTCTTCTTCTTTATATGCCACGTTCTTTCTCTCCTCTCTAAGACCGCCTTAATTCTGCCAAAAACCAGAGGAGAAGCTGCCCTTCTTAGGCGCACAAGAGGAGGAAGATTTTGGAGGAAGAAATTCAAGAAAAAGGTAAGAAACTTTAAGAAATTCCATATCCTTCCTTCTTGAACCTTGCTCCTCTCCTCTCAAGCTTTCTTTCTATGGTTTTAATGGAGAGTTTGGTGCTGTTTTGGGGGCAGAACAGAGAGGAAAAATTCGTGGTTGGAGTGAGGCAACCAAGGAAAGTGAAAAGCAACCAAGAAAGAGCAAGAAAACAAGGTAAAACTTCCATTCTTTGGTAACTTCTCCCTCCCCCTTTCTCTTGCACGAATTTGGGCATCATGAGCCTAATTTTTAGGGGCTGTTTTCTGCCCAATTTATGGAAGGATTAGAGGTTTTAGATGGCAAGGATTAAGAAGGAACCAATAGAATCAAGAAAGGAGCATTGGGAGACAAAATAGAACCATTAGGGATCTAAATGCTCCCTTGCAAATCTGATTTTATATGAATGTTCTTAGACTTAGTTGAATGTTTAAACATGCTCCTAAGACCCCTAGAGAGCTTCCCACATGCACCTCCCATCCAAGAAAGCAAAGAAATTGCAAGAAAAATTAATGAACTCAAAGTTAGAAAAGTGTAGAGCATATAAGGGGATAGTAAAAACTGATTTAATCTATGAGTTCTCTTGGCTATTTAAGTGTTTCCTTGACCTCCTACAACTCTTAACAACCTCCCTAAATGGTTCTCCCATCAAGGAAAAATCAAGAAGCCATGAAATCCCATTTATGCTCTAAGTTTCGGCCAAGTAAGGATGGCATAGTTAGGGAGAGTTTTAAATTGTTTCAAGCCTATTTTTGAGTCATATATGGTGAATGAATGTGAGGGGAAACCTTGGGAAAAATTTAGGAAGCTTAGAGAATGAGTTGGTGCTTTAGGTTCCATATTGTGACCTAAGGAAGTACCATGATATTAGGCCCTTTGTTTTAATGATATGATGACTCCAAGAGGTTTAAAGGGAGTCAAGAATCATATTTGAGAATAAAGAATGAAGCCTAGAAATGATTTGAGGGGTGTTGCTTCATTAGGTGCCAATATGGACCATAATGGAGGTTATAGAGTAATCTAGGGTTTAAGCAAGTTGCATGGCCCTAGACATTGTTTCATGAACTTAATTGGCTCCCATAATTTGTGTTTAGGCCAAGAGACACTATTTCTACCAACTTGTGGGTGTGTGGCTAAAAGAGGAGGCTTGAAAGCTAAGGAAAAAGTGTGTGAAATTATGCAAGGTAGCTCTCTCCACCTTCTCTCATGCATGGATGTGTGTTTAGCTTGTTTTAGAATGTGTGTATGTGTATTTTCAAGCTAAGAAAAGTATGCTAGCATACCTTTATATGCCATTATGCTTGATGCTATGTTATGCTTTCAAATGATTACATGATATTTGTGTGAGTTTACTTGAGTATGGAAAGGCCAAGAACTCTTCCCTTTGGTGAGGATGAGCCAAGAACCCTTGAGCTTGGTTGAGACAAAGTAAAGAGTCTCCCAAAAGCAAAGTGGGCTCCCAAGAGTATGGTTAAGTCCAAAGAGCTTAAAGAATGGGTGAGGCAAGTCTAAAATCCATGAGGAGAAGTGTGAGGCCAATCCAAACACTTAGTGAGCTCTTGAATGTCTTGCATGATTGATTCACATGCCAAAGTTGCTTTAAAATGCCTATGAATTCTACTTTCTCCATGCATGCATATATGAAACTTGCTTGCACATATTATGTGTGATGGAATGGGAGATGAGCTATTGAGATTCTTTGAATCTCATCCCCTCCTCTCCAATACTCTAAAATGCTAGGTGGACCAAGTAGCTATGGTGAAGGGAGCCAACAACCATGAAAGAAGGAGATTGACAAGCCTACGCCTAGTTTGTATTCTTTTTGAGCCATAATGATGTATATGATTATTGTAAATAGCACATGACCCTTGAGACACATGTAAATATGATATTATGTGATGTATACATGTATGGATATGATGTATGAACTTTAGAAATAAATTTGGGTATGTAATGCCAAGTTATGCAAATTGGAAGTTTGATGCAAATGTGTATAAGTGAGAGTTGAATGGCCAAAATGAGATGCATGAGGTTTGGGACCCTTTGGGCAGCTCACATAAGTCTTAAATATGCTTTTAAACTTTCCCAAAAGGTGCCAAGACCAAGGGAAATCCATTTGGCAAATTTGGTACCCAATATAGAGCCAAAATTGACCATAATGGAACCCTATATCATTTTTTGGCCAAATGAGTTAGTCTTGCCCTAAAACTTGGCATGCAATTAGGTCTCATTAATATCTTTTTGGGAAGCTAAAGATCATAATTTTCGGAGACCTAGAGAATATTTGAGAAATTTTCAAAGTTGGGATTTTTCATGGATTCTGGTATGGGTACTGTTCATACTGGCAGTTTTGAATTCTGTGTCACCCGATGGCCAAATGGTATCCAATGCTTATGAAAGTTTATATGCATAAACTAGAGGTCATAAGCTTTCTGTGGCCACCGAGATCACCTCATTTGGAGGTCTAGAGAGGAAGATATGCATTTTCGAAGGTTCTGCCCAGTATCAGACATCTTGCCAGACCTGAGGTACTGTTCCATCGATTTCCGGGAGTTTGGCTTGATGAACTGATCTAGAGATATTTTTTCTCTCTATTTAACATCCACATCTTTCCATAGTGATATCATTTGCAAGCATTGGATTTTTGTGGAATTAGTTAGACATTTTTGAAGTCCATATCAGTAAACTGTGACAGTATCAGGAACCCCTCCGACCAGTAGATGATTTCGCGTGTCAAACGCATAGTTGACCTTCCTGGCATAAAACCAAATTGATTCTCCATCACTTGAGTCTCTTTCCTTAACCTTCTCTCAATTACTCTTTCCCATAATTTCATAGTGTGGCTCATGAGTTTAATTCCTCTATAATTTGCACAATTTTGAATGTCCCCTTTACTCTTATAAATAGGGATTAAAGTACTTTTCCTCCACTCGTCTGGCATTCTTTTAGATCTCATAATTTCATTAAATAACTTTGTGAGCCAACTTATGCCTTTCACTCCTAAATCCTTCCATACCTTAATGGGTATATTATTCGGTCCAACTGCTCTGCCATTCTCCATTCGTTGTAATGCTTCTTTTACCTCTACCTCACGAATCCTACAATAAAAAGTATAATTTTGATCCTCTTCTCTAATGTCTAGTCTATCCGATTGCAATAAAATCTCATGCCCTTCATTAAAAAGCCTATGAAAATAATCCTTCCACCGTTCTCTGATATCTTGTTCCGTTACTAACACTTTCCCTTCTTCATCCTTGATGCATTTCACTTGGTCCACATCTCTTGTTTTTCTTTCCCTACTTTTAGCTAGCTTATAAATACTTCTTTCTCCAACTTTAGTACCTAAAGATTGGTATAATCCATCAAATGCCCTTGCTTTCGCTTCACTCACTGCCTTCTTAGTTTCTTTTCTTGCTACTTTATATTTTTCCCAATTTTCATTACTCTTACATAATGACCACACTTTGTAACACTCTCTTTTAACTTTAATCTTATTTTGTACACTCGCATCCCACCACCAAGATTCTTTATCCCTAGGTCCAAAACCCTTTGATTCACCTAATATTTCCCTTGCTATCTTCCTAATTTCTTTAGCCATTCCATTCCACATATCATTAGCACTTCCTTGTATTTCCCAAGATCCTTCCTCCACAATCCGTCTCTGCAAATTCCTTTCTTTATCCCCCTTTAGTTGCCACCACTTAGTTCTTAACACCCTATCTTCGACTTTGTTTTTTACTCTCCTCTTAACTCTTACATCCATAAACAAAACTCTATGCTGAGTAGTTAAACTCTCTCCAGGGATAACTTTGCAATCAATACAAAGTTTTCTATCTAATTTCTTTATAAGAAAGAAATCAATTTGAGAACATATCCTTCCACTTTTATACGTGATAAGGTGTTCCTCACGCTTTTTAAAACAAGTGTTAGCTAATATAAGATCGAACGCTAATGAGAAATCTAGAATAGTTTTACCCTCTGCATTTGCTTCCCCTATGCCATGTCCTCTATGAACACCCTCGTACCCTGAAGATACCCTTCCCACATGACCATTTAAATCTCCTCCTAAAAGAATCTTTTCTCCGAATGGTATTTCTTGAACTAAACATTCTAAATCCTCCCAAAACTTTACCTTGTGATATTCTTCTAGCCCTACTTGTGGTGCATAAGCACTAATAACATTAAAGATTTCCTTTTCTACTACAAACTTTAATGCAATGATTCTATCTCCTAACCTTTTTACATCCACTATCGCATTTTTCCAAAACTTATCTACAATTATACCTACTCCATTTCTAAATTTAGCCTTACCAGTATACCAAAGTTTAAAACCTGAAGTGTCTAATTCTTTCGCTTTTTCTCCTACCCATTTAGTTTCTTGTAAACACATAAAATTAATCCTCCTCCTAATCATAGTATCTACTATTTCCATAGACTTACCCATAAGTGTACCTATATTCCAAGTGCCAAAACGAATCCTACTCTCATGAACTAGCTTCTTTAGCCACATTCGTTCACGAAAATGTGGGAACCTTTGCTTATTTTTCACTACATCCAGGCGTCGATGCAGCAGCTCTTGCTCACTTCTCACTGTACCCGAGCTATACAGCGCGTTACTTACAGGCAACGACCTAGCTTTACATTTAATATATCGATTGTCCATGTCATAAAGATTCGACAAAGTTTTACGTTGGCTGTGACTGCCTAACACAACCCTCCTCTTTTTCTCGGGTTTGGGACCGGCTATGAAATATAATTTACATGAAAGTTCATCATAGGCAGAGTTTGAAATAAAGTGATTAATTGAAATAAGCACATAGATGACCTTAGGCATAATTCTAACTACAGTAGATACACATCCCATGCCAGACAAATGCAAAACAACATTATTGTAGTGCACATATTGGCAGCAAATTCGGAGTTCCAAAATTGAAGTAGAATAACCTGAAAGAGCACCCACGGACACATATAAATACTTAAACCCCCTCCCCCGCCCCCTCTTTTTTTTCATGGTTTCTTCAGGGGCAACTATATAAAAGACATATTCAAGCTTTTTGGCTGTGCCAGTTAAATAAGTCTCAAATGCCTTGATTTCAGACCACAAATCCAGTATCTTCTCCTCTTGTTTGGGGAAGGAGAAGTCTTTAGCTTCGTACACGTGGTCGATGGCAGAGCTAAAATGGCAGTAAAGACATTGCAGACCACCCAACCTAAGGGAGAAGGAGACGACGGAAATCAGAGCTTGAGTAGGCTGAGCTTCAAATGTGCAATAAATTGTGAAACAGAGATAAAAAACGAAGGGGAAGGGAGTAGCAACAAGCTGGCCAAGAAACAGAAGATGGAGACTGAAGAAGCTTCAGAAATCTCACTAGGAGGAATCACGAGTTCAGAACACCACCGTTGCCGATTCCGTCAAGGTCTGTCTAGGCGAGAAGAGACAGATCAAGGGAGATAAAGCAAGTGACAAAAAAATAAAATAAAACCAAATTAAATGAAACTAAATAAATAAATAAACAAATAAAAATTAAAGTAGTCCATTTGAAAATAAGAAATTTTTTTACTTTCACATAAAATTTCATAAAAATTAAAATATATCTTTTGTTTTAAATTTCACAAAAGTTTTCAAAATTCTTATAAAAAATTTTAGCAAGAAAAAAAAATTCACTACGCTTTCCAATTTTTTTATTTTTTACCATTCTAACAAATTTTTTCTATGAAAAAAAAATTATAATTTTTTAAATTCTGACAAAAATTTTGTATGAGAACTAAGAAAACTGCAATTTCTTTTTATTCTTATAATATATTATCATGATAATTAAAACATATTTTTGGGCATAGAAATTTTTGAAATTCCTACAATAATTTACTATAAGAATAAAATAAAAGATTTATAATTTTTTTAATTCTCATTGTAATTTATTGCAAGAATAATGAAAAAATTTTAGGGTTTATTTCTATATAATTATCATGATTTTCTTTTGCATCTGTGAAAAAAAAAATTATTTGTTAAATTTTTTTCTTTTGAAAAAATTCTATGAGAATTATTAGCGTCTTATTCTTGCTATACCGCGATATTTTTATTACGATATTTCTCTCATAATTCTCTCAAAAAGTTCTCATAGAAAAGAATATAAAAAAAAAGAAAACTACAAGAATTTGTTATGAAAATTATAAAAAACTTGTAAATTATGACAAAATATGCAAAAAAAAAAAAGAAATTTCACAAAAGATTCTTACTACATAAATTTTGTAAAAATTTTCAATAGAAAAACCCTAATTTGTTGTAGAGAAAATAAGAATGAGGAAGCTTTTGAAGTAATTTTTCTCTATAAAGAGATATATGTTATATTTTAAAATGAAAAACAATCCTGTATTAAGTTAAAGGTTGTAAAGGCTCAAAGGTGTTTATTAAACTTGTGAAATTAGTAAAGAATTCTCAAGTGGTAGCTTCATGCGATCTCTCAATAATTGTGACTTATTTTGAATATTAATAATGATAATAATAACCATAAGTGACAATACTAACAAGTACACTAATCACATAAGTAATAAGGTGGACAAGTATTGATCCCACAAATATTGTCCTACAAGAATTGTCCAGCAAGAGTGAAGATTTTTCAATCCCAAAGAATTAAAGAATTGACAACTACTTAATTATATGTAATTAAGTTACATGTTAGTATCTCACATCTCTCAACTAAGTACTAGGGACTAAGTATAAGCATGTGTTATGGACAAATATAAAAGTATAAAACAAAATAAATAAAAAGACTCAAGACTTAAAGGAGAACTAAATATCTAATACTGGATCATTAAAAGTACAAAGCTCATTATATTATATGTTATTATTATAGATAGCATATTTTTAATGTGACGACAACTAATCAAAAAATACCTAATATCTTATCCTAGACCTTAGCCTTCCCCTAAAGAGTTAGATATATTACACCCTAAGTTAGACTAACTCTAAAATGCATTAACCACATGAATTCCTATTGCGTCAATAGCTAATAAAGCAGGCCCATTAAATTATCTTATAGTTAACTTTCAATTAGGTGAACTGGATAGAGATCGCAACTACATTTGATTAGCTATAAAACTCCATAAAGTTTAGTGAATTCATGATTAACTATAGATAATTAGACTCCCATTAGAATGAATTCAAGTTATTACAAGAAAACAGGAAATTAATGATGGAATTTTTTTCGTCTTTAATCTATGGCAATTCCATCCCAAATTGGTTACATTAAAAAAAAACTAAGATTAGAGACAAATTTTATTGTTTAAAAATATTTTGTCCCTAATTTGTTGCAGAAATGATTTTAAACAAATTGAAATTAGAGATTAAATTTTAGGATGGAATTTTTAGTCTCAAAATTCTAAAATTAAAGACAAAATTTTTTGTCCCTTTTTTTATCTCAGAATAGTTATTTTTAAAAAATTTAAGATTATAGACAAAATTTTTCATCTCAAAATTCTAAAATGAGAAAAGGAATGTTTTGTCTCTAATTCTGTCTTAGAATATTTATAAAAAAAAAATCCAAGATTATTGATGGATTTAAAGACAAAATTTTTTATCTTAAAATTCTAAAATTACGGATGAAAATTTTCATCTCTAATTCAATCTCATAATGGGATTTCTTAAAAAATTCTAAGATTAAAGGCGAGTTTAGAGACAACATTTTTTATCTCAAAATATTTTATCTCTAATTCAGTCTCGAAATATTTTTTATGGAAAAAAAAGAATCATACTAATTTGTACCAAAAATATTCCTTTTTAATATCCCCTTAATTAGCAAATGCTAAAAAATCACACTTTAATAACAAACCTTAAAACATAATAATTCCAAGTATGATGTATTATGGGGGCAAACTAGCCATAAGTTACTAAATCAACCTAGCTCAGTCCAACCTACTTTTAGAAGGCCCATAAGATTCAATAGCTATCATTCATCAAGCCTTATACAAAGAACTAACATAATAAGTTGCTCAAATAACTTTAAGTAAGATGGTTCCAACAAAACAAGCCACCCTAATTAGATGATTTCTATGGCTCTACTAAACAATTTGACTTGATTGTCAATATTAGCCCACCACCCATGAAGCTTATGAATAAAGATTCTTACAACCTCATCAAAGAAATGGTTTATTCATACACAAACAAGCATTACAAGATCAAAGCTCCACACATAGTGTTCTCTTAGCTTTGTCTCACTAAACCTATGAAATATAGTCTTTTCCTTTATCTTGCCATTGTGTTTCTTGATAGACCCTTTAATATAAGCATAAACAAAGTAGCCAAGTACATATAATATTATATTAATTGTACAATATTGGTTTAAACTTATTCAAGTTGAACATAACCTATGATTTTAGTTATGATTCTATTATAATCATTAAGTTTAAACCAAATTTAAATTACTTAGCTATTTTAATATCCTACTCACTAAAAATAAATTTAAAATTTATTTTTTTCTTATACCAGTTAGTTATCTGCAATATTTTTAATAAGAGATACCACTACTAACTCTTAATATTTTAATAATATTAAAAAAATCAAAATTGAGATTAAATATAGAGAGCCATGTGAATTTAACAATATAAAATAACATAATTATAACATCAGAGATATTATATAATGTATATATCAATTGAATTGATATATACGCTACAAAATGAAAATTTTGAAAGTTAACCAAGATTTAATCAATAAATGCAAAATGCAAAATACATTTTATATCTAATTTTCATGTTAATTTAATAAATACCTTTATAAAATTAATAGTCACTTCCTATTACTTTGTTATTCTCTCTCTTAAAATTTTAATGAGACCATTCATTAAATTTTAAAAAGAAATTGTGAAATAGAAAAGATAAAGTTGCATGTAACATTGATTCAAATTTTTTTAATTAAATTTAAATTAAGAGCAAAAAAGATAAACATTAGTCTAAAAAATATTAAAAAGTAAATTCTAGTTTAAAAAAGCTTAAATAAATACCAAATAGAGATTTTATTTTATTTAAATTGAAATATTCTTTTTATTTAATTTACCTCATCTGTATATATTTTGAGAAGAAAAAAAAAAGAGTTGGCATGGTGTTGTGGCCTTCCAAACAAAAACGAATGCTCTTTTTAGGGGGTGCGCAAACTTGGCCCGGCCCAGTTGACCCATCCTGGGCCGATGCATAATTAGGCCGGGATGGGTTGGGAATTTAAAAAAAAAAAAATTGAAACATAGTCGGGTAGAGATAATACTTCGGGTCGAGAAGAGTTTCAGGATAACCTCTTGGTCCTCTCGGGCCTAACCCGGCCCGAGATCTATATATATATATATTGACTAAATTTAAAAGAATTCTTTTTTTAGGGTCTTTTTATAATTTTAACCAAAATTTTTAAACATATTTTATAAATTATAAATAACTAGAGGGGTCAAAATTTATGTTAAAATTCTCCTAAATATAATTATCACATTCATGTAAGAAAAATAAAATTAAAAAATACATATTTTTTCAAGTTTTAACTACTATATTTGTATTTTTTTCCTATTTTTTCCATTGAATTTATGTTTTTTCATGTCTATTGTATAAATTTTAAAAAAATGTATTAAAAAAAATTATATGTCCAAAATAAATAAACAAATATAAAAATTAAAATTTTTAAAATTAAAATTTTTTTCTTAAAAAATAAAAAAAGAGAAAAAAATTGCCACGTGGCCTAATTGGCCCGAGACGATTTTTTGTTCCCGAAATTGAAATCTGGTCAGAACTCAAGTTGAAGTAAATCTCAGCTCGTACCCACCCCTAGCTCCTTTTATGATTTTTGTTTTTAATTTGAAACATCTCTACTGGGATAAAGGATTTATCCTTTTAAAAAAAATGGTGTACCTCACTTTTTAGATGCCTATTATTACTTTTTTAGATTCCTTCTACTTTTTTTTTCGAGTTTTCATCGCTTTCAAATACTTTGCCCTAACATTATAGCTCCCTCTTTTTATAGTCTTTTTTGCATCTACAGAAGTGTAGAGCAAGACTAAGTAAGGAATCAATATAGAATCGAAGGGGAGAGAGAGAGAGAGTTTAGAGAAAAGTTTTGAGTTTCATAACTGAGTAGCAAAGATAGATTGAGAAAGAAATTGATGAGAGAGCAACAAAGTCATTGTTTTCAAGTGGTCTAATTAAGTAAAGGTAGAATCATCCTCCCCATTTTTGACTCATCTCTTTTAAGTTTGGGTAAGTTTCAAATTTGAACATTCATTTAGGGTTTTTTGTTTTAGAATTTGAAGATGATTTGTAACTGACGATTTGCAAAATCCAATCATAGCAAACTTGAGTTCGATCACTTTCTCTTGTCATTGAAAGGTACAATTTTGATTACAAACTTCAACATATATTTATCACATCTTTTAGGTCTCAAAAGTTAATGTCATAGAAGCATAATTGGTCTTCTTCCTTTTTGAATTTAGTTTATAGTTTTCTATAGTGAAATTCAAGTTTTAAATGTTGATATTGTTGTATGCCTATTTTTTCTTTTGTACATAGCTACCATATAAAGATGAGGTGAGAACAAAGAATTGAAATTTTAAATGTTGAAATAAGAGAATGCCTATTTTTTCTCACAGTTGCCATTTCTATAGCTAATGATATGAAAAATTTTGTGAAGGAATTCAATCTTGTTAAGGAAAAGAGTAGAATCTCTCCTTGAAATGATGAACACATTCTAAAAGAAATCATCACTTTAAAGCCAAATATGGGGTGAGTTGGAAGCCTCTATAAATTAGTTATGAGTGTAGTTTATGTATGCATATATCCATTAATAATAATTAGAAATGCATATAATCAAGTATCTTGTTTTCTTCTATTAGTTCTATGTGTTGATATTCTTAGTTTTCTTGACTAGCAAAAGGTTATTTATTTTTCCTTTTTATAAGCATTAAACATGACTTATTCTCATGTAAGTACTCTCACTAAAATTCATTTAGAGAAAAAAAGTTAGTTCCTTCACTTGAACAATTATTTTAGTTGTTAATAGTTTCATTCCTTCGCTTGAATAATTATTTTAGTTCCTTCACTCTCACCTTAGATTTATTGGTTGGTTAATAATATCATGGCAAGTTATGGAACTCCATTACTTTACTTTTCAGGTAAAGATGCTTTGGGGGAACTTGAATTCATTGGGTTCGGTTTTAATGCATACTCATGGATGATTTGGCTATGCTTTCTAGTAAATACGCATACTCATGGTTGCTTTCACTCTAAATTTGATTTCTAACTTGAATTGTATGAAAATGGTTATTTTGTGTAGGGAAGCAATTTTTACAATCATGAGACTTCAAAGACTATAAGAATCCAAGTTTCCCCTTAGGGAGATTAACTTGGCAAAGAATCATACATGCCTCATTAAGGTTTGGTATTTCATGATTCTTTGATAGCTTTAATGGCAAATAAAAGTAGTAGATTTTGTATGCATTTGTGTGTGTAAAACATAAACAAGTTTTGCTTTTGTTAAGATGAAGATGTCACTTTTTTTTTTTTTAGGGTATTAATATGGTCTTATTCAATCTATAGTGTCCTTCATTCTTGTCAATTTAATATAGGCTTGTGCAAATTTTGGATTGTAATAATTGTTGTATCTAAGGCTGCCATAACTTAGTGCAATAAGTATCATTATTGTTGATTTCCATTTTGTGTGATTTATATGCAAGTTCAATACATGCACTCTCAATCTTGTAGAATCAAAGGTCAAGAGAGTAGTCTTTTTTTCCCCTTAAGTTACAATCTTTTCTCATTTTAATAGTTCATATGATTATTTTTTTTAAGAATTAAATGTAAAATAACATAAGATAATCAAAGGGTAATTAAATAATTCACATAGGTTATTAAAAATACAATCACATGAAGATGAACTAATTTTAGGCTAAAGCACAAAATGATAAACTACAATTGATCCTTTGTAAATTACTAGGAAATCTATTTCAACACTGCTAAGTGTTTCAACTACCTCATCAAGATTCTCTTCCTAAGGAATTGGGTATGACATGCCTAAAGCCAATGTCAGGTATCATAATATGGCTACTTAATGGCCATATGATATTTAGGGATACCAAGCCAATGCATCATAACCAGTCCTATTTATGATGTTGGTCCAACAGATAGGAATGTAATTACTGATGTTCATTGTTGCCTCTATGGCATTTTAGTTTAATATGCTAGGTATTACTCCATTCTATTAATTGACAGGGCAAATACTATTAACCCTAAGTATTGCCCAATTCTACTAGTCAATAAGGTATTTATGACAACCTTAGGTACTACACAATTCAAATAATCAATAAGAGAAACACCGTTAACCCCATGTACTATTCCATTTCAATAGTCAATAGTACAAGTATTGTCAACATTAGGAACAAGTATTTTACAAACTAGTGGCCTTATTACCACTTTTATTGATCCTAATATCTTACTAGAGGTGATGAAGTAGTATCTTGGAGATATGCTAAAGATGAAGGACAAATCAGAATACACGAAGCCTTATCCATATTGGGTAGATAAAGCCATGCCATTGCTTAAAGGGTGTAAACCTCTTAAATTCTTAACTTTCTTTAGAGAAGATGAGCAATCTACCTGGGAGTATTGGAAGGTTTTCAACTCAATATAGTGAGGTCAATCATAATAGGTTCTAAAAGCTATAACTATTTTCTTTATCCTTGACTTGCACAACATTCACTTGGTATACAAACCTACCTCCAATTTTGTTCAAAACTAGTAGGATATGGAAAGGCTACTCTGCAAATAATTTTATTGGGCTTAAGATGCCATGACTATTGTTGACATCTTGCCTTAAAAAAAGGTGGACAAGCTAGGCAAGGATTTTGTACAAGGTTCTTGAAAGATGAAGAGTTGATGTAGTGTTTAAGTGCTTAAAAGTGAGATAACAAGAATTATAGTTGGAAGAATGCACCTAGCATTCAAAGAGATGTTAATTGTTCAAAAAATTTTCAATCTAATGGATTTTGTCACAAAGGCATCCCAAATGTTAAAGAAAAGGAATGGAAAAAGGCATTAAGGATGCCATGAGGGCATCTATGATTTCTATACTTGAGGATAAACAGAAACCTATCAAGACAAATGAAAATGAGCAAAAATCAATGAATATTAGTGTAGCTAAAATTTTGGATAGTAAAGGATACTCTTGCCCCACTTTAAAATGATCTAAGGGGAAGCACATGCAAAAAATAAAAACTAAGGAGTCATTCCTCTTTGACATTGCCAAAGTTGACTAAATATTCAATCATCTATTAAGAGACAAGCAAATTAAGCTCCCATATTGATATAAGATCTTGTTAGCCAAGGAATTTGAAGGTAAAATGTATTGTAAGTGAAACAATTCATATAATATTAATGTTAATTCTAACATCTTGGCCGCCTTTACCATGACAACTATGGTACACCCACTAGCAAATACACTTAGGAGCCATCAAGTACAACTAACCGTCCAAGGAGAAATATGCCTAGATCAACTTACGTAACAAAGGTTAAGGGGGCAATTGAGGTGCCTAAAGCCAATAATTTAGTAAATTAGTTAAGGGCTTACATTGCAAAAATAAGATATAGTTTGTGTAAGTGTATTTAACAAGTTTAATGCATTTTTATTACTAACCAAGGAAGGAAGGAACCAAGGCCTCAATGCTTAGAAACATAAAAGGCAAGTACGCAAGTGGCATTCACCCAATGGGGGCATACAATTGAAAATCACCAAGGATGAATATTTTCAAGCCTCTATAAGGTTTATAAAATTAAGAATACCTTTAGTTGATGATACATGGATGGCAAAGGTGAGGAAGTCAAGAAACTCAAAAGAAAACACAAGGAACTGTCAAGGACCTGGGTGTAAAGACTGTAGAGAAGGCATGCAATCAAGTTACATAAAGGTGTCTAGAGAATGTTCAAGATGACTTCAACAAGCAAAAGAAGGGTTAATATGGAGGCTAGTGACAAGGACTTGTCGAGAGGGAAATCCTTAAAATCACCTTCAAGTTAGTTTTTTATGAAAGCAATTAGGGTAATACCAAAGATCTTCTTAGCTAAAAAAGTTTCGCTTGCTGAGTTAGAAGGGGATATTAAAGCCTTTGAGCTAGAATAGGCTAAGATAGCTAAAGGAGGAGTAGTCAAAGAAGTAGCCAAAGTTGTACTCAAGAAACTTCAAGAAGTCATGGCCAAGCATCTAAAACCCTTGTACATCAAGGTCTTCATCAATGTTAAACCTATTAGTTAAGTGTTTGTTGCTACAAGAGTAGCACTTACTGTGATGATAATGTCTACACTAAAGAAGATGGGGAACACAAATAAGGATTTTATCAAAATAAACACAACAATAACAAATTTTTTTGGCCACACTTGTTAAAGAGATGTTGCTAGTGCAACTCACAATAAAAAGTAAGAACTCTACCATAATCTTCTTTGTAGTGGAAAGGAAGGTGTTGTACACATTATTCCTAGGGTAAGTTAAATTCATGCTAATTATTGCATCCTATCATTCATTAACTTTTAATTTATTAGAATGAAAGGGACTTAAAGGTCATAAAGGATAACAATAAACCTTTCTTGATAGAAAGGGATATGGCAAATGCATCGTACTACACATGTAATATGTAGCCAATAGCTATTACATACAAACTAATGACAAATAGCCTTTCTCTTAAAATTAGCACCATTAAGGTCAACATCTGGCTTATTAACCAAAAATTAGATGATTGAACCCATTAAAGCAGTCAATGAGTTATACATTTTTATAGCAACAAGAGCAACTTTTAGTAGTTGATTATAAATTAATAAGGTTGGTATGGCTTTTCCAAAATCCTTTATTAGAGACACCATCATCACAATTGAAATAAAAGGATGCCTTAAAAGAAGCGAACCTTAATAGTTTAGAGAAATTAAGGCCATCATTCATTATCACTTTGTTGACTTAAGAACAGAAGGCAAGAAGGGTAGACCTATTGAATGAATTTAGAAATTGCTTTGCTTGGGATTACCATAAGATGCTAGGATTATCCCCAGAACTAGTCAAGCACCATCTACCATTATATTTAGAGAACTGAGGATGTATACAACAGCCAAGATGCATGGCCTTAAAACTTATCCCTAAGATGAAAGAAGAAATCCAATAGCTACTGGAGGTTGGCTTTATTTGGACAACTAGGTACACCAAATGTTTGTCAAACATTGTCTATGTTATTAAGAACAATGGGAAGATTTGCTTTTGTATTGACTTTAAAGATCTTAATAGTGCTACACCCAAGGACGAATACATAATGCCTAGAATTGATATGTTGGTAAAACTCATAGCTCAAATCAAATAATGTCCTTCATAGATGGCTACTTTGGGTATAATCAAATTTATATAACACAAAAAGATGTCAACAACAAAAAAATGTTTAGACATATGGGAGCGGTTGGTATTGCGCAATGGGTGCTCATGCCTTTTAGGATAAAGAACATAAGAGCTACCTACCAATAGGCTATGAATAACATTTTCCATAATTTAATTAGTAAATAATGGAGATTTATATTAATGATTTGATGGTCAAGTCAGCACGTTTATATTAATGATGTGGCACAATTTGAAAATGAACCTTGCCAAATGGGCATTTGGGGTAGCTACTAAAAACTTTCTTAGATTCCTGATGCATATGAAAAGGAATGAAGTTCATGCAAACAAGGCCAAAGCTATCTTGGAGGCAAAGCTGCCATTTAGTGAAAGGGAGTTATAAAGTCTCCTTGGAAAGATCAACTTCTTTCTAAGGCTTATCGTTAAATTGGCTATTAAATTCAAGTCAATTGCAACTTTCTTTCTACTTAGAGACAAAATAAAATTTCATTAACAAATTGAGTAAGAAGTCACGTTTAACTAAATCAAGTAATATTTGTCAAAATCTCTAGAGTTACTTCCTTTGGTGATGGAGAGGCCATTGAAATGATATATATCATCAATAAAAGAATCCATTAGTGCATGCTAGCAGGATATTAAGGACGGTACAAAAAGGACAATTTACTACCTCAACAAGGTGCTGATAGACATTGAGACATAAGACTCTTTGGTCAAGAAGTTATGCTTATCCTTGTATCATATCTACACCAAGTTTGAATATTACATCCAATTAAGACAAGAATAGGTCGTTTGCAAAGTTAATTTGTCTAAATATCTTTTGTCATGACTAGTTTGATAGGGTAAATTAGCTAAATGCACTTTTAAGCTCTACTCTTACATTTTCAATACATCTAACAACGAGTTGTTAAAGGCCAAGCTCTTGCTAATTTCTTAGTTGAACACCTCTATTTGAGGTGGTCAACCATAAGTTGGACATGTTAAGGTTCGTGGGATTATAATAATAGCAAATGTTCTTTAATAGATTATACACGCAAGGAAGAGTTGGATTAGAGATAGTTATAATAAGTGCTAGTTAGAAGAACCCACATTTTAACCTTAAGTTAAAGTTCTCTTGCTTAAATAACTAGGCCAAGTATAAAGCACTGATTATTGGCCTAGAGATTTTGGAAAGCATGTATGTTGAGTTCATCCAAGTGTCAGACTCGAAAATGCGACTGCGTGGTGTCGGAAAACAAAAGATTTTCAAAGATTTTAATTTCCAAAAATGAAAACCAAAATTGAAATGAAAGTAGAGTCACCACCAAAATTTTATTTTTTAAAAGGATAAACTTTGGAAAAACCTTTTACTTGAAAAAAAATCTACAAGCTAGATAATAAATTCAGGAGTCGATTGTGAATGGAGAAGGTGTAAGGTACCCCACAACACTCGTCCCTAAAAACAGTTACCCTAAGTTAGTTGTGCAAAATTAATATGGCCTCGATTCTATTTTAATTCTCCCTAATGAATCACATGCAAAATAAAAGGAAAAACTTAAGGAAATAAAATTAAAAGTAAAAAAGAAAAAAAAATTAAAGAAATAAAATTAAGAGCAAAATAAAATAAAAGAAATTAAGGAAATGAAAATGTTTATTTACAAAGGCGGATTTGATCTAAGATGAGAATTTAAGACCTACATACTCTTCGAAAGAATCAAAGTCCACGTAATTCGAATAAAATTACATCTAATAATTAGTATTTTGTTTTTGTTTTTATTTTGTTTTTACTTTTTTTTTCTCTCTCTTTTTCCATTTTTTTTATTTTTTTCTTTTGTGTTTTTTTTAGGAGAAAAGACAAAGAGAATAAAAATTACTTTCCCCTTTCCCAAATAAAACGAAATTAGAATTGGTTGATATGTTTTGATTTGTTAAAGGTAAAATTAATTTTACTTCTTTACTTTTTTTGCATTTTCAGTTTTTCTATTATTATTTTTTGTCTTTATTTTTTCTTTTTTTCTTTTTTCTTTTTGTTTTTTTTTTGTGACCTTTTTTGTTTTTGTTTCCCTTTTCTTTTTATTTTTTGTCTGTTTTGCTTTGTTTTATTTTTTTTCTTTGTTTTTTTTTGTTCTTTTTTTTTTTCCTTTTGCTTTTGTTTCATTCTTCTTTCTCTTTTTTTTTAAATAAAAAGAAAAAGACAGTAAAAATAACTTTGACTTTCACAAATAATTTTAAAATTGGTTGATGAGTTTTAATTTACAAAAAAAAACTAAGTTAATTTTACACCTTTATCCTTTTCTTTTTTCTAATTTATTTTTATTCTTTTTTTTAATTTGATTTTGATCTTTGATTTTTAATTTTTTTTATTGTACTTTCATTTATTATTATTATTATTATTATTATTATTATATTATTATTATTATTGATGTTTGATTTTTTTATGGGTCTTAATTTCATTAGATTTTGATTTTCAATCTTTATGATTGATTTTTTTTATCTGATTTTTTAAAAAGATTTTGGTTCTTGATTTTTTATTTATTTTTGGTGTTTATTTACTTTTCTTTATATTTTGTTTATTTTAAAAAGCATTTTTTTATTAAAAGAAATTTTGAGAAAAGTTCTTAAGCCTGGAAAAAAGCTAATTTCTCACTTACTTTTCATGTTCTTTCCTTTTTTTTTCTAATTTGTTTAGTTTTATCTTTTTCTTTTTTCTGCTTTTTTTTTCATTTTTACCTTTATCCTTTTTTATTTTTCTTTTCTTTTTTTTAAAAGGACATTTTCTAAGAGGGACAATTAATTTTGAACTTTCCAATAAAATACTATTTTTTATTTTTTGATTTTTTTTAAAAACCTTTTGAGAAAATAAAAGAAAAAAAGGTTTCTAAGATTAGTAACATTTAGCCAAAAAAGGTTTTCCCCCTTTTTTCTCTTTTTGATTTTAAAAACATACTTTATTGTTCCTAAAAAAAGACTTCATATATACATTTTGGAATTTCATTTGACTTTCTGCAAAATTTTCTTTGAATTTATTTTGAATTATATTTTGGCGTATTTTTCTTTTCTTGAATTTTTGAAGACAAAATTAGTTAAATAGGGCCATTGGAACCCAAAACTTATGAATATATAAAAAAATAAATACTAAAGAGACTTTATTGTCACATGTGGTACTCCGATTGACCCCTATACGTCTGAGGGAATATAAAATTCCACACGGCTACTCCAGATGTGAAAATTGACAAAACACAAAATAAGTAAAAAATAAAAAAAATATATTTACAAACAAATGGTAATTTGTGGGTGGGTGCTAAGTGTTCAACCATGATTCACTGTATTATTTTAAGTGTGTTTACAAGATGAAAAAAGATATGCATACAGAAAACAATTCAACTGCAATATATCCTTCCCTTCTTTTGATTGAATCAAAAGGGGCATCTCGTGCATTGCAAATTTGAGCTCCCCACATATTGCTCCATCAGTACATTCGAGTCCACAAACAAACGATATAATTCATAGAAGTCCAGCAAAACATTTTGAATGAACTATCTTAAAGCCATTTCAAAACTAAAACAGCCTAGCTCTATCAGGCTCCCTATATCAAATTATTAATCCCACATTTTTCTCAAGCATTTCATCGAACAGTTGCCAAATATTTCTTGGGAAATACATATAGGCAAAATTTTACACTCGTTGTACCCATTTAATGTATAGTCACTACAAGAAAACTTTAAACTGATTTCATCTGCATTGAATTGCCCCAATTTCTACTCTCTAGTTGACACTATCCATACCCCTAAGGGTGTGTTTGGTTCAATGGAAGGGAGGGGATGGGAGGGGAGAGATTTTAATGGAGGAGAGAGGAGGGGAGGGGAGGGGAGGGGAGGGAGGGATTTTAATGATACATTGTTTGGTTCAGGAGGGGAAGGGAGGAAAAATAATAATGTATAGATTATTTTACCCTTGTACATTTTAAAAGTAATAATAATACAATTAATTATTTTTTTATTTTTTAAAATTTAATATTTTTATCACCAAATTAAACAAATATTAGAAATTATCTATAATTATAATTATTTAAAAAAAATTATGAATAAATGAAACTAACTAAATAATTAAACAAATAAATATGAGGGCATTTTAGTCCAAAAAATAACTTTCCCTCCTAATCCTCCCAAATTGGAGGGTAAGGAGAGAAAGGGAGGAGAGGAAAAGTTTAATGAAAATTTCCCTCCCTTCCCCTCTAAAAATACAAAACCAAACAAGGGGAGGGGAGGAGAATCCCTCTCCTCCCCTCCCCTTCCCTCAAACCAAACAAGGGGTAAGAGGAAATCCTAAATATGTTTTACCAGTAAATAGAAATGAAAAAAAAAAGATAAAATAAAATAAAATAAAGATGAGGTGATTCATGAAGATGGTTAAACTTACGGAGATGAAACTAGCTACCAATGTATTATTCAACAATCCCAAACTAACCAAAACATGCCTCAGAAATGAAGTGGAATTAAACTGATAAAAATGAAGCAGAGAAGAGACAATCTATGGCTACTTAGTTGAATGAAACCAATAGCATGTTATTCAGCAATTTGAAACCAGAGATGAAACCAATTATCAACACATTATTCGACAATCCAAGAAGAACCATAATAGGTCTCAGAAGCAAACTGGAATTAAACTAATTAAAAGTTAAACAGAGATG
Source organism: Erythrophleum ivorense (assembly GCA_026724425.1). Taxonomy (NCBI): domain Eukaryota; kingdom Viridiplantae; phylum Streptophyta; class Magnoliopsida; order Fabales; family Fabaceae; genus Erythrophleum; species Erythrophleum ivorense. The sequence goes on from JAIUCV010000017.1 coordinate 446,570, forward strand.
AGGCAATCTATTGAAATGGCTTCCTAGTCGAACGAAACTAGTAATGTATCATTCAGCAATCCTAGACCAACCAAACTATACCTCAAAGATGAAATTAGATATAATTAATACCTAGTAGGTGTCCTTGCTAAAGTCTGGAATGCTCCACTCTCCTTCAAACCACACTCAGTTCCCTTTTCTCCTGTGTCTCCTTGTGCCTCTTTCGTTTTTTTCCAAAAACTATTCCTCTGTAACTCAAAAATCACCAAGCAGAAAAATCTCCCCACCATTTTTCTCTCAGCCTCTTGCTTCTTAATTCTCCCAAAAAACCCTCTTCTCTCAATCTTCCTTTTCTCGAAAGCCAGAATCTCACCTCCGTCTCTCGTCTCCCCTCAATTCTCTCCCTTCAATCTGAAAAATCCCTCTCCCCTTACTCTCAATGAATCTCTCTTTTCATAGAAGACCTAGGAGTGCTCCTCACCTTCCTCTCCTGTGTGTCTACCCTCTACCCTTTGTACGATTACTGTCATGCATCTTTGCTCCCTTTGCATCTCCATTCCCTTCTGCCAGATTCACTTTTCAAAATTGTGCCACCAGTGAGTGCTCTTGTGCGTCCGTAGGTGTGTTCGAGCTTTATGCATGCGTGAGTGAGAATGTGGTCCCTTTGCCTCTGCCAAAATCGTGTGTGAAGGAAAAGAGCAACTGAAAGAAACGAGTAGGGTTTGGTATCCTGGTTGGGCTTCTGACTTGAATCAGAGAGGCTATGAGTTTGAGGTTGCTGGGCCGAAGGGAATGGGCGTCCGTTTTTTTATTAGTTTCAGTCTATTTTTCTTTTCAATAAATTGGATCAGATGAATGTGGGCTTTTTGTTTGGTCTTTCTTTTATTTGTGGGTAATAGATTCTGTTGGACTTTATTCTTCTTTCTTTTTTTTTTTTGTCATTGTTTCTTCACTTTTATTTCTTTATTTATTATTTCTTTTGGATTTTGATTGTTTTCTCCTTTCCCCCTTTTTTTAAGGTTATTTTTTATTATTCTTTGATTTTATCTTTATTTTTTATTTTGTATTTTAATTTTTTGTTTGTTTTTTTAATTATTATTATTTTTTGCATTATTTTAGCTTTTGAAATTTGGGAGAAAAATAAATAAAAAATTTTTATTCTTGAAAGTTTTTGTCCTTATTTCTTTTTTTTTTCTTCTTTTTTTATTATATTTTTTTGCTAATTTGATTTTGTTATTATTTTCTAAGCCTTTTTGGATAAAATACGGTGTTTACAGTTGTCCCTCTTTACTTGTTTCTTAGACAAAAAAATTAAAAATGTAATTTTTGATATTTTTGCATAAGGAACAAGTAAAGATAAAGAACATGTATTTCGTCGATGATGATTTTATTACCTCTTTACATGTTGCCCTTCTTTACTTATTCTTTAAGTAAAGGGATCGAAAATGCAATTTTTGATATACTTAGCTTAAGAATAAGTAAAGATGGAAACATATATTTTGTTTGGGAAGTTAAAAGACAAATGTGAGCTAACTTACCTGAAAATGTTGAAGCTTGATGAAAGGTAAGGATGCTTGCCAATACAAGGCCTTTGGGTGCATACTAGGCCTTTGGTTGCCTGGTCTGCACAGGGCTTTGAAAGGTGTCTAGTCTATGCAAAGCTTTAAGGATACCTGTTCTGGTGTAGGACTTTTATGTGCCTATTCTTAGAACTTTTGGGTGCCTATTTTGATGCAGAACTTTTAGATGTCTATTTTGGTGTAGGACTTTTAGGTGCCTGTTCTAATGCAGGACTTAAAGATGCCTATTCTGATGCAAGACTTAAAGATGTCTATTTTGATGCAGGACTTTTGGGTGCCTAGTTGGTGCAAGACTTTTGGGTGCCTGTTATAGTGTAATACTTTTGGGTGTCTAATCTAATGTTTAAGTAACGTATGTGCATATGTGAAATGCATGATATATAAAGAAGGCCTTATGTGGAATATAACTAGTAGACTCAGTGGATGCATGTAATCTTGGAAACATGAAACATGAGACATGTAAACGTTGCCCCTAACATTATTTCTACTTCTTGGGCAAAGTATGAAGAACATGTGGGATGCTTTATTTAGTGCTATATAAATTCTAATTTTTACTTGCCCCAATATGAATGTATGCATGACAGTTATGAACTATTAGTTTCATGGTTTGCTGTTTTATGATTATTTTTGTTTTTTGTTTTGTTTAATTATTCTTCTTCTTTCTTGTTGTTTTTTGTTTATTTATTTATTCCTTGTTCATCTCCTTTTTTCCATTTTCTTTCTTCTCTTTTTTTTTATGAGAGTGCTATTTCAAAGGCATTACCAAGTGTTAATTTTTTAGCTAACCAACCATAAAGGAAGAGTGTGTTACATAACGTCCATTTAACCAGACCTTCGCACTTTGGCTTGCATCCGGTTAGTACTCTTGATTCTTCACAAGCAAAGGATTCTTTATATCATCCTTGAAACCATAGTTACCCTTTTTATCACCGCGTGTGTCATTCATGGATATCTTAATGATTGAGTTATAGATGAAAATGGCATCTAGTCATCGATGTTTAATATTTGGTCCTGGTCTATCCTTCCAGTAATGATTAAGATAATTGAGTCATAGAGGATATCCATACTGATACACCTAGTAATTGTTTTAATAAATGTCATTCCTCAATTATTAATTTATTATATGAAACATGAATACTATGGTCACGATATGAATGAACAATGAAATGTAACTACAATACATGAGAAATTATTAGAAGAATAATCTCCAATAAGAAGTTTTGTCAAATAGCGCTAATAGGAGTTAAGACAATAAGTAATTTAGAACAAAGGAAAGATAAAAGAACAAGGTCCAAAAAGTTCTTTTGAAGGATGTCCTTTACAATTGGTCCTGCATGCCCCCCCAAGGTGATTCTTTGCACTATTCGAGATATGCATTCTATTGAACCTGATTTGAGGCCCACTACTCCCATATTTCTACCCAAATTTGAATTTCAGATTTTGCCCTAACTTTTGCCTAGGCATTTTCTCATATTACCTAGCAAGCTTTTCTTTTCCTTTCCCCCCCTTTTTTTTTTACTCTAATTTTTGCTTAGGCTGCGCTTTCGTGTTTTTAACCTAGTGAGCTTTTATTGTGCTCTAACTTTTGCCTAGGCAACCCATCTGGGTTTTCAGTCTAGTGAGCTTTTCCTTTTCTACAAAATACTTTTTAATTGCATCTGAGTTGAAGGGTTTAGTCAACTCATGACCATCCATATCCATCAAAACTAACACCCTTCCTGAGAAAGTATACTTCACAATATAAGACCTCTCATAAGTAAGAGCCCATTTGCCTTAAGCTCATCCTGGTTTTGTAAGATCTTTTGGAGGACTAATTCACCAATTTTGAACTCTCTAGGACAAAGCTTTCTGTCAAAAGCTCATGCCACCCTCTTTTGATACAACTGTCCATGACATATCATGGTGAGTCTTTGTCCCTCAATCATATTCAACTGCTTATACCAAGCTCTTACCTAATCACTTTCATCTAAATTAGATCCAATTAATACCCGTAAGGATGGGATTTCTACCTCAATTAGCGTGACAACTTCCATTCCATAAACCAAAGAGTACGGAGTCACCCCAGTCGAGGTACACACAGTTGTGCAGTAACTGTGTAATGCGTATGGAAGTATATCATGCCAATTTTTGTAGGTTATTTTCATTTTAGCAATGATCTTCTTTATGTTCTTATTTGCTGCCTTTACTGCCCCATTCATCTATGGTCGATACGGTGCTAAATTATAGTACTTGATCTTAAACTGTTCACAGAGTTTAGAGACTTCTGTTCCATTCAAGTTTGCAACATTATCTGTAATAATCCTTTCAAGTACTAAACTGTTCACAGAGTTTAGAGACTTCTGTTCCTAACGATAAATGATGTTTGTTTTGAAGAACTTGCATACAGCTTTTTAGGTGACATTGGCAAATGAATTAGCTTCTATCCACTTAGTGAAATAATTAATAGCAACCAAGATAAAACAATATCCATTTGAAACCTTAGGATTAATTAGGCCGATTACATCAATACCCCACATGAAGAATGGCCAAGGCACTACTAAATTGTGTAATGAGACTGGTGGTGCATTGATTTTGTCTGAGTATATTTGGCATATATGACACTTTTGAACATACTCAATGCAATCTTTCTCCTGTGTTAATAAAAAATACCCATACCTCTAGATCTATTTAACCAAGGTAAGACTGTTTGCATGTGTGCCACATATTCCTTCATGAACCTCTATGACTATTTTCTAGGCCTCCTTCGCATATACACACCACAATAGTGTGCCATCATGACTCCTATTATATAAAATACCATTGCTGATGAAGAAATTTATGACTAGATGTTGGATAGTCTTTTTAACATTTGTAGTGGCTTCAGCCGGGTACTCTCTGCTTGTCATGTAAGTTTTGATATCATAATACTAAGGTTGGTCATCATGCTCTCCTTCTATATTTAAGCAATATGCCGACACATCTCTAACTTCGACTCAAAGTGGTTGGACTTAGACTCTATAATCGAGTCGGATCATTACTACTAACGTGGCCAAAGTATCAACAAATTGGTTCTTGTCTCGAGTCACATGATGAAAATTGATTTCTTCAAATTGTTTGATTAATTGAGCCAAAAATTTCTGATATCGAATCAGTTTTGAATCCTTAGTCTGCCATTCTCCGATCACTTGATGAATTATAAGAGTTAAGTCATCAAAAACTTCTAGGCTTTTTATACCAAGAGTTACAACCGCATTTAGTCCATTGATACAGGCTTCATATTTAGCTACATTATTGGTGCATTCAAACTCCAATTTAATGGCCACTGGAAATTGTTTTCCTTTAGGGGATATAATTACAGCTCCAATACCATAGTTGTACATGTTCACAGCTCCATCAAAATACATCTGCCGCCATCCATCATTATCAACTTCATCATCTTCATCACCTTCTATAACTAATATGTCCTCGTCAGGGAAGTGGAAATCCAGTGGCTGATATTCATCTAAAGGATTCTCAGCCAAATGATCCGCTATGACATTTCCTTTTACAGACTTTTGAGTCATATATTTGACATCATACTCGGATAGAATCACTTGCTACTTAGAGACTCTTCTAGAAACATGTGGGCTTTCAAAAATATATTTGATGGGATCCATTTGGGAAATTAACCAAGTGCTATAATAAAGCATGTACTACCTCAAACGTCTAGTGGTCCATGCTAACCCATAACAAGTCTTCTCAATTAATGGGTATCGAGCTTCACATTCATTAAATTTCTTACTCAAGAAATAAATTGTCTGCTTCTTTTTTTCTGAAAGCATCATGTTGCCCCAATACAGCCCCAATCGATCTCGGTAAGATTGTCAAATAGAGGATCATAGGTCGCACTAGTGTGGGTGGAACCAAAATTGAGAGATTTAATAGATAATATTTAATCTTGTCAAAAGCTTGCTGACAGTTACTATCCCATTATCTAGTGTAGTTCTTTTTCAACAATTTGAAAATTGGTTCATAGGTTGCAGTTAAGTTAGCAATGAACCTTGCTATGTAATTTAGCGAACCAAAAACTTCGTATCTTCTTTTCTATTTGGGGAGATGGCATTTCCCAAATTACTTTTACTTTATCGGGATCCACCTCTATTCCTTTCTGGCTCAACATGAAGCCCAACAACTTTTCAGTTAAAGCCCCAAAAATACACTTGTTGGGGTTTAAGCGAAGTTGGTATTCGCACAACCTTTCAAATAATCTTTTAAGGACTACTACATGGCTTTCCCTTTCTGTAAATTTAGCCATCATATCATCAACATACACTTCAATCTCTTTATGCATCATATCATGAAAAAGTGTTATCATGACTCGCTGATAAGTTGCTCTTGCATTCTTTAATCCAAATGGCATTACTTTGTAGTAATATGTTCCCCATGGTTTGATAAAGGTAGTTTTCTCTTTATGGTCCTTATGCATAGGGATCTGATTGTACCCTGAGTAACCGTCCATGAAGGAATACTGGTGGGCTCGTATTGTATTATCAACTAAAATATCAATATGAGGCAGCGAAAAATCATCCTTTGGGCTTGCTTTGTTCAAATCCCTATAATCAACACACATGCGAACCCTTCCATCCTTTTTAAGGACCGGTACAATGTTTATTACCCATTGAGTGTACGCGAACACTTGAAGGAACCCTGCCTCTAATTGTTTCATGACCTCTTCTTTTATTTTCAAAGATATGTCAGAGCTCATTCTTCTCAATTTTTTGCTTCTTTGGCTCGACATTTAGAAATAAAAAAATCTTAGGCCATGGATGGCAATCTCTCGACCGTATATTAGTTCCCCTTTCCTATTGCCTTGACCATTCATGATCGGTCTAAACTAGTTTTGCGGTAAACCCCCTCTGCCTATTTGGTATGAGACAGGTTGTCGTGGGGATGGTCTAAAGGGATGAATAAAATTTTAAATCTCCTTCCTTCTTTTTCACGCCTTGTCCCTTCTTAAAGCCACCCTATGTTTAAGGAGATATGAGTTTCCCATCTCGAATGTCTACTTCAATTCTCTCTTCGACCTCAATTAGATCAGCAAAATTTGTAATGTGAGTTCCCAACATAATTCAATAAAATGGATCAGATAGAGTCTAAATAAAGTATGAATAAAACTCATATCTAATCATTAGGGGCTGGACTTGAGAGGCCATCAATCTCCACCTTTGAACATACTCCTTAAACGACTCAGTTGGCTTTATACTGCTTCATGAAAGCATTTGTAAGATTTCTCCATTTGTCAATCTTTGAAAGGTCTAGTTGCATGTACCACAATAAGGCAAACCCACTCAAACTTTCTAAAAAAAAATTTATCAGAAACTTTTCATCCCTTGACTAAACATTCATCTTTGTACAATACAATTTGAGATGATAAATTGGATTACCAGAACCATCATACTTGTCAAAATTAGGAACCTTAAACTTCTTTGGAATTGACATTTCTGGAATCAAGCTAACTCTTCTACATCCAATGATCCCCACGAGGTTGGCCTTTGTAGATTACGCAATTGGTCCTTAATAATACAATATCAGTAGGCATGCCCATTGGAGCACTACAAGGTCGAGAAACCCGCATCCATCAAGAAATCCAAATCATTCAAAAGCCTATGATTCAGGTCCAAATGGCTTATGAAAGGATAGTCTATGCTCAAGAGGCCCAAAATGTGCTAGTATATGTCCAAAAATTTTAAAGAGCTCAAGATAATATTTATGTTAGACGTCGGCCCAAGTTTAGAGCTCAAGATCCATATTTGATCAATTCAAAACATACTGAATTGGACTTTGGACATGAGATTTCCTTAAAGATGCAAAAGTAGAAGTCCAAGTGGAAGCCCAATGTCTTAAGAAGGTCCATGGAGCAACTAGAGTTAATATCCAACATGTTGAAGGCCCAATGTAGTTATACACATACAAGAGGAGTGCCAAGGCCCAATTGGAGTCCAATTGCAAGAGATTAAGAATCATGTGTCAACCATATGATTTTTAATGAAACATGTGCATCCCATGTGACTATGAAAGAAGTTGATTAGTTTTGACTAGGATTCCTTAAGAATTTCATTTTTTATTTATTTTATTAATTTAATCTTGGAGATTAAATTAAAATTAGTATCCTAATCTTGTTCCTTAATTTTAGGCACTATTTAAAATATTTTTAATCAGATTTTAGAATTTTACTTTTATTAGGATTTTAGACTTTTAGAAATTTTTGCCTATAAAAGGCTTTCTATTGTATTCTATTTTAGAAGATCATGAATGAATGAATTTGAGTATTATTCAATACTTTGTGAGACTTTTGTTTCTTTGTGTTCTCTAAGAGTTCACGTGACTTATCAAAGGATTGGTCTTCCTTTGTGGCGTCTTAAGGCTAGGGTTCTAAGAGGCGGGTTCTCTTAAGGTCTTTCCTTTGACCAACATTCTTGTTGTCTAGCCGGTCCCGGACAAAGTGTCATCTTGTTAAAAGTTCCTAGGACAAGGTTCCTAGAGGGTCTTACATCACTTAAGCTCCCCTAATTCTCTTTGCCAATTCTCCTTAGCATCATTACTTTTCCCTTTACTGTCCGCAATTGGGATCTGGAATGTATATGGAGTATCATAGCCGAGGAAGTCTTGTATATCTTTTGTTTCATCTTGGGAACCTTGCTTGTTAGCTACCTTTATAGGAGGATCTTGCAAATTCTTCTGTAGTAGAGCAGGGTTCGTCGTTCGACTAGAATGTGCCTCTATTATAATCACTCTAGGTGAGCTTGTTCCCATTTGTGTAGTAACAGGTAGATGACTGGATGCACTGAATGAGTTATCAACTCCTTTTCCTTTTAAGGTCTTCAATAGCATCTTCATCATTTTGTTCATTTAAGCCACTTGATTTTTTTATAGTTGTGATACGACTATTTAAAGCAACTGTATCTTCCTCAATTCTTTAGCTTCCTTCCATCTGGTGTCCCTCCATAAGCTTATTTCTCAAACGAGTGTTGTAGACTCTAATAGGAGAATGGGTTTGGTTAGATGGATTACATTTCGGAGGTGCAATATTACCTTCCCCTTTCTATTTTATGATTTTTCCTGAAAATAAGAACAATTTAGTCACGTTAGAAAATTCTTTGTTTTGAATCGAAATAGTGATACGAGTTAGTTGTTTTGGTAGAGGACCATTGGGCCCTTTGATTTCTTAAAGGGTTTTATTAACCCACATAGAGAATCAAAGTTGACACCTTATACAAGAGGAAATTTGAATCCCTACATGATCAATGTCTTTGCATTCATCTGAGTAATTCATTATTTCTTTTGAACATTCATTGAGTATAAAAGGACTTTGATTCTTCGATTAATTCAAGAAACTTATGGGACTTCATGACAATAATTTGGTAATGAATTACATTTTTACTCAAAAAATGTTGTTTTATTTTTCTCTCCCTTTTTTTATTTTTCTATTTTTTTCTTTTGTGTTTTTTTTAGGTGAAAAGACAAAGAGAATAAAAATTACTTTCCTTTTAGCAAATAAAATTAAATTAGAATTGGTTAATATATTTTGATTTGCTAAAAGTAGAATTAATTTTACTTTATTACTTTTCTTGCATTTTTAGTTTTTTTTGTCTTCATTTTTTTTATTCATTGTTTTTGTTTTTTTATTTTTTTTGTTACCTTTTTTTGTTTTTGTTTCCCTTTTTCTTTTATTTTTTTGTTTGCTTTGTTTTCGTTTTGTTTCTTTTTTTTTAGTCTTTTGCTTTTGTTTCATTCTTCTTTCTCTTTTTTCTTTAAAATAAAAAAAAAGATAATAAAAATAACTTTGACCTTCACAAATGATTTTGAAATTGGTTGATGAGTTTTAATTTATAAAAAAAAAATAAGTTAATTTTACGCCTTTATCCTTTTCTTTTTTCTAATTCATTGTTATCCTTTTTTTTTTTAAATTTGATTTTGATCTTTGATTTTCAATTTTTTTATTGTACTTTCATTTTTTATTATTTTATTATATATATATATATATATTATTTATGTTTGATTTTTTTTTGTGGGTCTTAATTTCATTAGATTTTGATTTTCATTCTTTATGGTTGATTTTTTTATCTGATTTTTTTTTAAAGATTTTGGTTCTTATTTTTTTTATCTTTTTGGTGCTTATTTATTTTTCTTTATATTTTGTTTATTTTAAAAAAATATTTTTATTAAATTTTTTTTGAAAAGTTCATAAGCCTTGAAAAAAAGCTAATTTCTTACTTACTTTTCATGTTCTTTCCTTTTTTTTCTAATTTGTTTAGTTTTATCTTTTTCTGTTTTCTTTTTTTTCATTTTTACTTTATCCCTTTTTCTCCTTTTTTTCTTTTTTTTTTAAACAAACATTTTCCAATAGGGACAATTAATTTTGAATTTTCCAATAAAATACTTTTTATTTTTTTAAAAAACCTTTAAGAAAATAAAAGAAAAAAAGGTTTCTAAGATTAGTAACATTTAGCCAAAAAAAGTCTGGAATGCTCCGCTCTCCTTCGAACCACACTCAGCTCCCTTTTCTCCTGTGTCTCCTTGTGTCTCTTTCAGTTTTTTCCAAAACCTATTCCTCTGTAACTCGAAAATCACCTAGCAGAAAAACCTCCCCACCATTTTTCTCTCGGCCTCTTGCTTCTCAATTCTCCCAAAAAACCCTCTTCTCTCAATCTCCCTTTTCTCAAAAGCCAGAATCTCACCTCCGTCTCTCGTCTCCCCTCAGTTCTTTCCCTTCAATCCAAAAATCCCTTTCCCCCTTCTCTCAATGAATCTCTCTTTTTATAGAGGACCCAAGAGTGCTCCTCACCTTCCTCTCCTGCGCGTCTGCCCTCTGCCCTTCATACGATCACTGTCGTGCATCTCCGCTCCCCTTGCGTCTCCATTCCCTTCTGCCCGATTCACTTTTCAAAATCATGCCCCCAGTGTGTGCTCCTGTGCGTCCATAGGTGTGTTCGAGCTCTGTGCGTGCGTGAGTGAGAATGTGGTCCCTCTGCCTCTGCCAGAATCGTGTGTGAAGGAAAGGAGCAACTGAAAGAAACGGGTAGGGTTTGTTATCCGATTGGGCTTCTGACTTGAATCAGAGAGGCTAAGAGTTTGAGGTTGCTGGGCCGAAGGGAATGGGCATCCCTTTTTTTTTAATTTTAGTCTGTTTTTATTTTCAATAAATTGGACCAGATGAACATGGGTTTTTTGTTTGGTCTTTCTTTTATTTGTGGGTAATAGATTCTGATGGACTTTCTTTTTCTTCTTTCTTTTTCTTTTGATCTTTGTTTTTTCATTATTTATTTATTTATTTATTTATTATTACTTTTGGATTTTGATTGTTTTCTCCTTTCTCCCTCTTTTTTTAGGGTTATTTTTTATTATTCTTTGATTTTATCTTTATTTTTTTGTATTTTAATTTTTTTTAATTATTATTTTTTGGGTTATTTCAGCTTTTGAAATTTGGGAGAAAAAGAAATAAAATTTTGTTATACTTGGAAGCTTTTTTCTTTGTTTTTTTTTCTTTTTCTTCTTTTTTTTTTTTTTATTTTTGCTAATTTAATTTTGTTATTATTTTCTAAGCCTTCTCGGATCAAATATTGTGTTTACACTAAGTAGTAAGAGACTCATAATTGATAATCAAATAATTGACCAAGGACTATCAGTGTTTGCATCCAAATCTAAGGCAATACTATCAACTAGCCTTAGAAAAATTCTAGCACTTCTCAAATGTTATCATCAATTGAGCTCCAACTTCACACTTCTTTGAAGAACTAATTTCTTTCTTGGTAGTTAAAGAAGGCAAAGCTTTCTTAATGGAAGATAGAATATGTATCCACCTAGGAGGAAGTGAAGAAGGTGTTTCTAAAAGCTTGGCAATGGTGGATCAAATCACAACTAATTGGTCACTAGCAAGAAGAGAATCAGTAAACAAATTTATCAAATTTTTAGTAAGTTCCAGCACAGGGAAAGCAGGTGATGATACTGGGGTAAATGCAAAGGTTAGCTAAAAAATAATATCAATATTAGAGTAAAAAGGCATTATAATTCAAAGACTTGCTAAAATAGAAGCAATAACTTCACAAGATTGTTCATCTTCTTTAGTCTTCTTCAGAGATTTGTGTTTAGGGACTTTTGAGGAAGTATAAACCTTCATTTTTAACGTAACTTATAGCTTAACCTAAAGATAAAAAGGCATAAAATAAGAAACAGAGCCTTAAAAGGGGAAGAGAAGCAATTAAGAAAAATAAATCCCTAAACTGGTATTACAGCACTTGAGACTTCATCACACTTTTTTTTGCAATAGAAGTAGTATTAGCTCTAGAAGCCTATGTGACTACGTAAAGCTAAAATAAGGTGTCTAGATAAAACCTTATGAATGTTAAATATTAACAGAAGAAAAACATATCAAGCTTTTGTCTTTTAGTAAAAGAAAGGGCAGAGAAAGCAAGGGCAATCCAAACTAGAGGTCTCTTTTTAAAAGATAAAGGAGAGCTCATGGCAGGAAAAAGTGATTCCTCAATAGTAAATCCACTTGAAGCAAAAGGTCAATTAGTCACTATTTTCCACCATGAGTCAAAGGAAGATAAACTACTTGGAAATGGTGTGAAGTTTCATAAATCAAACTCTTTCAAACAATTTTTCGTAGCCATTGTGACCTTGACTACTTGTAGATTTGAATTAAGGATTCAACTTTCACTCCTGTCAACAATTTTAAAAAAGGAAGGAAATGTTGGGACAACTTAACGAAGTCTAAATTGCCTTGTCTAATAATTAGCAATATAGATTTTTAGTATAGGTTTATTATTTCTTGAATAGAAGGACATACCCATGCCTATAATCAAGTCCTTAGAAGTCAAGTAACTTTCCTAGATTGGTTGAACAAGATCATTCTTGCTAAAGGACAAATTAGTTCTAAACTAAGAGACCATAGAGTCTAGATGAAAAGGGAGTAAAATCATTTGAAGGCTTAAGTTGATTGTTATAAATTAGGTTAAAGATTGCACAGTTAAAGGACTTAGTGGTATGAATTGTGCAACAAGCTTTACCATAACAAGAAAGCCTAAGAAAAAGGTGTTAACCAAAATTCAATGATAATGGAAGATAAGCCTACAATCAAAATTGAAGAAACCATAAAGGGCTCCCAATTTTGTTTGTCTTGTGGAATTCAGAGGCCTTGATATAGTGACCCAGGGAAACAAGACTTTAGTTCGATTTTTTATTAGCATCTAAAGCAATGGCAAGAGGTTGAAATTCTTTAACAATTTAGATTGAGTCAATATAGAAATCCAAAAGAGAAACAAGGCTATATGCTCAGCTTAAGAAGGTGGTACCTCCTTTGATTTGGCATTAGCAACCAAGAAAGTAAAGTATGAAGAATTTTTCTTACTAAAAATGATGCTTACTTTGACTGGTGGAAGTAGAAAGATGAGTTCCTCACTAATCAAAGGGATACTTGTCGACATTACCACATCCAATAAGGCAAGAGAAAGAAACCCATAATGGAATAAGAATACATTATGAGTTAAAGACTAAAAAGGCATAATGGCTATAAGCATATTAGTATCTCTTGGAATCTCAATAAAGGAAAGGTGCATAATGTACCTATCCCAATCGTCTCTCACACAAAGCTATAAATAAGGTTTTAGTTGTGAGCACTACTCCTTAAAGGTAAGGAGGAGGGTTAGCCAAGAGTAGGAGCCCAATTTAGAAGAAACTACCTTTTAAAGGCACGAAAATAATGGAATATAATTAGGCCAAACCAAAAATTCTTCCAAATCCTCAAAATATGAGTCTAAGGATAAAAATAAAGGTCCCAAAGAATGATTTTCTATAGAAGATTCAAGGGATATAAATACTTCATCAATCATTGCAAAATTAACCCTAATTACTATAGAAGGCTCAAAGCTTTAAGGCTTGGGAGAGTCTTTCACGGGAGAGGATGTGACGGATTCATTGTGAGGCAAAGAGCATATTAAAGGGTTTTAAGAATTGATAGGAGAACCAAAAGTTAACATGGTGTCATAACAAAGGAATGGAGTATCGACAGAAAAAGAAGTTAATTTTGATAAGCTTAATGATTCAAAACCCTAAGGCAAGAAATTCAAATGATTTAACTTCAAAAACTAGGAGTAAAGATTAGTAATTTTGTTATTTGAATTTCAAATCTACACCTCTTGACTTTTTTAATAATATTAAGTCTCATAAGCTGATGAAGTCCAATTAAGAAACCTTAGCCAAAAGATACCATTCGATGACATGAGCTAATTGAAGCTCTATTGCTAGCTAAAGACCTACATCTTATATAACAAAACACTAGAAAAATAGGAAGGCATGGATTTATCAAAATAGCAACCTTTAAAGGTATATAAATGCCACGATCTTCACTATTAGGCCACTAAACATGAAAAGACATGATGGACAAGGACATGGCCTAATTGGAAATGTGCATAACCACAGAGGACACTATAAATTAGGAGTAATGAATACCATGCAAGACACAGAAAAGCTCTCACGAATTTTGCTTACAACTTCCTTCACTTTTTAGTCATTTATTAGCTTTATTCATAGCTTTGCTTTACCACTTTATTGACCATTCTCAATCCAATTTCAATGAAGTTATATTCAATTTGAAATCTCTATTGTCAATTTCAGCATTTGTATAGTTTTTTGACATTGATAGCCATTTTCATTTATAGGGTATGTTAATCTATTTTGTGCATAGTTCATGCCTTTAGCTTAAGTTTAATTATGTTTAGAACTTAGAGAACCCTCTTACTAAGAGAATTATATCCCATCTCTTCTTACAACTCATAAAACATGGACAGAGAGTTAGTTTTGTTAGATTAATTTCATGGCTATTTCAGATAACCAGCCGATTCCTTTTTGAAAAAATTCACCAACTAATAGAATTTCAAGAGTTTTAAATAGAAAACTTACTTGCAATGAAAAATTCTTCTGATAGATTACCCCAAAGGGTAAATTTGGTCATAAATTTGAACCCTAATAAAATAAATTATCCACAGTAGATTCACTAGTTTTAGGCTGCAAAGAAAGACTCAATATATTTGCTTCTTTAAAGAGAGTTTTCTCTTTTCTTTTAGTATTTTTTTACAGCAAAAGGGGTTTGCATACACTTGCACAATTAGTCTAATTGATCTTCCTACTTATTAGGTAATTTGAATTTTGATTTTCAAAATTCAAAAATCAAATTAATTTAAAATGAAATAATCAATTAATTAATTTAAGTAACAATTAATTAATTAAATTAATTTTCCTTTGCGCATTTTAATTAATGGATCAAGTCAACCTATCACAGACAACTTAAAATTTTAACATCTCCTACTCACACATGATGTGATGAACAATATAGAATTTTCTACTCCTCTTGGTTTTTCAAATTGGGTGACCTACCATGATCGCATGGGCACAACATTTGAAAGCTCTTATAGTATGAATTCTATTATAGGATCAGCATAAAAGACTACAAATTTTAGATATATTTCATGCATGTATTTGTGTTCCTTGAATGTCCTAAATTCACCCATACATATTCTTCTAACAACATATATAATCCCTCTTAGGTTTTATTATTACTTAGATTCCCTATTCTCTCATATGCATAGTATCTACATTTATAAAATTATCTAATTAACTTCATAAAGGACATGTCTTAGACACTAGTATAGGCACATATATGCAAAGGTGATCTTACTTTCACCCACATATCACTTAGATCAAAACTAACTACTTTTTTAGCATTAATCCTTCAGGTTAGATCTGTTGTGACCTTAAGATGTATATTAAAGTAGCAAGTACTAGCTTATCTCCTTATGATATTATCAAGGTCATAAAAGCACCTATGAAAGGATTTATTCCTCTATGAGGCTCACACAGTAATGAAACAAGGATTTACTCACTTTCCAATTTATGGCTTTTAAGTACATGTAGTATGAGTTGCATGCTAAAGCATTTCTCTTATTTTATAAGAGTGTATGTTGATTTGATTTATTTGCTAACACTATACAAATCTTGGTCTTGACACACACAGTATCTAAGTTGAATTTTACCATTCTAAGGGCCTTCCATGGCACTTTAGAAGAGAATTCAAATCTGGCTACAAGTATTACGAATGGTGAGAATCCATAATCCATTTTTATTTTTTTGTTTGGATCTCATTTTGACCTTTTTTTTTCTTTTTTTGTTGAGGTGACATATAAATTTTTATGTATATTATTTAGTGTTCCATTCTCTTGCCATATTGGTGCTTTCGCTACCTTGTATAGCAAACACAAATGTCTTATTTTTGTTCACTCCTTATAAGCACCAAAGGTGGTTGCTCATACGAAAGAGCCAATCTTATCAATTTATGCGACATATTATTATATTATGTATATATATTGTCTACGAATATGGCATTATATTTAAAAATAAGATAAGCACAATGTATTCATTCAATAAGTAATTTCTACATAAATTTGTGCTACCTTATACTCTACACATTGTCACACCCGAAAATACGACTGCGTGGCGCCTTTATAAAAAAAAAGAAAAAATTGATTTTCAAATGAAATCGAAAACCAAAATCAGAATTAAAATGAAATAATAATAGGTTCAGGAGTCGCCACCAAAATTTTAATTTTTTTAAAGGTAAAATTTTGGAAAAACCTTTTTAGTTTGAAAAATGGTCTACGAACCAGAAAATGAATCCGGGAGTCGATTGTGAGTGAGGAAGGTGTTAGGCACCCCACTACACCCGTTACTAAGAACGGTTACCTTAAGTTAGTTGTGTAAAAATAAAATGACATCAATTCTATTTAAATTCTCCCTAATAGATCACATGCAAAATGAGAAATAACCAAATTAAAGAAAATAAAATTAAGAAAGAAAGGAAATTAAAGAAATAAGATTAAAAGTAAAATGAAAGAAACGAAATTAAAGAGATAAAAAAATATTTATTTACAAAGGCGGACTTGACCTAAGATGAAAGCCTAGAGCTTACGTACCCTTTAGGAGGGATCAAAGTCCATGTAGTTCGAAACAGAGATTGTATTTGGTTAATGTTTTATTTTGTTTTTATTTTTTTGTTTTTATTATTTTTGTTGGGCTTTTGTTTGATTTTTAATTTTTGATTGATTTAGTTTTTTTTTTAGTTTCTAGTTTTAGTTTTTGTTCTTCCTTTTTTTAAAAAAAAAGAGACCAAGAAAATAAAAATTACTTTTTCCTTTAACAAATAAAACGATTTTGAAATTAATTGATGCGTTTTGATTCGTAAAAGCAAATGTAATTTTACTTTCTTTTTATATTTTCAATCTTTTTCCTCTTTTCTTTTTATCATCATTAATTTTTTCATTTCCTCTTTCTATGTCTTTTTTGTTTTGTTTCATTTTTTGTTTTTGTTTTTGTTTCATTCATTCATTTATTTTTAATGAAATTAAAAAGGATTTTCATTTTTCATTTTTTTAATTTTTTTATTTAATTTATTGACTTATTGGTTTTTTTTGTTTTATCTCATTTATTATTTGTTTGTTTTTTTCTTGGCTTTTTATTTTTGTTTTTGTTTATTTTTTTCTCCTTTTTGCTTTTATCTTATTTTTTTTGTTTTCTTATTATTTTTGTTTTTCTTATTTTTATTGTTTTATTGTTTTGTTTTATTGTTTTGTTTTTTTCATTTAATGATTGAAGTTAAAAAAATTTTATTTAATTCAATTTTAATTTTCAACTTTCTTAATTTTTTTTGTATTTTGATTTTTGTTGTTGTTTTTTTTATTTTATTTTTGACTCTCTTATTTTTATTTTTATCTTTTTTTTATGCTTATTCTTTATGAGTTTTTTTTTGTGTTTTATCCACTCCCTTTTTATAATTCTTAGCTTCGTTTGTATTTCTATGTTTTGTTTTTTTGTTTTTTTTTCTCATATTATTTTTTCAGTGCTTTTGTTTTCATTTTATTGATCTTTGTTTTTACTTTGTGTAATTTTGGTTGATCCAACCCTTTTTTTTGGATTTTATTTCTCTTAATTTGTTTGTTTGTTCGTTGTTTTTTTTTTTCCAGATTAACTCTTAAAAAACAAATTACCATTTTTCAATTTTTGCAAAAAGACCTTTTAAGAAATGATAAATCTTTGAGGTTCAAAATAATTTTTACCGAAAATTCTCTCTTTTTCAACTCCTTGCTTTTTCCTTTTTTTTTGGAATTTCTTTTTGTATTCTTTTGAATGGGGCCATTGAAGCCCAAAATGTCAAAATGTAAATTCGAAGCCCAAAGGCACCAAGGAGGCTTTATTGCCACACATGGCCTTTTGGTACCTATGTGCTTGAGGGGATATGGAATCCCACATGGCTATTCTAACATGAAAATTGATGAAATAATTAAAAAGAGATAAGAAAAATATTTACAAAAAAAAAAAAGTAATTTGCAAGTGTGTGCCAAGTGTTTAGTCTTAATATTCTGCATTACTATTAGGCATATTTACACAATGGATGAGGAAAGGAAGAAGTTGCATGTGTTACAGCTCAACCCCACAACGAATCTTTCCTTTTTTCTAACGGGATCAGTAGGGCCATTCCTGGTGCATTGTGATCAGAGTTCTCCATTTTTGCTCCACCAATATGTCCATGTCATCAATCGAACAGCACAATCCACAGAAACCCAAGCAGAACAATAAGGAAGGAATAGCTCAAAATTTTTTAGTGTTTCGTCGTATCAACAGCTCGAATTTAAACTAAAGCAATAAGCCCCCTGGCATAAACAATCATAACGATATAGGAAATGCAATCCGAGTTTATATATCTTAAGATTCTAAGCCCCTAAGCATTAACGAGGCAACCTCTAATCCAAAACACTACAGGATCGAAACACCCTTTGCATTTCATATCAAAATTTTATGATCAAACACTTAAGCCATACCACCAGACTTCACTCAGACATTTTATTGAGCATGTACCAGGCATTTTAAGGACTATACAGAGAATAGGACTTTACACTAACCTTGACCAAAATAGAACACACAGAACTATACTATAACACTACGTGTAAGATCCCATCGAGATAAAAACCAGCAATCAGACTATGCATTTCAAGAGCAGCCTCGAATCAATTGAAACAACAATTCAAATTCCAAAGTCAACCTACTATAACAGATTCATGATTCATCTATCTTAACAGGGACAAGAAAAGAAAACCATACCCTTCGATGTTTACTTCTTCAGATTGATCACAGACGTTGTCAGCTTATTCAGAACTGTTAGGGATCGCTCCTTTTCTCCCAGAAATCAGTGATCAGAGCCTCCTCTGAAATCCATTTTTGCGAACTCAAACATTCAAAAAAAAAACTCCTCCTCGCTGGACCCTCAATTTCCCCCTTCAAATCGAAAATCTCTAAATCACTTCCCCCTCTCTCTGATCCGAAATCAACCTTCGAAAACAAAAGAAACTCTCCCCTTTAAAAAAAAAATCTTCGTTCTCTCCCTCAGGTTCTCGAACTCCTCTCCAGCCACCCAGAAATCCTCGCGGTATCCACTCAGCCTCTCCAATATACCGGACCTCTCCAAAATCAAAGAATCCCTCTCTTAATTTCTCCCCTTTGCTCTCTTTCAATTCCCCTCTCTCTCATTGTTTCTCCCTCCGTCCCTCCAATTCCTTTGATTTTTTCGGTCCCCGGATCCCCCTTTTCTCGATTTCTCTTCGCTTTTTGTAGCCTCAGCTTTGAATCTCCCTCCTCTGTGAGTGTGGTCCCCTTTTCCTCCTTTTGTCTGCGTCTGCCTCTGCCTCTGCCTCTGCCGTTTTTGTGCGTGAGCTCCCCTTTCTGCGTTATTGAGAAGCATACAAGTAGTGGGAGCTCTGAACCCTGTGCGTGCATGAGTGAGTGTCTGTGTGTGTGGTCCTCCTTCTTTTTATGCGTTTGTTCGTTTTCTCTGTCTGCCAGAGTAGAGTACCGAATAGAAGGGGACCAAGGGACCACCGGGTAGGGTTTTCAGTGGATCTGGGTTGGGTATTGGGTAAGTTTTTGTTTGGATCCGGGTTGGGTTTATTTTTTTCTTTTGGGTTCTAGTAATTGGGTTTTGGATTGGGCTGAAAGTTTTCTTTATGTTTTCTCTCTTTTCTCAACTTAGGTTTTCCCTTTTTAAATATAAATTATTTTGGTTTTTTTTTTTTGTAGTCTTTTTTGACGAATTTTTTGTTTTGTTTTTTAATTATTATCTTTTAATTATTATTTTTTGGTATTTTTTTTAATTTTCTTTTAGCCCTTTTTTTATTGTTATTATGCCTTTTGTTTTCTATTTTTTCTTTATTTTATTTTTATTATTTTTTTGTTTGTTTTTGTTATAATTTTTTGCTGTATATTTTGTTTTTTTATTGTTTTTTTATTTGTTTTTGGTAGCCATCATTTTTTTTACATTTTTTTTCTTTTGGTGAACGTTTATTTCGTGTCTTTTTTTTCTTGCTTTAATTTTTTGAGCTTATTAAGCTAAGAGGACCTATTAATTTTTGTTTTTATTTTATTTTTTGTTTTTTTGTTTTTTTATTAATTTAATTTTATCATTATCTTTGGAGTATGCCCAAACAAAATACGGTGTTCACACACATACCAAGAGATTTCACATGCTATATATATATATATATATCTAGGTATTGGCTTAGTTATGGGTTATATAGTAACACTTTTATGTGCTATAGCTGCTTAACTATCACAATTTGCAAATATTGGGTTTGACATCCCATCAGTAATCCCTAAATGCTCTATAAATCTTTTTAGCTATATAACCTCTTATACTACAATAGAATATGCTATAAACTCTACTTCCATTGTTGATAACACAATGCATATCTGCTTCTTGCTACTCCATGATATAGCTCTATTGTTTAGAAAGAATGTGTATCCGAAAGTAGACGTTAACTCATCTAGATCTCCACCCTACTTTAAATCAAAGT
This sequence comes from Erythrophleum ivorense, assembly GCA_026724425.1. Classification (NCBI taxonomy): domain Eukaryota; kingdom Viridiplantae; phylum Streptophyta; class Magnoliopsida; order Fabales; family Fabaceae; genus Erythrophleum; species Erythrophleum ivorense. Next base: position 467,040 of record JAIUCV010000017.1, read on the forward strand.
ATCCAACTAAACATAAATCACTTCCTTGATAACACAATGCATGGTCAGTAGTATCCTTCAAGTATCTCAAGATTCTTTTGATAGCTTTCCAATGCTTTTAATCCAGATTAGACTGGTATTAGTTTACAAGGCTAATTGCATAATACATATATGGTCTTGTATGCAACATTGCATACATTAAGCTACCAACTACATTAGAATAAAGACACTTTTGATAAGTTTCTTTTTTGATCTAGTTCAAGGATACATCTCACTACTTAAATTATTACTTGTTACTATAGAGGTGTTTATGAGTTTGATATCTTTCATGTTAAATTGCTAAAAAACTTTCTTGATGTAATTCTCTTGAGAAAGAAAAATTGATTTCTTTGAGCAATTTCTTTGGATCTTAACTCTAAGAATATATTTCACCTCCCCTATGTTTTTCATTCCAAAATTTTGGGATAACTATTCTTTAATTGCTAAAATTTAGTCTAGACTATTTCCAACTAATAATATATCATCAATGTAAAGAAATAACATTACCACATTCTCATCAAATCTCCTAATGTAAACATAGTGGTTTTCCTCAATCATTTGAAAATCATATGAAGTTATCGCTTAATGAAATTTCAAGTATCATTGTCTAGATGATTGTTTTAGGCCATAAATGGATTTTTTGTAATGTCCAGTTTTCTTAAAAACGTCCTTTAAATAAAAAGAAAATCCTTAAAAAAAATATTTGAGGCCAAGTAAAATTAGGGCAATAATCTAGAAAATTAAAAATGAGGATACAAGGGTTAAGATATCCAAAAATCAGAGGCAGAGTAGCTAAATAAATTCAAATGAAAAACCAGTGGTATTTTCATAATTTTAGGCACTTTTTAGAAAACACAAAGGACATATTTTTAAATGGAAAAATTGAGTTTCCTAGGGGTCTCAGAGACTTTGGAAACCTTAAGAACCCCTAAAATGGTTCAAACCCTTCGGTTTACGTTTTAGAGTGTCAATTGATCTGAACTTTGATCAGTTCATTCAGGAAGATTTTAAATCCAATTTGGGTGAAACCAAAGGCATTTTATAAGTTAGAAGACTTAAATTTTATGATGGAAAAGATAGTTCCCAAAAAGAAGTTAAAATGAGCCCTAAAGGAAAGAACCAAGAAAAGGGATAAATTAGGAATTTTTGAAAAGAATTTTTATAAGTCTTGCTTTTATATACACGTCCCACTCCTCCTTGCCTCTTAATCGACTTATGTTCTATCCCAAACTGTAATATCCGGTTCTCCAAAAATCAGAAAAAATGTGAGAAACGTAACGTATGATTTCTCCGTAAACGAAAGAAATTCACCGGGTACAAAAGGGAGTCCCCCAAGATGATGTAGTTAAGGTCTTAAAAAATTTGGGAGGCATTCTAGATTCCTAAAAATAAGAATCCCAGGCTCAGATGGAAAGAAAAATTGAGCTAGAATGAAAAAATAATTTCTTACGAAAAGCCCACGAAACATGATGACATTTTCGTAATTTTGAGCAATTTTTGGAATTCACATAGGAAGGCTTTTTAAATGAAAGTTTTGAGTTCTCTGGGGTTCTCAGAGGCCCTGAAAACCATGGAAACCCTCGGGACAGTTAAAACCCCTCCAGTGGAAGTTTTCCAATGTCAGTGTGCTCGAATTTTGACGGATCTGTTCGGGAAGATTTTAGCTCTGATTTGAGTGATTCCGAAGGCATTTTTTTAATTTGGAACCTAAATTTTATAATGGAAAAGACGATTCTAAAAAAGGAGCTAAAACAAAGGAGAAACGAAAATACAAAGTACGAAGGGAAAAATTAAAATTTTTGAAAAAGTCACTTTTCGGACCTATATATAGGTGGCGCCTCACACTCTCCCTCATTTAGCATCAGATTTTCCAGCCCCAAATCAGAAGCAAAACCCTAGGAGAGTAGCGCACCAAGGGAAGAAAAGAAAGAGGAGAAATTCAAGTTTTTAGGTATGAAAATTTGCTTATTTTTCATACTTTCTCTTAGCCAATCTCTTCTCCTCTTTTTTCCTCTTCTTCTCCATGATTTTTCTAAAGATTTAAAGGCTGTTTTGAAGAAGAACATAGGGGAAATTTCGGATTTGAAGAGAGGAGCTTGGAGAAAGCAATATTTAAGCCAAACTAAGTAAGAAAACAAGGTAAAATTGCATTCCATGGTTGCTATATTGATCTTCCTTTCTTCTCCACTTTGACACACACCAAGAACCCTAGGAGGATCTGATTTTCAAGCCCAACCAAGCATGAATCTTAGGTATTTGATGGAGAAGAATAAGAATATGCAAAGAAAATCATGAAATAACCATTAGAAATCAAGATGCAAAACTTAGGGTTTTATGTGCACCTTCCAAATTTTGAATTTGTATGATGATTTTTAGGTTTAATTAAGAGTTTAAATGAGTTCTTGAGACCCTTAAGATGCTCCCCACAAGCTTCCTCCTTCAAGAAAATAAAGAAAACTCCATGAAGCCCAAACATGCTCTATGTCTCGGCCAAAGGGGGTTCTTGTAGTGGGGGAGAGTTTTAAATTTTTCTAAGGCCATTCTTAAGTCATATTTGATGAATGAAAATGAAGGGAGGCTTTGGAAAAAAAATTTAAAACTCATAGAAAGTGATTTGGTGCCTTAGGTTTTAAATTTTGACCTAAAGAAGCAACATGATGTTAGACTCATTGTTTTAATTATGTGATAACTCCAAGAGGCTTAAAAGGAGTCAAGAATCATATTTGAAAGGAAAAAATGGAGCCTAGAAATTATTTGAGGGGTGTTGCTTCATTAGGTGCATTTATGGACCATAATGGAGTCTATAGAGCAATCTAGTATCTAAGCAAGTTGTATGACCTTAAAGTTTGTTTCATGAACCTAATTGACTCCCATAAATTGTATCTAGGCCAAGAGAAATCATATCTACCAATTTGTGGGTGTGTGACCGAAAGAGAAGGCTTGAAATCCAAGGAAAGTATGTGATTGTGTGCAAGGTAGCTCTCTCCACCTTCTCTCATGTATGGATGTGTGTTTAGCTTGTCTTAGAATGTGTGTATGTTTATTTTCAAGTCATGAAAAGTATGCTAGCATGATTTTATATGCCATGATGTCATGATGTCATGTTATATTTTCAAATGAATGTATAATGTTTTCTTGAGTTTGTTTAAGTGTGGAGAGGTCAAGAACTCTTTACCATGGTGAGGATGAGCTAAGAACCCTTGAACTTGGTTGAGACAAAGTAAAGAGTCTCCCAAAAGTAAAGTGACCTCCCAAGAGTATGGTTGAGTTCAAAGCTTTTAAAAAATAGGTGAGGCAAGTCCAAAATTCATGAGGAGAAGTGTGAGGCCAATCTAAACACTTGGTGAGCTCTTGAATGTCTTGTATGATGTGTTCATATGCCAAACTTGCTTATTGAATGTTCATGATTTGTATTGTGTCCATGCATGCATTTTTAAGGCTTGCTTTACATATACTATGTATGATTGAAAGGGAGATGAGCTATTGAGATTTTTTGAATCTCATTCCCTCATCTCTAATAATCTAATATGCTAGGTGGACTAAGTGGCTATGGTAATGGGAGCCAACAACATTGAAGAAGGAAGATTGACAACCATATGCTTAGCTTTATCTTTTTGGAACCATAATGATGCTTCATGATATATATTATATTGTAAATGGTCTATGACCTTTAAGACACATGTAAATATGATATTATGTGATATTTAAATGTATGGATATAATGTATGAACTATAGAATACCATTTGAGTATGTAATGCCAAAGTATGCAATTTGGAAGTTTGATGTAAATGTGCATAAGTGTGGATTAAATGGCCAAAATGGAAAGCATGAGGCTTGGGACCATTTGGGCAGCTCACACAAGTCTTAAATGTGCTTTTAGACTTGTCCAAAAGGTTCCAACACTAAGGAAAAATCATTTGGCAATTTTGGTACCCCATATGGAGCCAAAATTGACCATAATAGAACCCTATGTCACTTTTTGGCCAAATGAATTAGTCTTGAATGAGATTTTGCATACAATTAGATCTCATTAAAAGATTTTTGGGAAGTTAAAGATCATAATTTTCGAAGGTCTACAGAATATTTGATAATTTTTTAAAGTTGGCAATTTTTATGGTTTTTGTTTGCTACACTATTCATTTGGTCCGAAATTAAATTCTGTCACACGAAACCCAAATGATGTCCAATTGCCATAAAATTTTCTTCAAAGAAACTAGACATTTATAGTGACTTGTGCCAACTAGGAGCACCTCATTTGGAGGTCTAGAGAGGGAGATATGAATTTTTGAACATTCTGTCTAGTATCAGGAATTTTGCCCAACCAGAGTTACTGTTCTATTGAATTTCGAGGTCTGGACTTGATGAACTGGTCTGAAGATATTTTTCATCTCTAACTAACATCCACAGCTTTCCAGATTAGTATCATTTTCATGAATTGGATTTTTGTGAAATTAATTGGACATTTTCAAATTTTTCTACAGAATTCTATGATAGTTCTAGAATGTAGTCAAACCTCTGGACCATTTTGGATGTCAAACGTCCTTTGTGATAGATATTATGATTTGGGCATATTTTTAATGTGAAGTATACATCCGTAACTTCCCTGAATGACTAAGATTGCATGATTTTGATTTTTCTAGAATTAGTTATGATTTTTCAAAATTTGATTAGAAAGAGGGCCAAATCTGGCCGAAATTAAATAGCCACATTTTATACTTCATTTCGATTTTCATGAATTGTGGGCATGATTTTGTGATGTAAAGGAGTTTTGTTGATGTAATTAAATATGGGAAAGTATAGTATGTACTCATACGGCCCACATGATATTAAATAAAATTTTCATATGTAGTGTAACGCAAATTTAATCCATTATTTATATCCCATTTTCTTACAACTCCTAAGTAATACATGTTATAGAGCATGTTAATTGCATGAGGAAGGCTAGAAAGATATGGTATTACACAAATCAAAAGAGAACTCAACCAAGAGAGACGCACAAGAGGAGGGGAAGAAGAAGAAGAAAAGCTTAGTAAAAAGGTAAGTAAACTATGGAATTTCATGCTCCTTCGTCATTAATCTTGTTCTCCTCCTTTTTCTCTCTTTTCCTATGGGTTTAATGATTGATTTAGGAGTGGTTTAGTAAGAGAAATTCAGAATTTGAAAGAAAAGCTTAAAGCAAGTGGAAGAGCTCTTGAAAAGGCTTAAAAACAAGGTAAGAAACCATTCTCTTGTTGCTTCTTTTTGCTTATTCCTTCATGGTGTTTTTTGTCTAACACTAGGCCCATCTTATAAGAGATAAATTCTAACCATATTAAGGTAGTATTAAGGGTTCTTGAGTGTGAGGATTAAGAAGATATACTTGGAAGTAAATAAAAAGCATTAGAGAATAAGTTGTAGAATCTAGGAATTTAGTTGCATCTTAGCAAATATGAGACTTCCTAATGGTAATTTAGGTTGTCGAAGAGTGTGAATGATTCTTAAGACACCTAAGAAGCCTTACATGTTCCAACTCCTTAAGAAAAATTGCAAAACTCCATGGGTCTTTAAGCTTGCTTATGTCTCGGCCAAAGCAAGATAATGCACCTAGGGAGAGTCTTAATTCATTCTAAGGCTAGAAAGGGACTAAATATGATTAGTAAATATCAAAAGAAGTATTGGAATAAATTTAGAAAGTATGGTTTGTGATATGAAAGTGTAGGCTCCATTTTAAAACTTAAAGAAGTAACTTATATCTAGATTCCTTGAATTAAAATTATGATGACTCTAAGAAGTCTAAATGAAGTCAAGAGACGTAGAATAAATGAGAAATTAGAGTCAAGATTATAAATTCCAAGGGTTACTTCATTCTATCTTGTATGGAGACATAATGGAGTCATATGAGAAAGTAGTTTTGCATAGAGTTTGAAAGAAGCTAAAGTTTGTTTCAATGATTAAAATATATCCTATTTGATATGTCTAGGCCAAGAGAATCAAGCCCTATGTAATATTCAGTTTTCATTAAACGACGAAAATGGGTGCATTTTCAAAGCAAGTCTCTCGAAATGAATTAGTTATGGTCCTAAAAAATTTAAATAGCATTCTAGACTCCTAAAAATGAGAATCCTAGGCTCAAACAGAAAGAAAAATGGAACAAGAATGAAAAAATAAAATTTAACAAAAAACTTATGAAATGTAATGATATTTTCGTAATTCTGAAAAAATTTTGGAATTCACATAAGAGGGCTTTTTAAATGAAAGTTTTGAGTTCTTTGGGATTCTCAAAGGTCCTAAAAATCAAGGGAAGTCCTGAGACAGTTAAAATCCCTCTGGTGGACGTTTTCCAATGTCAGTGTACCCAAACTTTGACGGATTCATTCAAAAAGGTTTTAGCTTCGATTTGAGTGATTCCAAAAGTATTTTACTAACTTGGGAACTTAAATTTTATAATGGAAAAGACGGTTCTAAAAAAGAAGCTAAAACAAATTAGAAACAAAAATACTAAGAACAAATGGCAAAACAGAAATTTTTAAAAAGTCTTCCTTCCTCCTACCTATATATATAGGGCGCCCCACTCCTCGACTTATTTAGCCACATATGTTTCTACCCTAAACCAAAGAAAAACCCTAAGGAGAGAGGCACACAAGAGAAAGAGAAAGAGGAGGAGAAATCAAAAGCCAAATGTATGAATTTTTGGTAGTTTTTCATGCTTTTTTTCTTTGCAAACCTCTTATCTTCCATTTTCCTTTCTTTTCTGTAATTATATTGAAATTTATGGATATCTTTTAAGGGAGGAACAAAGGGAAAATTCGAATTTGAAGAGATGAAGCCAAAGAAAGGAGGATTCAAGCAAGAAAACAAGAAAAAACAAGATAATTTCTCCTTCCATGATGGCTACACCTTGCTCCTCTTCTCTCCTTGGTTCGCCCACTCAAGAAGCTATGGGAAGTCTTGGATTTTGGATAGAACCAAGGTTGAATCTTAGGAAAAGGAGTGTGGAGAATAAGAATATGTAAAGGGAATTAACAAATAACTATGGAAATTCAAGATAGCAAATCCAGGGTTTTATGTGTTCCTTGTAAAATCTAACTTGATACTTTAATTTTTATGCCTAAATGAAAGTTTAAATGAGCTCCTAAGATCCATAGAAGTCTCCCTATATGCTTCTTCCACCAAGAGAACAAAGACAACTTTAAGGATAGCAAAAGCAAGCATAATCTCGCCCTAGATGAGTTTGGGTGCTTAAGGAGAGTTTTAAATTTTTTCAAACCCATTTTTGAGTCATATATGATGAATGAAAATGAGGGGAAGCCTTGGACAAAATTTAGAACGCCTAGAGAATAAATTGGTGTCTTATATTTTACAATATGACCTAAAGAAGCAACATGTAGTTAGGTTCTTTGTTTCAATTATGTGATGATTTCAAAAGGCTTAAAAGGAGTGAAGAATCATATATGAAAGGAAATAATGAAGCCTAGAACTTATTTAATGGGTGTTGCTTCATTAGGTGCGTTCTTGGAACCATAAAGGGGTTAATAGACTAAGTTAGTATTTAAGGAAGATGTGTGGTCTTAGAATTAATTCCATGAACCTAATTGGCTTCCATAAATTCTGTTTAGGTCAAGAGAAACCAATCCCACAACTTTATACATGTGAGGCCGAGGAAGGGAGAGCAAATTCAAGGAGAAAAGTGTGTGGTTGCATCCAAGGTAGCTCACTCCTCCTTCTCTCATGGGTGAATATATGCTTGGCTTGTCTTTGAATGTGTGTATGTTTATTTTAAGCCATGAAAAGTATTCTAGCATAAGCTTTTATTCTATGGTGCCATGATGTTATATTATGCTTTCGTATGATATTTATTATGTGTGCTTGAATTTGCTTGAGTGTGATGAAGCTAAGAACCCTTAGCCATGGTAAGGATAAGTTAAGAACCCTTAGAATTGGTAGAGACAAAGTAAATAGTCTCCCAAAAGTGAGGTTAACTCCCAAGAGTAAGGTTGAGTCAAAAACCTCTTAAAAAATTGGGTGAGGCAAGTCCAAAATCTATAAGTGAACAGGTGAGACTAATCCACTTTCTTGGCAAGCCTATATATGCCATGTATGACTTATTCAAATGCCAAGAATGCCTCTTGAATGATTGCACACTCTATGATACTCATGCATACATTTTCAAGACTTGTTTTATATCTTTTATGTGTGATTAAAAGGGATATGAACTATTGGGATTCTTTTAATCTCATTCCCTCCTCTCTAATGTTCTAACATGCTAGGTGGACCAAGTGGACAAGACAATAGAAGTCCACACCTTGGAATATGAGATTGTGACAAGAAAATGTCTAAATTTTCTTCCTTATGGCCATATGAATAGCAAAGTAGCTTTGTACATATTATTTTTGAGATGTAAGCTCATGTATGAATATAAAATGATGTATGACTCTTGTATAAATTATATGTGGCATGAAATCAATAGAAATGGCAATTATGGCTTCTTGATGGCTTGGTACATTAGTGTATAAATGGAAGTGGAATGGCCAAATTGAGATGCATGAGATTTGGAACCACTTGGGCAGTTCATACAAGTCATATTCATGCTTTTAAACTTGGCCAAGAGGTGCCACACATTAAAGGAGGCCATTTGGACACATTTGGTATCTCATATGGAGCAAAATTGACCATATTGAAAAGTTATACCACTTTTTGTCCAAATGAATTCTTCTTGGTATGAGATTTGGCATGCATTTAGAACCTGTTGAGATATTTTTGGGAGCTAAAGTGCAGAATTTTTGGAGGTCTATAGAATATTTGATGAATTTTCAAAGTTGAAAATTTTTTTGAAATTGGTTCAGTGCAGTGTTCATTCTGGTCTGAAATTAAACTCTGTTACTCATGGGGCAAATGATGTCTAATTGCCACAAAATTTTACAAGAAAAAATTAGACCTTCCCAATGACTTGTACTAATTAGAAGCACCTCATTTGGATGTCTAGAGAGGGAGATATAAATTTTTGAAATTTCTGTCTAGTATCAAACGTCCAGTCAGACCTAGGTTACTGTTTGATTGATTTTTGAGGTTTGGACGTATCTAGACTAGTCTAAAATTATTTTTTCCCTCTAGCTAACATCTGTATCTTTCTAAATTGATATCATTTGTATGGATTGGATTGTTTTAAAATTAATTGAACATTTTTTAAGTTTATAGCAAAAACCTATATTAGTACCAGTAGCCAGTCGGACCTCTATATGTTATTTGATGTCAAAAGTGGTCCAGATGCTATAGTCATAACTTGAGATTACTTTTAGCATAAAGTAGACATCTGTAGCTTTTCATAATGGTAAAGAATGCATGATTTTTATTTTTCTAGAATTATTTATGATTTTTCAAAGTTTGTGACAGAAAAGGAAAAATTCTGGCCGAGGCTGCAACTATGAAGTCTATGTATTCCCTTGCCTTGCACGAGTTCTAGACTACTTTTGGTGATGGAGTTGAGTTGCATCTATATAATTAAATATGAGAATGTGATACATGAGCTCACATGGTCCACGGGACACCGAATAAAAAATTTATACACTACGCAACACTAAAATATTCATTATTTTAATATCATTTTCTTACTCCTTATATTAAAGGCATGGTTTAAGCATGAGAATAGTATGAGATAAGTTAAGAAATTATGGTGTTACACCCTACCTAGTTGCAAGTGTTTAGCTGAGAAAGAGAAGGAATAAGCAAATGGAAGAGTTGTGTTCTTGCTTCAAGGTAGCTCTCTAACCTTTTTCACATGCATTGCTTGGATGTTTGCTTGTCATTGGATGTTTTATGTATGTTTAAATTATGAGATTTATTTCTAGGCATTGACTATATGTTATGGTACCATTATACTTTTTCAAATGTAATTTGAATGGAAAGTGGCTTGAATGGGTATGGTTATACCAAACGTCCTTTAGCATGAGTGAGGATGAGCCAAAAGTCCTTTGAAAATGGGTGAGGCAAATCCAAAAGTCCCAAGGAAATTAGATGAGGCTAGACCAATTCCCTTTAGAACCTATATTTGGCATGTATGAGTTCATATGACAAGGAAAATGATTTATGTATGTTTATTAGTAGCTTAAATGTCATGCATGCATTCTTTAACATGAAATTGTATCTATGATGTATGTTTGAAAGGGTAAAGAGCTATTGGGATTCTTTGAATCTCACTCTTCCTCCACAAATATCTAACCATGTTTAGGTGAACCAAGTAGACCAAAAAGTGGAGGCCAACTATCTTAAAGCATGAAAATTTGGCAATAAAGTAGAAAATTAGGCATTTTTATGGCATTTGATGTCAAGAATTGTAACTATATAATGTATATATGATGTAGACCTTTAAATATATGTAAATATGATGTATATATCCATTTTGGAACCAAATGAATGAATATATGAGTTTTTTCCACCCATGAGCCTTTATGTGTATGTGTATAAATGCAAGTGGCAAAGTGAGAATGAACTCTATGATAATTTGAAGCATTTGGTATGTTTTTATATGCTATAATTGTGTTTTTGGATATGTCTAAGTGGTTATGGAATGATAAGAGAGTCAATTAGTGCCTTATGAACCCATTATGAAATTCAAAATTGACCATTTCTTGAGCTGAGCCAAAGTCTAACCAAATGGGTGAGTTTTTGCATGAAATTTGGCCATAAAATAGATCTTGCCTAGAGCTTTTCATAGAGTTAAACATCACTTAATTTGGATTTCTAGAAAATTTATTATGATTTTTCAAAATTGGCCAAATTATGTAGAATTATCAAAGTTACTGTTCATATGGTCAGTTTTCTTTTCTATGTCACTCATGGGTCAAATGAAATCCAATGTTTATAAAATTTTATAACATAGACTAGACATCATAAACTTTCCATAAGCATCAAGAGCACCTTATTTGGAGCTCTATAGAGGGAGAAACAAATTTTTGAAGTTCCAGGTCCTGTAACTATCTTAGAACAGACCTAATATACTATTTTATTATTTTTTATGTACTAAATGCTATTATCTTAGTTTAGAATTATTTTTATTATTAGATAACATCTAAATCTTTCCAGAAAGCTATCATATGTATGATTTCGATTTTTCTAGAATTAGTTATGAATTTTCAAAGTTCATATCGAAAATCTAAAATACCAACTTAAAAGCAAATTCTGGTTTTCTTGAAATATGGTTCCAAATTCGAAATTCTTGAGATGAATTGTGATGTTTCTAATATGAATAGATATGTTATGGATGGAAAATGAAATTTGTAAGTCCACATGGTTTCTAAAGCCAAGAGTGATTGATATGGCTTTCTAATTATGCAATTAACCATTGATAAAAGTGTCACTTTCATGCAAATGTGTGTTATATGCTAAGTATGTGTTAAGATAAGCCTATGTGATATGATTTGAAAGTTAAGGAGCTAAGGTATTACACTTTTGAAGTCTACAAAACTTATGTTCCAATCATTTTTAGTGAAATCTAAATATTGTTCCAAATAAATTTCCTCATCTAGTTCACTATTTAAGAATTCGATTTTAACATCAATCTGATGCAATTCCAAATCTAAACTTGCAACTATGAATAAAATTAATCTAATCAAATTAAAATGCATGACAAGTGAGAAAGTATCATCATAGCCTCTGCCTTTTTGTTGTGTGTACCTTTAGCAATGAAGCAAGTTTTGTATCTTTCTATAAATCCATTTACCTTTATCTTTATTTTAAGAACTCATTTGTTCTCCATTGTCTTTCTGCCAAATCATAAGTCTACTAAATTCTAGGCTTTATTTGTCCTTATTAAATTCATTTCTTCTTCCATTGCATTTTTCTACTTTTCCTTAGTAGGGCATAATAGAGCCTCTAGCATTGTGTTAGGCTCTTCATCATCTTGTAGAGTAAGTATAAGTACTACCCTTCTATTTTAAATTGGCATTTGGACACACTTTCTTGGTTACTCCTATGTAGTGGTGTAGTTAATGCAACATTCTCTCTTTGCTCTACATTTTCATGTTATGGTATAAAAGCTTCCACTCAAATCAGTAGATCAAGGTATACTTATTTTTTCCTCAACATCTTGGTTAAGTGTTTCATGTAGAGATACACTTCTATCAATCTCACCTTTACTAGGAAAATCATTTTCCAAAAATGTTGTGTCTTTAGATTAAATTTTAGTTACACTTCCATCTTCATTTTCATCAATGAAGACATGCCATTTTAATTATTTAGAGTACCTTGTGAAGATACACTTCTTGTCTCTTGGACCCATATTTATAATAAGTATCATGGATATAAGCAACAAAGCCCTATAGTTTTAGAATGCTTAAATCTAGTTTACTACTTGTTTATAACTCATAAGGTATAGAAGTGATTGATTTAGAAGGCATTTGATTAAGTATAAAAGTTGCAATTAATAAAGCATCTCTCCAATAGGAGATAAACAAATTTGCTTGAGCTATCATTGACCTAACCATATCAAGTAACATCTTATTTTTTCTTTTAGCTATTTCATTTTATTTTGAAATGCTAGAGATCATTAACTAATCTAGTTATTCCTTTTTCTTGAAATAGCTTTTTAAATTGTTCAAATAAATATTTGCATCCTTGGTCCATTCTTAATGCCTTAATTTTATTATTCAATTGATTATCTACCATACTCATGTAACATTTGAAGCATTCTAATGTTTTTGACTTATGGGAGATAAAATAAATTTGATTGCATCATGAATAGTCATCAATAAATGTAATAAAATACCACTTTTTGTGTCTCACGCTTACACTCATTAGACCACATATATCAAAATGGATTAATTACAATGAAAATTTAACTCTAGTTCTTTTACTAAATGGTTTTTTAGTTGCTTTACCCACTAGGCAATGTTCACACAAAAACATTTTTAGATTGGAGATTAAGCCTAGCAATCCTTCTTTTATCAGTCTATAACTTGCTCTTGGCCTATGTGACCTAGCCTAGTATGGCACACATTCATTTCTAATATTAAATGGGAAGCAATAGATGCGGTAAAGCAATCATGTGCATTTAAATTACAAACATTATTATAAATTTTGTCCAATACAATAAAACCATCATATAAAAAACCAAAACCATAAAATATTATCCCTTTAAAAATGTCTACTACGCCATCATGAAAATTAACATTAAAGTCCAACTTTAGAAAAGAAATAATATAAAATAAATTCTACTAGATCTTTCGTGTAAATAAGACATCATATAGGACTAGGGTTATTCCACCATGCAGAAACAATTTGCGCATGCCAATGCCATTAACTTCAACTCTAGTATTGTTTTCTAAATATAGTCATCTACTCTTGTTGGGTAATTGGTAGTATTCCACAAATGATCCTTAACTACATAGTCTATGGCTCTTGAATTTACAATTTATAAAGGATGAGATTTAGCCATTAAAATAGTACTTGAAACATTAATAAAATGTGGAAAAATATTTCATGGTATTACCTTGCTTTGCTTATTGTAATTAGAGCAAATTGTTCCATTTTCTGATAGGCATAACACTTGACCTTAACATGTAAGTTTCTTACTACCATGCTTGCCCCTCTTCTTAAAGTTCTTCTTAGCTTTTTTTGAATTTCTAGCTAGTACCCTTCTTCTTTTGAAAAGACTTGCCTTTCTTTCCCTTGGGTCTTGAAGTTCTAGCACCTTCTATCATGTACGCATGACCAAAGGATCTAGCAACCTCTTGGCATTTATCTTCATGTTTCAAGTGGCTAGCAACATTATTAAAAGTGATTATGTTTTCGTTATAGGTCTGGTTTACCTTCGTATGTTTCTAGCTAGTAGAAAGAGATCTTATTATAGCTTGAACTTATTATTCATGTATAAGGACATGGCTAGCTAACTTTATCTCTCGTATCATGTTTGACATCTCTCTAAGATGTTGTTTCATGGTATTATTAGATTATAGCTTATAGGTGTCAAATTTGATAATAAGCCTTCTTAGTTTGTTAGCAGAAGTACAATGAAACTTTCCTTTTAATGCTATCTACATAGCTTGTGTGGTTGAATAAATCTCAAATTCACACATTAAGTCATCTACCATACAACTTATCATCGTGATGCAAGCTATATTATGCTTTTTGCTCTAGTCTTGGAAAGCCTTATGATCCCTCCTACAGTAGGCTAAGTTTGCATGTTCCAATTCCAACATGACATTATTTATTAACTCCTTAGCATATTGCTCTTCAAGGATATAAGAAACTTTATGGTGTCATATGTCTCAATTATCACCATTAAGTTTTTCTTCTCTATTAACCTTAGCTATTATATTTTTAGTGGCTATATTCGTTTAACAAAATTACATAGATATAACATATAATTATAAATATCTACACACTATCATTTAGTTGCAATAAACTTTGATTTGACCAAAAATGACATTATTGAGCTCATGATCAAAAGCCAACATTTATCTATTGTAACATCCAGTTCTTCGAAAATATGAGGAAACGTGAGAAACATAATATATGATTTCTCCGTAAACGTATAAAATTCATCAGATACAAAATGAAGTTCCCCGAATAAAGTGATTTGAGGCCCAATAAAATTAGAACAATATTCTAGACCTTAAATAATGAATTTAGGAGGCTAAAGGTGCCCTAAAATTGGAGCAAAAATAGCCAAACGAAATTTTACGAAATAGTTTCAAAACATAATGGTATTTTCGTAATTTCGAATAATTTTTAGAATACTCATTGGAAGATATTTTAAATGGAAAATTTGAGTTCTCTGGGGTTCTCAAAGGCCCTGAAAACCATGAGAAGCCCCGGGATAGTTAAAGTCCCTCCGGTATACGTTTTCCAACGATAGTGAGCCCAAACTTTAACCTTTTCGTTCCAAAAAGTTTTAGCTCCAAATTGAGTGATTCCAAAGGCATTTTATAAGATTGAGAACCTAAATTTTATGATGAAAAAAATAGTTCTCAAAAAAGAGTTAAAATGAATCAAAAATGAAAATGCCAAAAATAAATGACAAAAGTGGCATTTTGAAGTGTTTTAATTGGTTCCCTTTACATTTTATATGTGGTGTCCTAGTGCTGGCCTCCCATAACCTACTTATGGTTTTGCCTAAAACAGAGAATGAAGCTAGGAAGAAGGTCATCCAAGAAGGGAGGAAGAAGAAGAGGACAATCCAAGACAAAAGGTAAGAAAAGTGCAGAAATTCATACTCCTTCCTTTAGAACACTCATCATCCTCCTTCTCCTTTTTCTTCTCATGGTCTTATGGAGGTTTTTTGGTCCTGTTTTGAGCTCAGGCCAAAGAGGAGAAGTTTGAATTTGAGGAAGATAGTTCAAGCAAAGGAAAAAGCATCTAAAGAAAGCTAGGAAACCAAGGTAATTTTGCTACTTCCATGCTTACTCTTCTTTGTTCCTCTTCTTATGAGTTTCAATCAAGATAGGGATAGCCAATAGGGGTTGATTTTTGAACCAAACCAAGGACGAATCTTATGAATTAGAGTGTAGGAAGTAAGATTGTGCAAAGAGAATAAACAAACAACCATCAATTTGCAAGATAGCAAAGTTAGGGATTTGTGAACATAGGCTAAAATCTAATTTTATCTAAGGGTTCCCAAGCCTATGTCAATGTTTGTATGAGTTCCTAAGACCCCTAAAGAGCTTCCCATATGCACCTCCCATCAAAGAAACCAAGAAAACTTCCATGGGTACCAAAGAAACATTGTCTAGGCCTGAACTAACAGTCACACCTAAAGATGATTTTAGTTTCTTTCAAGCTTGGTTTTATATCACATATGATGGGAGAATATAAGAAGAAGCCTTGGAAAAATTTTAAAAGTCATGGATAATGAGATGTAGTTATAGGTTCCATATTGTAGCATAATGAAGCAGCCTATAGCTAGGCTCCTCAATTTGATTGTGTGATGGCTCCAAGGAATTTAAATAAGTGAAGAACCATAGAATGGAAGAGAGAAAGGAGCCAAGATCATGAATTCTTAGTGTTACTTCATTAGGTGTCCTATGGAACCATAATTGAACCATATGAGTGCCTAAGTCATTCCAATGTGTGTGTGGCTTTAGTGAATGTTCCAAGAGTATAATTGGATCCCATTTCATGTGTTTAGGCCAAGGGAATCAAGTCCTATCTCCTTGTGGATGTTTGGCTGAGGGAGAGGGAAAGGAAGAAAGTATAAGAGGTTAAAGTGTTATTGCATATAAGGTAGCCCTCTCTCCTTTCTCTCATGCATGTTGGGATGTTTTCTAGTCTTTAAATGTGTGTGCATATGTTTAAGCCATGAAAAATATTTTTAGTAAGTATGTACATGCCATGGTACCATGATGCTTTGCTTATATGCTTGTGTGATGTTTTCTGAACTTGTTTTGGTTTGCTTGAGTTTGGTGAAGCTAAAAGTTCCTTAGTTATAGTGAGGATGAGCCAAAAGTCCCTAATAGTAGGGTGAAATAAACCCAACGTCTCTAGAAAGAGTGAGGCTTAGTCAAAAGTCCTTAGAAAGTGGGTGAGGCAAGTCCAAAAGTCCCAAAGAGAATAGATGAAGCTAAACCATTGTTTTAACAAGCATATGTATGTTACATGTGACTTTTTGAATGAAGAAAATGTTCTATGTATGTTTGAGAATTTCATGATAGCCATGCATGCATTTTTAGACTTGATTTTGCATCTATTATGTGTGCTTGAAAGAGAAAATAGCTATTGAGATTTTTAGAATCTCACTCTTCCCTCCCCATTACCTAACATGCCTAGATGGATCAAGAGAGTAAGGAAATGGGAGCCACCACCCTTGGAGGCAAGGAGATTGGCAAAGGGCTTGTAAAATGTTTGTATTATAGTTATGTGATGATCAAATGTTGTATCTCCATGATGTATATAATGTATAAGCTTTTGAACATGTGTAACTATATGAATATGTGTTGTATGTATGAGAATTGGAGGCAAATGTATGATATTCCATGGTTTTGACCTTGTATGACAAGTGCATATGTATGTCTCTTGTGTGTAACATCAAGTGGGAGAGTGAATTTGTAAAATTTGGGTTGTTGAACCCTTGGGACATGTTTAGTAGTCTATTCTCATGCTTTCCCACATGCTCAAGTGGCCCTAGAAAAGCTAGAAGCAAAAATGGACCCAATGTGATCCCTTAAGAGGCCTAAAATGGCCAAATGCAACCTCACGTTAAGATTTGATCAAATGAACGAATTTGCCTATGAAACTTAGCATACATATAGGCCTTGTCTATAGATTTTTGGAAGCTAAATTTCATATTATTTGAAACTCTAGAGAATATTTGGTAAATTTCCAAAGTTGGCAAAAGTTTACAATTTTGATAGTGGCACTGTGCGTATGGTTAGAAACTTCATCATTCATAAGGCAAATGGTGTCCAATGGCTATGAAATTTTATAGGGAGAAATTAGATACTCACAGTGACTTATATCAACTAGAAGCACCTCAATTGTAGGTCTATAGAGGGAGAAATAATTTTCTAAAGTTCTGTATTAGTATCAGTAGCACCAGCCTAGTTCAGGTCCTATTCCATTAATAGCTAAATGTCTCTATTTTAGTCTGAACTTATTTTTACCCACAAGTTAACATCTGTAGCTTTCTAGAATGATATAGTGTGTTAGATTTTGATTTTTCTAAAATTAGTTATAAAATTTTAAAATTTATATCAGTAAACTGTATCAGAAATGCCAGCAGTCTGACTTATGTCACTTTTCTATTATCAAACGTGGTCCAAATTGTGTTATTATGGCTTGAAATTATTTTTAGTATAAATTTAACATCTAGAGCTTTCCAGAAAGTTATGGATTGCTTGTTTTGATTTTTCTAGATTTAGTTATAATTTTTCAAAGTTGCACAAAAAATCTATCAAGTTGAACCTGAGACTGACTTGCATTATTCTGTGTATATATGCTATAAGCTCGAGTTTTTGGCAATATTTTGATATGGTTTTGAGTTGTATGCATGTAATTAAACTGGAGAATGACATGGGGAAGTCCAAAGGGTCCACGGGATATGAAATGAAAATTTTAAGTCCAACGTAACACAAAAATAATGAAATATTTTAAGTAAATTTCTTTGCCAACTTCCCCTTTTCATGGAGTGTCACTAAGAAATGAGCAAGAGAGGCTAGATAATTATGTTGTTACATCCATCACATGTATTCAAGAAAATGTCATCATTTTTTTATTAAATTTTTTTACAAATTATTTCTTGATTTTAATTCTCAGATGACCCCAGGTCAATTAATTTAAAAACTCTCACTCAATCAAGCATATCACAATTTCAATAATCTATTATATATACAAAAAAAAGAGTTTACTTTTATTGTTCATAAATTGTTCATGATATAATGGTTTTTTTTTAATTTTTATTTTTCAATTACCTTGGGCCCTATGCATGAGGCCCAATAATCATAACTTAATAAAATATGCAATTCGACAAAGCATATAAATAATCATAAATTGCATTTAATTAGACACAAAAAATTAAACACAGTCTCTATTACATGTGCATAAAATTTGTCCCATACTAACATTAATTTAAAATAAAATTAAAATTAAAAATCTAGAGGTGTTTTGTCTTTTTGAAATGTAGCTCATCAACCTTATAATTAAAGCTTCTCTTATAATTGTTAATTGAAATATTTGAAATTGGAAATTTTGATTTAGCATGATTAATCACTCCTTTAAGATGAATTCCTTTCTTATGTACACTATATCCAAATTTATGTGCACTTCTCACATTTGAAAATTGTGAGAGAGAACTTATTGCCATACATTTGCAACAAGGTGACATTTTTTTTCAAGTACTATCTCAACAACACAATCATAAAAATTTAGTTCTTTCTAGCCTATCTCTTTATTAAGTTTATATTTTTCTCTTAGCTCTACTTTCATTGGGGTCCAAAAATGGTCATTTAAGAGCAAATTGATAAATCCTAAGATCAATTTGGCGTAGGGAATTCTTTTATACTTTTGGACAAAATTTCTCTTTGCATCAAACCAATGATCCCTCATTAAATAGATATGGTGTTGGATACTTTGGTTAGAGTCCATATTGGAATTCATGAAGGTCTCTATGTCCAATTTGTAGTTTATATGTTCAATATCAAGAGTTCTAGATAGAAAATTTACTTGCAGTAGAAAATTCTTCTATTTGATTATCCCACATGATTGATTTGGTCACACTTTTGGACTCTAATAAAAAAGGTTATCCACAATATATTCACCAATTTCAGATTAAAGAAAAAGACTCAATGTATTTTTTTTTTAGAGAGGGTTTTCTCTTTTCTTTCATTTTTTTAAGAGAGAAAAGAAGTTTGCACACACTTGCACAATCACTCTAACTATCCCCTCACTTATCAGGTAATTTGAATTTTGATTTTCAAAATTCTAAAATAAAATTAATTTAAAGATAAATAATCAATTAATTAATTTTCTTCAATTTTTTTAATTAATGGATCAGGTCAACCCATCATAGGCAATTCAAAAAATCCAATACTAACAATAACAATTTTTTTAAAAAAATGTCAAAAGAAAACTTAGATTTTAGAAAGCACTCAATTCACCCCCCTTGAAATGTTGATTGTTTGCCTAACGCACAAAATAACCAATATTAAAGGAGACTTACCAACTATTAGAGACACAGTAACTTGACGTGACTGGGGTAGCTGAGGCTTGGAAAGTTAAAAATCCTTCCTGTTTGGCTTCAGTTCATTGTTGTCATTTGTTCTTTTGGGTAGCTAGCTAATTTTGAACATCATGTTTTTGGGTTCTGCTCCTTATTGATCAATTACTGAAGTTGAAATAAAAAGAGACTTGAATAAATGTTATAAGGTCATTTGTAATAAAATTTCAAGTAAAGACTAAATAAGCGTATATTACGTGGTCATTGAATCTAAACGCACAATATCACCTATGAGGCATAATTTTTCTTCGTAAATGAATTTTTATCTACAACAGTTGAATAAAAAACGAATCCAACACTCAACTGTGAACACATAAAGTAATGGCTTTATTTATTCCCACAACCAAAGTAAGCCATAACTGGTAATGAAGTTGTTGCAGTGATTTGGCAACTTCCATTTACAGAAAATGAAAATTATTATAAAAATAAACAAATTTATCCGCCGTCCCTCTTAAAATCAAAAGGAAAATTTTGCATAATTTAAAATTATTTTTTATTAAATTTTGCCGAAACAGTAAGATATGTGGACAATCTTTCTTTTTTAAAAAAAATCTATTTTATAATGCTAAATTATGGGGAAAAAAGTTTCATGTTATATATTTTAGACACTTGTTGCATTATTATTGAAAAATAATATATTTATCATGTTTTGATTAAATAACTTGATAATAAAAATATAATGAACTACATATAAATATAACCATATATGCATATATATATATATATATATGCTCTATTTGCATGTTTTCAACTAATTGGAAACATTTATTTCTTTAACATTTCTCAATGCTTGTCTTAGGGACTTGAAGTAGCTGAATGGAAACCCACGTGCAGCATTAACATTTTAAGTATTTTAACAACATATTATCCTGACAACAAATTACCAAAGCAAATGTAAGAAGCAATTGAATCATCAACATGTATGGCCTACTTTAGGCAAAACAGATAATTGGAATCATCAATATGTAATCAGCAAGACAGTAATTCAAGCAAAGAAAGACCATGAATTCGTTCGTTCATTTATGACCCCAAAAATATTTAAAAACAGAACTGAAGAAGTAATCTCTTAAAGACTTTGGTTATTTACTTGATTTGAAGCACAGCTACACCAAGCATCCTACACAGATCGGACAATCAAGTACCCATTCTAATAATGGGCTAGTAATATTCCTCACACCCTCCATTCTAAGATGATAATAATAATAATCCTTAGTTCTAAACGCATATACCCAAACAAAAGTGCACTCCTGCAGTACACTCGTAACATGTGCTAGTGTCTATGTAACAAAAAATTGTCCATTAAATTAATAGTTACTATTATTTAAATTATATTACAATATATATATATAATTTTTAATATTATTCTTAAACTCTAATTAATTTGATAGTTTTCTTTTTTTTTTTTCTTTTAACAGTGAAGTCCATCAAATTTTAGTGGGAGCTACCACTAGTTAGATTAATATAATGGACAAAATTTGTTTCCTTAGTACCCATAGATTAGTACTACGGAATAAATTTCTCTAGACTACGCTCCATTGAGAAATTTTGCAGGGATATTGATCCGAGAGGAGGCTTGAAGGCCGATGGGACAGCCCTAAAAATGGCGTCCACAACTATTTCTTTAAATATTTCTGACGAGTTGCTGATTGTAAGATAGAATGTTCTGGATTGAAGAAACTTTAAAACAATATCTAGATAAACTTAATATAAATAAGGCAACAAAAAACTGTTAGCCAAGAGACTGATATATATTGCTCTAGTCATTCACCCACATTATGCAGTACAACATATTATCCCAATTTTCAGGCATTTGAATCCACAGGCAAGATCATCAACTCATGAAAATCCTGTGTACTTTTACTTGTACTCTTTTAGTTCTTTTATTTGTGAAACAATAAGAAAGAACACTATCGACAATTCTATGAATCATTGACAAGCCCTTTTTGATAGCTCATCCCCTTTCAACTCTGTTCTGCTGTGCCAATTAACCTCTCAGCCACCTTCACAGCTAAGCTAGTCCATCATCTGCCTGAAGGCTTCAAACAGGCAGGAGAGGCCAACCTACCCAAAACTTCCTTGCTAAAAAGCATAGTAGCACTGGTACAAGACCCGGCATGATACATGTAAGACCCGATACTGTTTCTTTTTTCAAGTATCAGTGTTTCATATAGTTTAGGGGGCCCTCTGGGACACAGTTAAACTTGCAAAGGGCCCTAAGATAAAAGCCATCAGATGAGCATGTGATATCACTAACCAGTACTATTTGTTGACTAGGCTTAAGACGACTGACTCAAGTTTTCCATGTGGTTCAATATAACAAGTAGTACATAAAAATCATAGTCATCATCAGTAAACTAGAAACGGTCAGTAGCAGTTCAAAGCAGTCATAGTCACAAAGATGATGTTCACAGCTTCTTTGGCTCATAGTATGGATAATTTCTCAGAAAGAAAAAGATGTCATAGCAGAACAGATATTAACAAAATTACTTCAACAATGCATCTTAAAGAATGAAACTGACCTAGTTTTCAGATGAAGCTAATACCTAAGGTTCTGAAAACAGTTTTCACATGTCCTGCCCCAGTTGTACTTCAATGGTCATTTCATGAAGACAAATGAAACCAGGGAAGAAAGATATTTCTGTTGCACCAGGCTCGTATAATCTGACAGATAAATGCACATCAGATTAAGAATTTTGGTGCTTGTGTTTAGTTAAATTTTCCTTTAGCAGAGAGATGAGAGATCTTACTACCAAAGGCTCTTGGAATGGCTCTCACTTGATATACGTATAACAATTTCAACCACCACTGATCTCTATCTCACATCTATCTGTTATAGATTTAATGGGGCAGGCAGGAGGATGCCCTTACAGCCTTGCGCCTTAATTGAATATCTCCCATAACTGTCAAGTATTAAAAATCAGATCTTTAATAAAATCAACCAAGAATCACTTTTGCTTCCTTAAACTGAATGACCGGGTTGAAAGATGAGTTATGAAAGAGAGAAGGGTAGGGTTTAGGGTTTAGGGTTTCAACCAAGAATCACATTACTGGCTACCTTATTTCCCATCTATTTCATTAGAAAATCCAAACAAAACATTGTGAAATTTCTCTTTATACAACCTCTTCCTTTTCCCATTCCATCTTCCTAGGGTAGTGATAAAATTGAAATACCACTATTATTAGTCAAAATAAGAAAAGCCACTAGCAGCAGCAGCAAAGCAATCAGAGAACTTTGAAGTCCAGTTGACAAATATTCCACATGACATTCAGATATTTAAACCTCATCACCTTGCTTTGCTTTCTTTTAAAGAATGGTTTCAATTCTAATTTCTTTTATGCTTCTATTGAGAAGGGAGAATTAGCTGGAACAAAATCTGGAGAAAAACAACATGAAAATAAAAGTCAGAAAAGTTCATTCTTTTTTCTATACGACAAGTGCAAGTAGTAAGCTTGTTTTCCCTATCAGATATCTAGTATCCAATTAAAGGGAACCAGAGGAAAACATAAAGCAACAAAGACAACATAGAGGATTAAGTGTTCCTTTGAAGCTCCCTGCCAGAGCTTATACACCCAAGAAATTGGTTGCACTCAACGAACTCTGCAGAAAAAACTCATATAAGATATTGGGGACAAACAGAGTATTGGGGCTTATTGCATCACACAGCTACAAATTGACAGGATACAGCAAAGCAATCAGAGAACTTTGAAGACCTATATGAGAGACAAATGCTCCACATCAAATTCAGAGTAAAATGGCTTCATCATTTTGCTTTGCTCGTTGAAAGGTATTACTGCACCACGGAAACAGAATATAGTCGCCCCACATCACCTATATCAGGACTTATTGAACCACTTAACTACAAATTCACAATGTCATAGCAAAGCAGTCAGAGAACTTTGAAGACCTGTATGAAACAAATGGTCCACATCAAATTCAGATAAACTGACTTCATCATTTTGCTTTGCTCATTGAATGGTATTATTCCACAACAGAAAGAAAACATAATTGCTCCACATTTTCTATATCAGGACTTATTGAACCACTTAACTACAAATTCAAAATATAATAGGAAAGCAATCAGAGAACTTTGAAGGTATAGGTGAGACAAACGCTCCACATCAACTTCAGATTAAAATTACTTCATCGTGTTGCTTTGCTCGTTGAGGGGCATCCCTCCACTACATTAACAGAATCAAAATTCAAAACCAATTATAACAGAAGCGATTGATAATTTATGGCAAAGCAAACACCCGGGCGAGAAAAACCCTGGTTTTCGTCGCTCATAAGCATAATGAAAATGGTTATGCCATAACTAAATTTTGCACCTTGGAAACCTTCTCTCGTGATTTCCTTGCAACAGGACTTGACGATGCAAGGGGCTACTTGGTGCTTCAAGTTTCCCATGATCTACAGGATCAAAGAAGAAATTACCTTTTTCGCAAGATTAGAGACGGCTAGCAATCTCCTTCGCTCTTCGATCTAACAGCTAATAGACTAGTACCGGTGCCGCCCTGCCATGCGGATTTTATGAAGTCCATCGGTTAGGGACCCAAGGGTCCCCAATTAGGGTTTTGTTTTTTGTTTTTTGGGCCAGCCAATTAGGGTTTAGTTGGATACTTTTTTGGTTTTCCTTTTTAATATATATATATATATGGGTTTATACCTTGTTATCAAGATTTTATAATTAGAATATGATAAATATATATATTTTTAATAATAATATATTAGGTGTATAATTTAATTAAAAATTATATAATTATATAAAAAGTATATATTTATCATGTTTTAATTATATAATAATATATTAGGTGTATAATTTAATTAAAAATTATATAATTATATAAAAATTATATATTTATCATGTTATTATTAAAAAATTATATATTTATCATATTTTAATTAAATGACATAATAACAAAGTTAAAAACAATGCAAATAATTTTTTTCTTATTTTATATAAATACATTAGAGGATTTAAATTTTTAATACTATTTACAACTCCAACCCATTTGGGTTAGCCAATGGTTCACTCTTTGGATTTTTAGCTTGTGCTTCATTATTTTTTATTTATTTTTAATCACAATTTATATTGTGTTAACAAAAATAAATATTAAATTAATTATCTATTAAAAATTAATATAAAATTTAAATATTTTTTATCTGAATAATCACTTTTAAAAATAGATTTTTTATTTAGGTTATTTGATTATAAAATATATTTTTTCAAAATATGAACCTATGCTAAAGATTATGTAAAAAGGTGATTAATGATTATGCAACGAACACCATTACAATAAGTTATGTGTTTTTAATTTTTTTTCTGCTTTTGTATTTTATCTATGTTCCAAAAAGAAATTTCTAGGAGGGGCGGATCAAAAGAGACATTAGGCCTAACTTCTTTTTGAATAAAATCTGATATATTAGTAGGAGCTAAATTTAAGATTGAAAAAGGAAAACCACTATCCTCGAGTATCTAGAAGGCCAGGATTTGGATTTTCTATTTTTAGTTTTCTTGCATTTAATTTAAAGTTAGATAGAGAAAAGAGAGAGAGAGAGGAAAAACTAAATGTAAGAAAATTAAATAAAGGACCCAAATCCAAGCATTAATTGAATGAAGAGTAATAAAAGACAAAAGAAAATCCCATGAAGCAATAAAGCAAAAAGTATTGACGGAGAGATAATAAAATGGCACGCAACACGAGAGGATGGTCAAATTCAAATAAACATGTCATAATTGATGTTGAATTCGAACTGGTACAATCTGAATTTATTTTGCCATCTGACCTCTCTTTTGACCAATGGTAAAAATATTTTTTTACTTTATTATCCGCATGCGTGGCGTATTTTTATTGGGTAAGGAAGATTTTCAGATGGTTTGATTGGTTGAAAAATAAAATACAGATAATAGGAAGGAAAATTACGAAATTGCCATTTGACCTCCCCCTCTATATTATGGCCGAAGCTCACTTCTTCTTCTGAGGTTAAAATTATCCTCCTTTCAGAATTTACCTTCAGAGAAGTTTGTTGGAGGCTTGTTAGGAGATTTTATTTTGAAGTGTTGGTGAAGAAGAAAATATTACAAAGGGTGGAGACATATTTGATACGAAATTATTAGGTAACTTATTTTTGTATATCAAATGTTTTAATTTTATTATTATTGTTTGAAATATTTGCAGAATAATAATGTTGTTTGAATTTATGAATTTTATGTTATGGAATATTGTTTGTTGTAAAA
The DNA here is from genome assembly GCA_026724425.1 of Erythrophleum ivorense. Classification (NCBI taxonomy): domain Eukaryota; kingdom Viridiplantae; phylum Streptophyta; class Magnoliopsida; order Fabales; family Fabaceae; genus Erythrophleum; species Erythrophleum ivorense. Next base: position 492,976 of record JAIUCV010000017.1, read on the forward strand.
TTAGTGCTGATTGTGGGTATTATTTTAGATATATATTTTGCAAAAAGAAAGAAGAAGAAGAAAAATATAGCACTATGAATAAAGGAAGGAAAATTTGCTTTAAAAAATTAATTGTTTAAGTAGAAAAATTTATTTTTTAAACTAGATTTTGAGAATATATGAAGAGATTTAATAGTTTTAAATGGTGTAAATAATACTAGAGAAAAAAAGGTTGAAAAAAGAAAAAATGAGACATTTGGAAGTTGGAGCAAAAATTAAGAAAAAAAAATTGTGGTCATAACAAAAAAAGAATTTGCTGATGTTAAAATAAGAATGATGGAAAAAAAAGTATAAATGTTTGGATGGAAAAATTGTGAAATATATATGTATGGAAAAAATATGAAATTAGAGAAAAATAGTAATTTAAATGAGAAAATAGTAATTTAAAGGAAGGTTAAAAATTATAGGACATAAGAAAGTAGAATTTATTTAAATGTCAAAATAAGGGGGGGAATGAAATTAGTAAGTGAAAAAATTGAAGAAGTTTTCAAGATATATACATATTTATAATTAGAAAAAAAAGTTATAGTTACTGAGAAAGTATAATTTAAATGAGGAGAAAAATATATGTCAGATAGTAATTTAATAAATAATAATTTAAAATATAAGAAAGATATGTTTTAGGAATATGTTGTAAAAATTAGTGAAAATGGGTAAAATGAAGGAAAAAAATATTTTAAAAGATAAAATATAAAAAAAGAGAGCTTAAATATAAAAAATTAGGTAAATAAAATAAAATGGGAAGAAAATGATATGAAAAAGGAGCAAATATAGTGTTTATAATTATGGAAAAAGAAAATAGAAATAATGTGAAATAAAAGTAAATAAATATTGATAATTATTAGCAAGTAATTATTTAAATTTGTCAAATAAATTTGTTAAGAAAATGAAATTAGTAAGTGAGAAAAATGAGAAAGTTTTCAAAATATGTAGACATTTATAAATAGAAAAAAGTTTATAGTTAGTGAGAGACCATAATTTAAATAAGGAGAAAAATATATGTTAGATAGTAATTTAATGAATAATGATTTAAAAAATAGAAAAAAGATTTTTTAAGAATGTCAAAAAATTAGTAAGACTAGGTAAATTAAAGAAAAAAATGTTTTAAAAGATGAAATAAGAAAACAGAGCTTAAATAGGAAAATTTAGTTAAAACAAGTGAAATAAAAAGAAAATGTTAAAAAGAAAATGATAGAAAAAGTAGTCAAATACTGTGTTCATGATTTTGGGAAAAGAAAGTGAAAATAATGTAAAAATAAATAAATACATATTTATAATTATTAGCAAGTAATTATTTAAATTTGCTAAAAAAATATAACAATGTTAAATATTATAATTGAAAGAGCAACTTTGATCTTATTTAAATAAATATAGAAAAAAATTATTTATAATTTTGAGAGATACAACTGAATAATTTAAAGTGAACAAAAAAATCCATTACAACAATGACTTTATAGAATGTATTTGCCATCAGCATATTATAGGTGAATGAAGGCCAGGAGGAATGAGATCATTTGCATTTATGCGAACGGAAGGGTTTATGAAAGTACCCAAGGTGCAACATTTCAATGTGCAATGTCAAAGTATATAACAGTCAGTACTGACATCACCTTGGAAGAGTTAAAACAAGCAATTTCTCAAAAGTTACGGCTGCCACACAACTGTGTTGTGTCTGACTTGATATATAGACTTCCAACGACAGTAAACCCAACATGGTATCAAGCAATTATGTTAAAAGATGATTGTGATGTACAGAGAATGTGGTAGTCTCACTTACGTTTTCCATCACAGCTAAATGCTGTTGAATTGTATGCAAACACCTTATGCATTAACTCACAGTTGAGCATTGAATTTGAGCCAAATTCGGTGAATGAATTGGTACCTGCACCTAATTTGTTGACTTGATTGACATATTGTTCGGAATCTTATCAAACTGTACCAATAGAGGATAGTTCTCAACCGAGTTCCTCCCGTCCAACAATTTGCTTTACTGAACCTTCTTCTCCAACTGGGTCAGAAGAAAATGTCTTGGAAGACTTTGAAAATGAAGATGAATATAATGTAGAACTTGACCTTGATTATGATAATGATGATGAAGACGATGAAGATTCTATTGATGATGATAATGATGATGTTGATGATAGTGCAAGTGATGATGATGGTACTATTCATGTTGAGCCAGTGTCTCAATATATTGATCCTGCTGCTGCATTTTTTCAACAAGTAAATTTGGCGTTAGTGAGAGGTGATGAATTTGAGGAAGGGGGCATCAAATACAAATGAACAATCAGGAGTTGTGCATTGGATTAAGGTATCCAAATCAGAAGGCACTACGTCTTGCTGTGAAGCTATACTCTGTAAGAGTTCACCACAGTTTTAAGAAATACTTGACGAGTAAAAAATATGAAGAATGTCGATGTATCAATTATGGCAACAGTTGTAAATGGTGAGTTAGAACATGCAAAAAGGGTAAGGGGAAGGGATCATTTTGGCAAATTACACGATATGGGGGTCCACACACCTTTTTATCTACGACGATATCACAAGATCATCCGAAATTAGATTCTGACATTATCTCATCATGTATCGTGGCAATGGTGACTGAGACACCTGATGTTCCAATCAACTAGATCATAGAGCGGATAAGAAGCTTATTTGATTACACTATAACATATAGAAAGGCATGAAGAGCAAAACATAAAGCTGCCGCAATTGCTTTTGGTAATAGGAGAGCTCATATGCTACATTGCCTAGGTGGTTGGCTGCGGTACAACATTTCATGCCTGGCTCATACGTTGAATTTGTAATGAAACAATGCCCCTCAAAGCACTTCTACTAGTGAGGCAGTGGTGGCGTTTAAGCACATATTTTGGGCATTTAAGCCTTGCATAAATGAATTTGAGCATTTAAAGCCAATGATTCAGGTGGATGGGACATTTCTCTATGAAAAATATAAAGGAACATTATTGATGGCAATGGCACAGGATGAGGACCGACATATTGTGCCTCTTGCCTTTGTTATTGTAGAAGGAGAGACACAATCAGCATAGACATGGTTCCTTTTCAATTTGCGAAAGCGAGTAGTTTGAGGAAGACATGGTATTTGTTTGATATCAGATAGATACTCATCAATTTTATCTGATGTTGCTAATCCACAGACTGGTTGGCTACCACCTTATGGCTATCATGTTTTCTGTCTTCGCCACGTGGCTAGCAATCTTCACACTCATTATAGATCATCAGATCTAAAGCAAAAATTAAAAAATATTGGTACATTTTTCTGCTGTATTTGATTATTCACATCATACATGATTAGAAACTTATAGCAAAATCATTAATTATATTATATAGGTTATGCATACGAACGTTAGTTTGTTGATGAAAAATTGGCTAAGATAGCTATTGTCCATAAAGACGCAGGCAGGTGGATTGCTGAGATCCCAAAAGAGCAGTGGACCCGAGCATATGATGTAGATGGTCGTCACTATGGCCATATGACAACAAATTTGGCAGAGTGCATGAATGGCATCTTGAAGGGGGTTAGGTCTTTACCGATATCAGGCATTGTCAAGGCAACATATTACCGTGTCAGCCAATACTTTGTACAATGTGCCGAGCAGATCAATGCTCAGATAACAGTGGGTCAAGTGTATTCACAAACTTTGATAAAAAGGATGGCGGCAAATGTGCAGCACTCCCATTCATGTGTTGTACGGTTGTTCAATAGGCAAGCGGTGTTGTTTGAGGTCGAAGAGCCTTATGACCAAATAAATCGTCAATATGGTCGTTGCTGCAAGGTTAACTTAAACGACCGCACATGTGATTGTGGAGAATTTTAAGTAGAGAAGTACCTATATCAACATGCTCTGGCAGCGTGTGCTGCGGTAGCCCTGGAGCCATTTCAACTTGTAGATCCCATATTTTTCTTGGACACCATGCGTAATGTATATAGTAGTATGTTTCAACCCGTTGGAGGACAAAAATATTGGCCACAACCAAGTGGTTCAAAATTAGTCCCAGATCCATCCATGCTCCGTGAGCAAGATCGACCTCGTTCAAACTGTTTTCGAAATGAAATGGACTTTAGGATCTCAGGCCAACCAAATAGGTGCACTCTTTGTAAACAAACAGGGCATAACCGTGCCTCTTGCCCACACCGCACTTCTACTACTTAGTTGTACCTTAACAAGAGTTGTTATTGCTACTTAGTTGAAATTATAATAAATAAATAGGGTATGACATTAATGCTTGTATGTGACTATTTCTGAAATGACTAATAGCATGTGATGTTATTGATGCTTGTATATGTTAATTTTAAATGAATAATAGTAGGTTGTATTGTTTTATATATAAATTTTATGGCCAAAATTGGACAGCCTATTCATCCAGATCCAGAGGATGGGTCACTTTTATACCTACAAGAACGGCGTATATCATAGGCTATTTGGGATGGCGAGATAAAATATATTATTTTATTTTATTTTTCATTTCAAACGAGTTGTTGACTATGTGATTTATCCCTATTTATAGGATGATCGGATACTTCGACCACGACGAGTTCTACATGATGATCGTTTAGGTGATCCACCACTAGCTATTGTTGATTATTTAAGGCAGGCCGATTTTTATGGTGTTGCACGAGTTGGCCAGTTCGAGTATGATACATCATTGGTTAGTGCATTAGTGGAACGGTGGTGCCCAGAAACACACACATTTCATACGACTTGATGTGAATGTATAATCACCCTTGAAGACGTAGCAATCCAGTTGGGCTTACCTGTCGATGGAGACCCTGTTGTGGGCGGGACGGGTTTCAATTGGCCAGAGGTTTGTCAGTGGCTCTTAGGGATTACACTTCCAGCTGACCAGATCGATGGACAGCGACTTTCTATTACTTGGCTGGCTCAGAGTTTTGCACATCTGCCCGATGACGCAGAGGATGAGGTTGTATGCCAGTTTACTTGTGCATACATTCTTCACATGATTGGAGGTTGGCTGATGCCAGATCGATCTAGTTACAGAGTTTATTTGATGTACCTGCCTTTGTTAGACGACTTTGAGCAGGCTGATCGTTATAGTTGGGGATCAGTAGTATTAGCCTTTCTATATCGTGAGTTATGCAACTCAACCTATAAGAATGATTATGGCATAGCTGGATGCTTGACGTTGTTGCATTTGTGGGCATGGAATCGCTTTCCTATGCTTGCACCTGAGAGACCACCCACCCCGACCCTTGCATTGAAAAATATCCTATATTTTCACCTCTAGGATTTAGATATATAAATGAATTAAAAATTTTACATCTTTTATTAAAATATATTGACTTCATTTATTAGCCATTATTTACCAATTATATTTACTTATTACAACAGATGAAAGAATGTTGGACGACCTCCTCGTCCAAGTGTCAGAGCCCTTCGTTCATACAGAGCTTTGCTAGATGCAATGAGGAATGCTGAGGTATGTACTTGATTTGATTTATGTTATACATTATTTTTAAATTTTTAAATAATTACTTATTACTCGACTCCATGTTCCACACAGATTGTATGGCGCCCGTATCAGCCATAATCAGTGTTCGAGTTGATTCCAGAGTATTGTTTAACTTCTCCAGATATATGGATTGCATCGGTGCCACTTATTTATTTTTGAATCATAGAGTGGCACCATTCAAATCGCATCTTGCAACAATTTGGTCATCATCAACCCATTCCACAAGAGCCAGTTAAATTACACTCTCTCTATGATTTACAACTTCGAGGAAGAACCCAAACCAATTGGGTGTTTGAACATAGCCTTTTCATTCAGCAATGGTGTGGATAGTGAGATACCATATCTCAATCTCTCTTTACTGAAGAGCCTTTTAATCGCACGTCTGAATACATACGATAGTATTGGCAACGTACGCGTCGATGGATCCAGAGATCAAGTGCTGCTACTGGATATGCGGTATATTTTATTGCATTTTATTATCTTTGTCATTATCATTCTCTTGGTCTAATACATATTGATAGTTAACTTTTTATATTTTCTCAATTAGGCTGATTTGGCAGAGGGGCTTTATAGGATGCACTTGCAGGATCCTTTGCCTGCAGATTTCCGTGATATTGTAGGGCGAGAAGCTAGCAATATATTACATGCTCTTGGTGAACAACGATTTTCACTTTTTTTCTCAGTCTGCTGACCAAGCACCAGATCTCCCCAGACCTCAAATTCTACCAGGTCGTCCAGGTAAAAGACATCAGGGTTACCTATCAGGTCAACAACTTGCTATTGGAAGAAATATCCATCAACAACAGGGGCCAGTTCAACAGGATATTGACATTCCTAGTGTATCTGTATATATGACGACTCCAGTGCAGCAGGATATTGGTATAGTTAGTCCATCTTATTCTATACCGCCTAACCAATTTGGTAATTTTGGTGGAGTAGGCCCCTCTTCTTATATACCTCCCTCGCCTTCATCTCTTTCTGAAACCCCTCAGCAGATATTTGGCTCATTCGGATTATTCGCAGATCTTTTATTTGATACATCTACATTTAATGCTGCATATGCTAGTTCTTCCATTGAGCCTGAAGAATCGTCTCAACCTGGATTTTTGACGCTACCTCATCCAATTCCTCCAATTCAAACTCTATCCCTAGATTTAAACTCTGATCCAACAGTTCGGAAGCAACAACAATTTGAAGAATTAGGCCAACAACGACCACGACGTGAAAGAAGAAGACCTCGTTGTGGTACCGGAAGTCATTTGCTTTAAATATTTGTATAAGATTTATATTGATGTAATTCAATATCCAATATTATGAAATTTTTTTTCCATTATATTCTTTTTTCTATTTTATTACTCTTTAATTACAATTTTTCTTTTTAACTTATAACAAAATATTACTATTTTACTTTGACTTATTATTTTTTTGACTAGTATATATAAAAATATAAATAAGATCAATAACATCAAATGAAAACTATAAAAATTAATGCGTAATTAATGTAATTTAAGGGATGAGATATGTACTTTTCTTCTCCAAAACTTCAAATCTAAATTTGTAATGTTTTACCCAAAAAAAAACTTAAAATATTGTCTTCAAATAATACAAAAAAAACTATTAAAAAGAAAATTATTATGACTTAACATGTTAATAATTAAAAAAATGATTACTGATAATTAAGAGTACTGAGTGTCCTCTATTCCATATATTGAGCGCTGCAAATTTGTATTTAATTTACCTTTGGTACATATTAAACAAACAACGTTAACTGATCAATTTCAATATTAAAATATTTATTTTCAACAAATATATTAATTAAATTTCAAACAAATAAGTAATATTTCAAACTTTTAAATTTAGATTGTTAAATTAATATTTGAAGAGAGGAGAATGTGTCATAACAAAGGAACCTAAGAAAAAATAATAATAAAGGAACGTTATAGAAACGGTTTGAGATATATATTTTGAACATATAAATGTAATTCTTATATTTTTAAAAGTAATATAACTATATATCAGGAGAAAAATATTTGAAATAAAGACATAAAAATATATAAAATCAATTAATAACAAAATATTAAAATATTAAATAATTACCTTTTATTTAATACTTACTAATTTTTTATAAAATTACATTATATTTTAAATAATATAAGATACTCTTGCATTTTTTATTGCTTCAAGGTTCTATTTAAGTCCAATAATAAAAAGAACATTTTTAGTTAATAAATGATGTTCAAGTTAAATTCATAATGTAGGTTAAGATATAATATTTTTTAAATTAAAATCATTTTTTTGTATATATAACTCATCTTTAATTTTTTACAGTTACTAATAACATTTATTATTTCAATAGCTATACTTGTTTATACAAATAAATTTTTTTAATTTATTAATATTTTGTAAAATTTTTAAATTTTATTATAATAAAAATACAAAAAAATTCTTAAATATCTACTCTGAAATTTAAAAAAAATTGATGGAAAGTAGAATTCGGATGCATTCTTTGCAAGATTTTAATAAAAAATATTATTTATTTGATAAAATTGCATGCTGTACATTATATTCGGAGGAGCAGGATCTGAATTTCAACTTTTTATTATTTTTTGGTTAATACTTTTGTTGCTATTACTTTTTGGTTAACGTAAAAGCAGTTTATTGCTTTCTGGCAAAAGCTCCCAAATCCAAGAGACTAACCATTACAAGTTCTCGCTATATGATGAACAACGGTATCAAAGATGGCCTCAAGTTATTTTCCCAGCATGAACACGTTGATAATCATATTTAAGAGAGGCTGCTATTATTTTGCTAAGATCAGCTTTGATGCTAAGTAAAACGGATCTCTTACAATATTGTACATAATGTAGTTAAAGAAAGAAAGTTAAATAGCTTATAATATTAAAAATTACTTGACCTTACATCTCTCAATTTATTTCTCATAATTGCAGGTGGTACATTTATTCTCTAAATACAATATATCCATATTGGTTGCTAAGGCATCACGGCAAGGTCACCAAAAGAATGATTGAACTTTGGGAGGAATAGGTAGTTGCCATAATTTCTTCCACTGAGTCTCACAATGTGACAGAGACTTGACCGAGGGAATGATGATCTTGAATGAAATGGTAGGCAGACCAAACAGTCCATTGATTATGCTTTTCCCACGTAGCAGTCTTCCAGCGAGAGCCCTTTCTCCAAAAACCGACGAGAGCCTAGAATGCTCCTCCAATTGTAACTTGGCTGGTGGCCCAGGCTTGTTTCAATGAATGAACAATAAGGAAAGTAACGTCCTTTAAGCACTCTCGCAATACTTTTGGATTTAGAGAGACAGAGAGTCGCCCAACTAATCTAATGAATTTTTCTTAGCACTAATTGAATGATAAAACAAAAATTTATGAACTAAGGTTAGGAATGTTTCCTAGAAATTGGCCATAAAAAGTAAGTGAAAAAGGTAAAAGAACTAAAGACATGTCTAACAATCAGAATCCTAAGTCAAGGCCTTACAAAGACCAAGAAACTTTCCATGAATGTCCTAAAAGTGGCGTGAAGAGTAATATAGGTTCGAAACAGAAAATACTAAGGTACAAAGAAATCTCATCCTTTCTCCAAGATCTTGCCAAGTAGCTCAATGGGAAGAAGTGAGAAGAAAAGAGGTGTAGATTGAAAGAGTGATATGCACCAAGATTAATTCGAAGTGTTTTGCCTTCCAAGACTGGGAAATAATTTTTATGTAAAAACTTTTAAGTAGCTTTTATACAATATCTATTTTATTTTTTAATTATTATTCAATAATGTATCATAACTTTTTTATGATTTTTTTAAATATAAATTTTATTTTTATTTTTAAAATTATTTTTTATTCCTTTTACAATCCTATTCTTTTTATATTTTGCATATTAAATAAATTCCTAAGTCAAGAGCGGTTGAAAAGTGAAGAGGCAAGAGGGGAAGGAAGTAAATGAAGACAACAAGGACAAGAAAAATGATGAAAAGAGCGTATTAGAAGGGGTCGTTATTTTCTAGACATAGCGGCGGTTTCAACGGCCGCTATAAAGTTTAGCAGCGATTTCTTAATAACTGCCGCTATAAAGTTTAGCAGGCATCACAGCAAAAACGCCAATCATAAAATGCAATTGTGAGAACAATCGTCACTATATAATTTAGCATTGATTGCTATGCAACCATCATTATTTTTTATTGATTATTTAGTTACAGTTGGTCATCAACCATCATTGGTTTTGTATTGATTATTTTCTATTGAATTATAGCTATATCTTATTGATAATCAACTGTAACTAAATAATCAATAAAAATAATGATGGTTGCATAGCAATCATTGCTAAATTATATAGTTAAAAAAATAAATATAGTATTTAAATTTGCTTACAAGCATAACTAATAAGTTATCTGTATATAATAATCATAATCAACATAAATTTTAAATTATAATCAAATAAAAATTAAATTGTCATTAAAATTAATATTTATGTGTGGTATATGTAATTATGAACTAAGTTTAGGAATGTTTCCAAGAAAATGGCCATAAAAAAGTAAGTGAAAAAGGTCGAAGGACTAAAACGCATGTCTAACAATAAGAATCCTAAGTCAAGGCCTTACGAAGACCAAGAAACTTTCCTTAAATGTCCTAAAAGTGGTGTCATACCTAGTTTTATCTCACTCATTCATATCATTTATGGAATTAGGGAAATAGTTCACATCCACTTTTAGAATTTTTTGACACCAAAATTAGCCTGCTTTCATGTCATATGGAGCTATAGGGGCCTAATTTGTTTCTTTCTTTAACTTATATCCTATTTATCATAAATAAACTTAGTCTAGCTCATTAAGTTAGAATTTACATACCAGAAGTAAGCAAACCATAATGGACTCGAAATCGTCTAACACCAAAAATTGCACTAACTTTCAAAATGTATAACATGGGCTATATAACTCCATTTCATACAAATTAGGTGTTTATGGAAAGTTTAAGATGTGAACTACATGTTATAAAAATTTTAGATAAAATTGAGTTCATTTGACCCACAAAATTCATTGGAACAGTCCTTGTCCTTGAAATAAACTCATATAACAGGCTTTAAACTTAAAAAATGCATATCTTAGGATACACAATTTCGATTTATGTAAACTTAGTAGCCATGAAAAGCTTATGATGCCAACTATATGCCTGTAAAATTTTATGAGTATTATAATTCATTTGTTTCCTCAAATACATGAAAAACCAGAACTAAACTGAGTGAATAATACCATGACCAAAATGCAAATTTTATAAATTTTCAAAAATTCATAAAATATTTTATACAACTTCAAAAATTATGGTTTTTAACTTGTTAAAAAACTCTAATAATGGTCTAAATGTATGCCAAATTTTAAACTAAAATTAAATCATTTAGACCACTTTTGATATAAGAGTTATTTAGACCTCTTTTAAGACTAATTTTGGGACCAATTTGGATCATATAGTATCAAATTGGTTTTCTTTTATTTTGAGCACATTTATTTCATCCTAAAAGGCATTTCCAATGATTTCAATATAACAAAAAGACTTGGATAAATATTTGACCTTTTGACACCTAAGTATACACATTTACGTATTGGCACCCTATATGTCATTTACTACACTAATGCTTAAATATTACCATAAGTGGCCATATATTCATAACCTCATGCTTTTACATGTGGTTCCATCATAAAATATGGAATATCAACATTATTTACTTCGTAAATCCATAATGATACAATTGAAATGTCATATGAGTACATCCATCAAAATCTAATACAAAAGAGATTACTACTATATCATCCCCAACATTTAGGTCTTCTCACAGTCTTGGCTTTGATTTGGTGACCTTGAAATGGTTAGCGTAAGCATGAGGGTGAGATTCAGGGAGAATTTCAGTAGCTAATCTCAACCAATTCAATGCACGCATGAATACCACAAGTAAATGCAATATATGTGGTCCAAGAATGCTATATTTATACATCATGTAAGTCAAATGCATTATATAACATAAAAACTTATTCATTCTCAAGCCATGGCATTATCATAAATTTGCTAACCTCAACTAATCTCAACCAAGGGCAAGGAAGAACTACTAAGCTCAATTTCATGCCATAGAGAGTTAGGAGCAATCTCATAAGCTTTTCATATACATATAGTACTCATATAACTCATTTGAAAACATAATGAAACATTTCTCATGAAAGTATCAAGTAACAACACACGCAAACATTTTAACTCATTTAAGTATTTAATTATATGCAAGAAAAGAAGATAAAGCTACCTTCGGACTTGTGAAAACTCACAATGTCACTAACCACTTCTTGGTTCACTTAGCTTGGCTTTCTTGGGCTTAACAACCACACTTGGGTGAATCTCAGTTAGATGGATTTACATATAGTAATTATAAGATAAATTAACACTATTGAACTCCTCCTAGGCCTTATCATCTCTATTGAATCTCATTAAAGCCTAAGGTGGTATATAAAACTAATTTAGGTCCATTATAAAGCTACCCTTAGTCTTTGCTTTCCAAACTCCAAACTTTTATTTACTACAAGCCTTTTAACTCCAAAGAAATTCATTTGATTTATTACATGCTTGGTTAGAGGGGTTGAGGACTAACTTACTTTATTAACTCAATTTAGGCCTTAAAATTTTAACTTTCATTCTAAATCTCTTAAATTCAATCCAATGGTTTTATAATTATTTATTTATCATGTCTAAGTCTCTAAATTCATTAGAACTCAAAAAATTACTTCTAAGTACTCCATTCAAGTCTTGGCCAAACCACCACCCAAGGAGAAGCCATATGAAGTTTTGTTGATTCTTTCTTGGATTTGGAGGTATAGCCATGTTCCTTGGCTTCTCTTTTATCTAATCATACTTTCATATAATTCAAAATGCCTCATAATAGTTCTAAAACATTCTAAGTGTAATTAAAACCCTAATTTATATATCTTGAATTCTAAAGCTTCTTTTTGCATTCTAGTTGCATATTCTTATTTCTCATACCTCAAAACCACTAATTTTACCTTGTTTCCTTGCAAAACAATTTCGTTTCTTAGAGAGCTACGGTTAGCTGAATAGGGAGGAGGAGAAGAAACCACTTTCCTACCACAATTCAGACATCATCTTAAAGCTTATCAAGTGGAAAAATTGATGCAAAGCTTGTTTTCCTCAAATCCTCTCCTTCTTCCAAAATGTCAACCACAAAAACTCTCTTTTTAGGAAACTAAAACTACCAAGAAAGAGAGTATAGAGAGAAAAATAAGTTTGGTGAAGGGATTAGCATAAAAGGAAGGCAATTTCTTACCTTTCCTTGACTTGTCTTCCTCCTCCTTTCTCTTCCATTTTGTGCGACACAAGGTGCTAGTCCAAAAGCTTCAAGGTTAGTTTTAAGGAGTTAGGGATGTGGCCTGATATAAGAAGGAAAATAGGTGTTTTAAACATTTTCCTAAATTTTGATTATGTCCTTCTACCTTAATTCCTTCGTTTATGCTCATTTTAACTCATTTTTTAAAACCATATTTTTCATATGAAAATTCAAGTTCTATAATTTATTAAAAATATTTACTTTCAATTTTATAAGGTTTGGAATTATCCGATCAAAGTTTGGGTCAATCGATAACTTAAAATGTATACCGAAAATGTTTTGGCAATTCTAAGGGTTCTTGTAATCTTTGGAGCCTCTAAGAACTATGAGAAATTCAATTTTACCATTTAAAACTTCCTTCTTTGAGTTTTTAAAAAGTTGCCCGAAATTATGAAATTACTATTGCATGTACGATTAAATTTATTTATACATTTTGGCTTTGGGTTCGAGCCATCTTTAACTTTGTATCCTCATTTCTAGATGCCTAATTTATTATTCTAAACTTACTTAGCCTTGTTTCATTTTATGCTAGAGTTTTCCTTTTGTATCTCATTGGTTTTGGTTCAATTTAGGAAAATCAGATATTACAAGTGCCATGAAGAGTAATATAGGTGTGAAAGAGAAAATATTAAGGTACAAAGAAATCCCATCCCTTTTCCAAGGTCTTGCCAAGTAGTTCAATAGGAAGAAGTGAGAAGAAAGGAGGTGTAGATTGAATAAGTGGTATGCACTAAGATTAATTCAAAGTGTTATGCCTTCCAAGACTAGGAAATATTTGAAGCCTGTTTGATAATTTATATGTAAAGATATTTACATAACTCTTATACAATATCTATTTTATTTTTATAATTATTATTCAACATTATATCACAATTTTTTTATTATTGTTTTAAAGAAGGAACATAAAGATTATTTTTATTTTTAAAATCATTTTTATTCCCTTTACAATCACATTCGTTTTATATTCTCTATATTGAATAGATTTCCAAGTCAAGACAGGTTGATAAGTGAGAGAACAATAAGGTAAGGAAGTAATCAGTCAATGAAAGGACAAGAAAAATGATGAATAATGTGTACGATAAGAATTAGTTGTTTCTGGAAATAGCGACGGTTGCAACTGCTGCTATAAAGTTTAGCAGTGATTGCAAGAAGCACTACAAAAAGGTCCGTTGCAAGAGCATAAGTGTAACTATTTTGAACTACAAGAACAACTGCCATATAAAATTTAGTGATGGTTGTGATGTAACCATCATTATTTTTGTCAATTATTTAGTCAAAGTTGATTTTTGTAATGAGATATAGTGTTGGTTCAACCATTGTTATTTTCTTTTTGAAAAATAAATATGGTATTTAAATTTGCTTACAAGCATAACAAATAAATTACTTATATATAATAATCACAACCAACATAAATTTTAAATTCTAATAAAATGAAAACTAAATTGTCATTAAAATTAAAATTTATGTCTAGTATATGTAGTAATAATAAGATCATGTAAATAAAAATCTTAAAAGCCATAGATTCTTAATATAGTTATGATAACATTTAATAGATATTCATACAAGTCATTGTAATGCAGGAAGAGATGACACGTACACCAAAGGATGACGTGTTAAATGTAACACAAGAGGAGATGACATGCACACCTGAGGAGGACGTGTTGATAGATAAGCAAACTACTAGACCACAAGGAAATAACGGATTAAGGCGTAGTGTACGCGTGAGGAGAAGCACGTGGAAGCTAAGGGACGTATGATATATGGGTGGTGAAAGAAGATAGGGGAGTAAGTTGGTTGTGAAGATTCTTCTCTGTAACGTCCCTTCCTTTCTGTAACGTCCCAGGATGTCTTCTTTGATCTCTAAATGACTCTTGCTGCATTTCTCTTTCCCTGTGAAACCATTCCTATTCTGTTTAGATATTAAACTCCATTTAATTGCTTTATAACACTGTGACGTGGTCATTTTCAAGGGAATATATTAGAGTTAATACAAATTCCATTTGGATTGTTTCATCATCATTTAAGCTCATTACAATTATTTGATAAGTCCTAAATCTATTAATGTTCTTGATTAGAAGAGCATGAAAAATGATCTATCATACTTGTTCATTGTCTACTTCCTTGATCAAATACTTAAATTAAAATATAAAATATCATTAGAAACATATATGCAGAAAGGGAACAAGTAAGATATTTCGATGAACAAATAGGTAGAATATTCTTTAAAAATGAAGGGGAAATTATCATTAAGATGAATTGTAGATTTTGTGCCCATTTTATCAAAGAATGAATTGTAAGCAACAAACAACTTTCTTATTACTCCAAAAACAAAAGTAACTTGTATTTGTAAAGTATGAGATAAAAACAAAAATATGGTGAATGAGGAGGCTTGTACACACATGGCATCTCCCCCTCTATTTATACTACTATCAAAATAGAGATTAATTAAAAGATAAAGTTTCAAAGATAATAATAAAGGATAACTAAGACTCCTAAACAATATAAACTCTAATACTAAACAATGATAAACTTAGATTTTAGATAATGATAAATTCCTAATCCCATAAGAAGCCTACTTTAATAGGTTTCTCAATAGTATGTATGGAGAAGAGAAAATACAACTTCAATGTATTTAACAAACTATAGATCATGTTAAGAAAAATAACCAAACAAAGACAATAACATTAAAATATTAAGAGTACAACAAAAATAGCATGCCACCATGAAGCATTGCACTCCTTGCTCCTTCTAATGAGATATTGACCTCCATGTTCCCAAAAAAAAAAAAACACACACACACACAAGTGGTCATAGCCAAGTGTCTATAAAACACTAACACTTTGTTGAGTTAAGTTAAACTAACGAAAATGATTTTAAGAGAAAAATTAGAAATGAAAATAATTTTATTTAATTTAATAACAAAAAATCCATATTTACAATATTTTGGTTTCAATGTCAGTCTCCTAAATTGCATGCTAAGACCTAAGATTCTATTTGGGCCAAGAAAAAAAAAAGGGACCCAATAATTTATGTTGGAGTCATATCTTAAAAACCAAATTCAAAATTGTGGACCTTGTATTACAATATATTCATCTATATTATTAAAGTTCTATTTTTTTTTGGGTATGATAATAAAGTATCTCTATACATATATGTATATATTTTATTTCTATATCCTATAATAGTATAATTGCTTTCTTTCTCTTCTAAAATCAGTGAATCACATTGTGCTTTTCTGTTTTAATAGAAGAATTGAAGATGAAAATTCAAAACATTTGGGAATATATAAAAAATTATTTTTCTAGAGCCTCACAGCTGCAGGGAATATATGACCATTATAAATTAAATGAAACAGATACAAAATTTAGTAAACTATTTAATTAACCATTAATTAGTCTACAAATATACCCTTCCAGCATATCAAAACAAACATAAAATGGAAACTTATCCTCAATATTCCTCTTATTTAGGGCCATTGTTTTCTAGCTACAAGGGTAAAGGCCATCAATAGTGGGCTTATTAACAATGACTTGCTATTACTTTGACAGAAAAAAAAAGCCCGACTTGCAAGGCACAATGATAAGATAGGGTAATTGTGAAGAGGAAAAGCCTATAATTGGTAAGCACAAACTTTACTATAAAATTAACAAAAGAATTCAAAGTGAAAATTTCTTTTACACTAGAACAAACCCAACTTATGTACTATTTTTGCCAAAAAGACGATTAAACGCACATTATAAAAATGTTTCACGTCATTTTTTTGTTGACAATGTTGAATGATCTATTAATGAAATTCAATAATATAAACTGGAAAACAAGATAGGAGAATGATATAGCAGCAATTGTACTAGAAATCTAAAGAGAAATAGGCCAAATAATGGCTCAATAATAAGTGTTTATGGAGCTATGTATAAATAATAACTTCATGTGCTCATGCCACTTATTAGAAAAGAAACCACTCCCCAAAAAAGAAATTTCACATGAATAAATTGTAATCTTAAATAGCTATATTGCTTTATTTTTTTTCGGTTAAGTTGGCTCCTTGTTTTCTTTTGTTTTTACTTCTTAGGAGATTTTTTATCCTCCTCCAGTTGTACTTGAGATCCTTTCTTTCTTTTAATATATTTTTCTGAAGAAGAAAAAGATTCGCATGGTCTGTATGCAATTTAAATTAACTACAAAACATAAATAAGGAAGACCTTTAAAAATAATATTTTCAGCCTCTATAAAGTCGAACAAACCTCAAGACCAGGAATGGCACGATTAACTTGGAATTCCTAAAAAGAATTACAAAGTAAATTTCAGGGTCACCATCCTCACAGCACATCTGGTTCAAAACCATGTTGTAGATTAAACGAAAGGCACTGATATGCAAATGGGGGAGCAGTAGTCAAGAGATAACAATTCATTTTAAAATGATTCAAGGCAGAATATATTATGGGAAAATTTTTTCTTTTGTTTTTGGTGTATGGATGAAACATGAAAGACGCTATATCAGAAGCTAACAAAAGATGATATCATTATGGAATGATGGAAACCAAAATAGAAACTAGGAATTTTATATAACCTTGCTCTATCTCATGCTCTAATATCAAGTAAAAGCTAAAGGAAAATAGAGAATACTTTGAAAAGCGTGAAGAGGTTAGCTGACACTGTACTATATTTATATGAAGGAAAGAACTAAACTGCAAGTAAAATAAGCAATGTTGGACTAAATAATATATAGCTTAGCCTACTATATACACTTAATAGTAGCATTGCAAGCACTAACTTTTAACATTAGAATTCAAGTCATCATCAGTTAGTGCAACTGTCAACATAAATCTGTGGCAGAGCCAATGGACCATTCCTCCTCTAAACAATATATTAAGTGGATAGGTAGTTGGCTTAAAACAACCAAAGTATCGCCAAATATTCAAAAAAACTAGAATAGAGTTCATAAGGGAATAGACATGCAAACAGCAAATATCCAGTCCCTAAATGTATCAGAAGGAGGTCTTTTGAACATATGTAATCAAAATTTAGGAGAATAGAATAGAATAGAGAAGAGTATATTATACGAATAATAACTAAAATTTGAGAAAGTAAGTCTGGAGCTATGGTACACAAAACCAAAGGCTGTAGCAAAAGTTATCAACTACTATCTGATAGCATCATTGTAAGACATAAACTCTCCACTTATCCGATTATGGTACACTGAGATAAATAATTTAAGCATTAAATTATGAACTAAAATTATTTACAATGTGTCAAATAACATCATATCTCATTATTTCTTCCACTTACCTTAATTAGCCCTTCTTGAAATAAGATCTTCACTATTGTGTTCAAAATTGGGAGCAAGCCAGAGTGGGTGTACTCCTATTCCCCGTTTTAGCAAGGACAACATGTTTATCTAGTAGATTTAACGGAATAAATGGAAGAAAAACGGTGGGAAAGTCGAAACGTGGTGGATCTAATGGAAGAACGGCCACTGCTGGCTGTACGGAGGGCACTGGAGGGTTCTGACTGGTCAGCTGCTGCTCACTTGGCCGAACAATGGTTGGAGCGGTCGGGGAGGAATGGGTTTCAGTTGGGAGAGACGGCGCTACAGTGGAGGGGTTTCAAAATTTTTCGTTGATGCTGGATCTGATCTTGGGCGGAGGGGTTTTTTAAGTTATTTAGCAATGGTTGCAGTCGCTGCTAAATAATAGCAGTAAAGAAGTTTTGCACAACTGCTGCAATTTAGCGACAGTTTGACAACGGTTGACTAAACCGTAGCTATTCCAGTGTGGTTGAGACAAAAGTTGTTATGTAATCATCGCAAAAAATAGTTATTTTTAAGCAGAGGTGGCGTGAAAAAAAAAAAAACAGGGCAACTAAAATCTAAAAAAATTCAGAATTTATGCGATGTAACCAACCAAAGTAAACAAGTACTAGCAAATTTAGGAGTTACATCCAAGAAATTAGTCACATTTGGTGGGAGTTATTTGAAGAAACTAAGAATCAAAAGAAAGAGTGAAATAACACTAGTGGACGCTGTATTTCATATAGATGTTATATATTATATTAAAAATCAAAGTTTAGGTATATTCAATTAATTTTTGAATCATTTGGCCCATAATTAAATTTAATTCAATTTTAATATTATTTTGAGTCAATAATATAATTTTTGTTAAAAGAAAAGTCAATGGAGTCATAAAAAAGTTATTTAAGCACAAAAGATGTTATTAGAGTTCTAGTCAATTTTAATTATTTTTTTTAGACATTCTTATTTTTCAGTCCTAAATAAAAATATAAAATATAAAAAAAAGAGAAAAAAATTTATTAAAAAAAGGCCTAAAATACCCACAATAGTTTAAAAATTGACCAAATTTTTAAACTTAAATAACTTAATATCCAAAAGAAAAATAAATAAATAAATAAAATCAAACAACTGGTAAAAATGATGAAAAGAACACTCAGAAAAAAATGAAAAATAAATAAAAAACAAAAAACCCTATCTTTCATGTAGCAAATCACGAAGGCCGTTTGAGTGAAGGAGAAAGGGAGTAGCTGTGTGAGGCACAATGGCCCAATCTATTCCAGGATTCTCATCTGTAACGGTCTGGCACGAGCAGTAGAGGAAAAACACGCATGAGGATAGTGAAGGCAACGTTTTGACTACTTATAAAATAGGAAGCAAAGCATATTTGGAGATTTCTGGAAGAGAAGGGCTTCTGGAGACTTTTTAGGAGGTTTTTCTTCTCTTGGGTGGAAGAAGCTATGAGAAGGAGAGGTTATTGATTTTTCTGGAAGGGATAGTTTTGAAACTGGGGAAGGGAGAGAATGTTGTAGAGGGATAAAGAGAAAGAAGAAGGAGAGAGAGAAGAATGGAGTTAGATATGTTCTCTTACAATCATATTGACAATCAAAAGAGACTCGGTTAAGCTTTCTGGTCAGCTACTGTGGAGCTTTGCAAAGAGCTTCAGTCACTTAGTGAACAAAAATTTTAAGATGTATATTTCTTTTCCCCATCTTGGGTTTCCGCAGCTCACCAAGACTGAGTCAAGACGGGGAGTTTCAGGGAAATTTTGTTAATCGGTAATTCTAGACCCCAAAATAAAACAATTTTACGTAATCAGTCACAGAATTGGCCCTGGGCCGAAACTGGGCTAGTCCAAACCACTAAGTTTAACCCATCTAGGTTGAAACTTACTATGGCCCCAACATTTGGACTTTGAGGCTTTGTTTTTTTTTTTTTTTTAAAGTATATTTTTAATTTTTATAATTTCACTCAATTTTTACTTTAATGTGTATAGTTAAATTCTTATAATTTAAATATTTTTAATTTAGTCCTTATCATTGTTTTTTTAAAATATTTTGCTATATATGTGAGTTAATCTTATTTTGTTGTTGATATTTTTATCTCTTTTATTAACATAAATTATAGATGTTTAAAGTGTCACGTCAATACATAATTAATGATAGCAACGAAATTAAAAAATTTGTCAAATGTAAGAACCCTACTATACATTTTTAGAAATATTCCTAATTATACAAATATACAACAAACATGAAATAAAACCAAAGAAAACACCTAAAAAATGTCAAAGAAAAATTAAAATAAAATCTAAAAAAATAGAAAATCACTAAAAATAATTAAAAAATACTAAAAAAATAAAAAAGTGATCCAAATAATGAAATTTGGCCAAAAAATGGCCTACTAAACTACATAGCAGTGATTATTGTTCATCATAACATCTATATATCAAATTTCAGCTTAGTCAGAGTTAGTCACCCTTGAAATCACTATTATGTAGAATTACTTTAAAATATCAAAATTATATGCTCTAGAATTGGCCACAGAAACAAAGTAAGAAAGCTAAATTGAAATTGAAAACAATGAAATTCCTAATCTAATTGATTATGACTAATTAGATCCTTAGCAATGGCACCAAAATCTTGGTAAATAGAATTTTACTCATGGTTGTTGAATCGACTAAGATTAGTAAAAATAACTAGTTTACAGTAGAGTACCTATCAAGTCATCTCCTAAAGAGCTTTTGATTAAATCAATCAGTTTAAGAATTCATATAAATCAAATTTTTTCAAAAACCAAGGGGAGGGGATGTATATGGAATTAAATCACTAATTAATAATGGAAATTCAGCTACGAAACATATTACAAAACAATTCACCAAAGCGTAACTAATCCCAAGCCCCTCCTTTGATATTTCACTTTCCTTGCCATTTAAACATTCCTTTGGTCCAATTCTAATCTCCTGATTAGTGATATTTAAAAGCCCAATGCCAGAAACCATTTGGAAAAAGTTCATATCCATCTATTGCTCAACTTATCTACAAAAGCAAAATTTGAATAGTTGGGCCTCTATTGATCAAACTATAATAATAATGCAATTAAAACACATTAATCTTAATTTGTTCTAGTTAATATAAAATGAACTTAAGGTCATCAAATTAGCTTCACTTAATTATTATAAAGCTAAGTAGAAAGAGTATAAAATATATAATTTCTCATATTATCAAGGGATTGATGACTATTTCTAAAAAGGAGGGAAATATTATATTTTAAATATTTTAAATCTTCATTTTTTTTTATTTTTTAAAGATAATTTTATAAGAAATTTAGATTATTTATTTTTAAGGTATCTTTCTTTATTAAATAAAAATACTTCAAATGATCTCTCCAATAATAAAGATGCATAATAAATACACACAAATACTAAACAAGATTTGTTTTTGTAAGATGTTTTAGAAGAAATTAAAAAAAATTATTCAAGTTTAAAAATTTAAAAGATAACTCTTGCATAGACAAAATCTTAAATAAGATATTTAAATCTTAACTCATAGGGTTAGGGTTAAAGTTCTTTTTCTTCTTAAGGTCTTAAATAAGATAAAGGAGTTTATCAATGAAGCTAAATTCATTGGAGAGTGGGCATATCCCTCTTCCTCCCTCAAATTTGTAAACTAGATGTGTATAGGTATTAGATTTTAGATCATGCTGTCCACTCCTTTTCTAATTTTGCACCCATCGATATTCAATCTTTACTTCTTTTAAGAGAATTTTAGAGATTTGAGATTTAAATGAGAAAAAAATTTATTTTTTAGAGAAAGAGAAACCTTGACACGATTATTTAAGAAAGTGCAGAAAGAAATAGAGAGATAAGAGGAAGAAGGTGTGAATTTAACTCAGAGTTTAAGTACAAAAATTGAAGAATCATAGCATGACAGAGAGGGAAATTGATTGGGGGAAGAGAGAGGTGAGACAGGTGGCATGATTAAAGCATAATGGATGAGTGAAGTTATTTTTAATATGTGAAAAATATTGGGAAAAAGACATATTGCCATATTGTTTTTATAGTATTTATCTTTTGTATTTTTTTGAGTGAAATATTTATTTAACTTTTATTTATTTATTTTTATATTTTTAATAAAATCATTCCTTATATACATTTGTTTAAATTATGATTTTAAATTTATGAAGTTTTTTTGCTATTTTTAATTAACTAAATATATTATATAATATTTCTAAATAAATTATGAATTTTCTAAATTTTGAATACAAATGAAAACCTTTTATCGACTATAGAATAATTAAGTACATTGTACTTATTGAATTTTACTATTTTGACATTGAAATCATTACATTATTAATTTATAATTTAAATTATAATATATAAATAATAAAGTACTAAATTATAACATATATATAAATAATAATATTTAAATCATTATATCATATAAATCATTAAAAAATTCAAATTATCATTTATGACAGATTAGCAATAAAAAAGTTTGTGACAAAAAATTTTATTGCTAATTTTGTCACAGAACTAAAGTTGGCTATTTTACTTACTAGCGATGAAATTTTTTGTCGCTTACTTGATTAGCTATAGGTTAACAATGAAAATATTTGTGACGTAAAGTTTTGTCACTAAAATTAGGGGCGGATTAGCAATCAAAAAAATTTCATCACTAATTTGCTATTTTTTATAGTGACAAGTACAAATAATCGCAAAATGTTGTATGCTTGTAAATACTTTTATTTTTATTTTTACTTTTAATTTTAAAATTGTCATGTGAGACTCTTTGTCTCCTCATATATATATATATATATATATATCTATATATATATATATAAGGTGTTAATTAGTGGATCACGTATAACAATAAGTCTCTAGAAGTACTTATGTCATTTAGGTCATGTGATTATGTTTTAAATTTTAGGTCCTACTAGTTCATATCCAATTAATTTTGTTTATTAAAAAAAGTATAAATAATATTTTGAAAGTTCAAAAGTTAGTTTTTAGAAAATGAAAAATATTTCTATTTTTTTCATAGGAACCTTTCTTAAAATTAATAAAAAAATCAATTTTTTAAAATTAAATAAATCCTTTTCTTAAGGGTTTTTTTTAAAAAATAAAAATTAATAAATCATATTTTAAAGTTCAAAGGTTAGTCTTTAAAAAAGAACAAAAAGATTAAATAAATCTTTTCTCCTTAAAAATTTTCAAAATTCAAAAGTTACTGTTTTTGTAACATCTTGTTTTAATTATCTACTTTTAGTGAATTTTTTTAGAGCGTAAAATACCAATTAATTTATATCTAACTACCTTAACCTTTTAAATTTTTTTTCGTGGTATAAAATTTTATTATTCATCAACTACACCTATGTAGCAGATAGTAAATTATGTCTAAAGATTTACTATTATTAATACATAATAATTTTTTGTTTAAGAGGTAGGGTAGTGGATCAATTATAGTACATGCCATATAGAAACTACTGGGGATTCAACCTAAAGCTATACAAAAAGACACTCTAGATAATAGAAAAGAACTATTATAGTTAGTCCTCTATTCACAAAATGAAAATGTTAGCGGTCCAAGTCTCCATCTTATGGAAATGGAGGAGCCATCCTTCCCATAGGGAATGAGAGAGATTCATGCTCTCCTGTTGCCACAAAATAACTAGGACAACATGATCAAGTTCACTGCAAGATAGGATTCGGATGTTATATATTACAAACACCCATCCTTGTAGAGGGAATTGGATTAACTTTGCCTAGAGTTCGAGCGTCATGTTGTAAATGGGCATCTAAGAAAAATATAAACTAGAATAGAGTGAGAAATAATATTCTTAGTAATATAGATAGGAATAATATAATTTAATAACCATGAAAAAAGTCAAGCACTTCATTAATAAACAAAGAATAATGTAAATAGAATACTCTAATACAGAATAGTTAAAATTTTCAAAATTACAAAAAATTTCAAAATATCCACATAAACAAAGAATAACATACATAAAGGAATGACATAGAATTACACATAATTTAATAAATAGAGAATAATTTATACTTTTCAGAATATCTAACATATTAATTAAATCAGGAATTAAATATATAAATAAATAAATAAAAATAAATCAACAGAATTAGGATCTACATGTCACAATTAAACAGATACAACAAATAATAAATTCAAACATTATTTTCTCTATGTTAACTTGACCATTAGGCCTTGGAGATTGTTAAGCTCAATATCCAAATCATGTTACATTGGTATCGATAGGCTCAATACCCAGATTATGTTGCACTGCCATGATCAGTACTAAGGTGTCCCCCAATGGATATCTAAGAAAAGTCATATCAAAATATCACAATAATATGTCATCCAAGCCATCATCTAATCAAGAAATAATAGGTATATTTGGAAAAAAATTTCCTTGTATAACTCTATGCATTATAAAATAATTCCCATAGCATAACAACATATTGGAGTCTAGAAAAATTGTATTTAAATAGTTTAAATTATTTTTCTATGTTTCTAAGTCTAGATTTATCTTGGGACCCATCCGGTGTCCAGAATAGTCCATTTTTCAAGATCTAAAGTTAAGGTATGGTATAGCCATATAAAGGCTTGTTCAAGTACAAGGAAGGCTCACAAAGGCCCAATAAGTCTAAATAGATATAGAATATCTGATAGCTCTCACCGGTCCTAATTAGTAATATTAAATATTTTAAGTATCTTAATTAATTAAGATTAGATATCCAGCACATCTATAGCTTTCTAGTGCCAACTCTAGCATACATAGAGCTCATCCATTGACTAAAGCAACTCTACCATAATTTATACAAGCTAGTCCTATAATATATGGCTCCTCGAAAATATAAGAAAACGTGAGAAATATAATGTACAGTTTCTCCGTAAATATACAAAATTTACTCGATACAAAAAGAAGCCCCTTAGATATAGTGATTTGAGGTCCAATAAAATTAGAATAATATTTTAGACCTTAAATAATGGTGATTCAAAGCCAGATGTGCCTTGAAATTGGAGCCAGAATAGCCAGACGAATTTGAACGAAAATACAACAAAACGTAATGGCATTTTCATAATTTTGGATAATTTTTAGAATACTCATAGAAGGACTTTTTTAATGGAGTTTTCTGGGGTTTTCAGGGGCCTTGGAAAACTATAAAAAGTCCCGAGACAGTTAAAGCCCCTTCAGTATATTTTTTTCAATGGTAGTGAGCTTGAACTTTGACCAATTTGTTCGAGAAGATTTTAGCTCCAAATTGAGTGATTCTAAAAGGCATTTTATAAGATTGAGAATCTAAATTTTATGATGGAAGAGACAATTCTCAAAAAGGAGCTAAAATGAATTAGAAAATGCCAAGAATGAAGAACAAAATTAGAATTTTTCAAAATGAAGGTTCAAGAAGCACCTTTAAATACACGCCCCTCTTCTCTCCCTCATATAACTGACCTTGTTTTTACCTAAGAATAGAAGGAAGACTAGTTGAAAAGGGCATCCAAGCATAGAGGAAAATGAAGGGGAAAAGCTCAAGAAAAAGGATAGAAAAGTGTAGAAATTCAATCTCCTCCCTTTAGCAAATTGATTTCTCTTCTTCTCCTCTTTCTTCCTATAGCTTTGGCACATGAATTGGTTCTGTTTTGAGCCTAGAATAGAGGGGGAATTTTTGAGTTTGGAGAGGAGAGTCCAAGCAAAGGGAAAAGCATTCAAGAAAGGTTTAAATTCAACGTAAAATTCTTAGTTTCCATGTTCCTCTTTTCTTGTTCTTCTTATGTGCTTTTCATCCTCCATATGGACAGCCAAAGGGAGAGTGATTTTGGGCAGAACTAAAGATGAATCATGTGAATTAAGGTGTGGAAAGTAAGAATGTACAAAGGAAACAAACAAAAACTATGAAAATGCAAGGTAGAAAAGTTAAGAATTTAGGAACATAAATTCTATTTTGATACAAGAGTCTTTAAGCTAAAGTAAGTGTTTGTATGAGCTCCTAAGATCCTTAGAAAGCTTCCCATGTGACAACCCTAACTTCTAATAATTGTAATTAAGGTTAAATATATGATTAATAATCATAAATCTAGATTAAAAGTCATTATGACTAATTACATTCTGAAAATATGGAGAAATTTGAACTTTAATGTTATTAAAGTCATCAACCAAATAATTACATGCATTCAAGTACACAAGAGAAACAAACTCTCATTAATAAGTCTTTGATTCTATTACCCATTAATTCCAACTTACAAGAATCTTCTACTAATGTTTCTAAGTCACCCCTTGAGGTTACCATAGGAAAAACCAAGGTTTCTAGATTAGATGAGAGTTTGGGATCGTTAGCCGCGGCTAAATGTCCTTTCGCTGCGGCCGAGTGAGTTGTAGCTTCGTCGCGGCCAGCTTACATGGTGTCGCGGTGAGGAGACCTCTTGGAGCCTACCTTACTCGCCTCTCATTATTGGCCACGACCAAATCTCATGTTCGCTGCGGCTAATTCCTCTTTGGAACACCTGAAATATTTTCTCAAAAGTTCACCGCGGCCAATTGCCATTTAGTCACGGCAAATTACCCTCTAGACGACTTCTAATTTGGCCTCTCACATTTTACTGCAAATAATTCCACTTCTCATCGTGGCGAATTGCTCTTTGGTACTCTCCCTGGGCAACTTCACCTCTATTGGCTGCGGCTAAGACTATTTTGGCCACGGCAAAATGCCTTCTGATCTTATAACTTCTAAAATCTTGTCTCATACTCTCCACTCTCCCTCCAATGACACCGTAGGGACACTTTACTTTAAATTGTGGGGCTCTAATGGCTTTCCCCTACCTAATTTATCTAGCTTATCTATTATTACCAATCCAAGACCTAAGTGTTAATTCTTACTTATCCAGCTACCATATATCAGCAAGTTCATGGATTAATGTCAGCAAGAATTTCATAAGCTACCGACAATTGTCATTCAAATACACATTCCATTAGATATTTCATACATCACTAGTCCACATCTACATCCAATGTATCACATAATTACATTTCCTAAATAGTAAACATATCATAGGTTTAACATAGTTCATAATAGAGGTTATAAGTTCATACATCCAATACTAAACCAAAATGAGGTCTAACTCCTCAATAGATACATTCTAAGTAACAAAATATAATTACCTACACTTGACAACATGATTACATGATGATGTTATACAAAAAGAATACAAAATTTAGCATCTATTCTATTTAAATCAGTCTAAGTGTAGCCTTCTCCACACATGGTTGGAGCTCATAGATTTTCATCCACTTGTTTCCCCTTATCCTTACCCGAAGAGCCTTCACTTGAAAGTATAATCCCCTGAAATAGGATAAGATGCAAATCTCAATAACCAAGGCAAATTCTATTCATATATTCCAATTTAATTAACATATATGCATGATTTTATATAAGCATCAGAAAATATACTAACCATACCAGTAAATGAAATAATTAGACTATCTATGATTACTATCCCATACTAACAATCACAATTTCATATGTTAAAGGCCAATAACACTGGGAGAGCCCGTCCACGGCACCTACTCCCCAATGAGTATAACTAGGGCTCAGTGCATCTGGGATCTGATCATAACCCGGTGCCCGATCGAAGCACATGCACGGGTGGCAACCACACCACAACTCTACCATGGACTTACAAGGTCCAATCACATATAACAAATAGCCAATCAAATCATTTAGCATCAAAATCATAATCATACAACAAATATAAAATTAAAACAGATGTATGCATGGAATTAGTATGAACCCTGGTTACCTCACTCTGCAGACAATTGAAAAGCCACCAACAGTACCAAAATCTTCCTATAACCATAACATTAGAAGATTACTATTTTAAATCATAATGTACAGCAACAGCAAGTACCCAAAGAATTAAAATCTAATGGCTACCCAGAGGACACTTACCCAGCCACTACAAATTCTCAAATTCGAATTGAATATGTCCTCTACCAGAAACTTCAATATATCACCTTAATTCCTAAGCAAATTTGTATAGAGTTAATACCCATACTATAAATCAACCATGGGGGTCTTAAACCAGCAGAAAATACATTAGAATGGAAAGTTTACGCTTACCCAATGTCCCTCCTAGTCTCTACCTCTAAAAATCCTTTAAGAAAATACCAAACAACCACATTTCAGATTTTGGATATGGTGAAAATGCTCCAAATGAGAAGCCAATCAGGTCAAATTGAAGAGGAAGAGGAGAAGATTAAGTTATATAACTATTACCTTGGCTGAATCTTGTTCTAGAAGTGGCAAATAGTGGAAATGTGTCAAGAACCCTAACCTCCCCTTTGGACCTCTGAATTTCCTTTTTGTTTCTTGTGTTTCTACAAAATGGGGGTGACTAAACTAGTTTTTAGGGTTTTAAGTTGGGTTCTAAATGGGTTATGGGTTGACCCATCAGTCCAAGAACCTATTGGGTTCCTACTAGTTGTTGGGCTAAAGTTTTAATTTGTTGGTCCAATTTTAACAATTCAGACTTTTAGTTGGGTTTGGTCAAGTTTTCAAGAGCCAGCTTAGTTGAGGTTTACCTAAGGGATATTGGGCCAATTACAAGGGCTTATGTAATTTGGGTATTAGGTTCCTAACTCATTAAACTAAATTGGGCCATTGCTAGATAGTCTCTCTTGGGCCAAGACTCACAATAGGAAGTTGGGTTTGCATCTAAAATTCTTAGGCCTCCATTAGTTTCTAACTATGGCCTATTTAATTTAATTTAGGTCTAGATGGGGTTTCTAACTCAATTAAATCTCAAATTCATATTAATAATTTATCTCTCTAAAATTTTCATTCACTTAACTTGCCCAATTATTTCATATTAATTATTCTTAATTAACCCAAATTCATGATTAACACCTTAATTAATTTTGGGATATTACATCCCACATGCATCTCCCATCAAGGAAAGCAAGACAACCTCCATTGGTGCCAAGGTGAGTATAGGTTCAGCCAAGGGGAGATGAAGCACCAAGGGAGTGTTTTAATTTCTTCCAAACTTATTTTTGTATCATATAAGATGGGAAAGTATGAGAGAAAGCCTTGGAAAAATTTTAAAAGTCATGGATAATGATATAGAGCTATAGGTTCCATATTGTAGTATAATGCAGCAAGACCTAGTTAGACTCCTTAAAATAAATGTGTGATAACTCCAATAAGTCTAAATGGAGTCAAGAGTCATAAATTAAGGGGGGAATAGAGCAAAGATCATAAATTCCCAAGGTTGCTTCCTTAGGTGCTTTATGGAACCATAATTGGACCATTTGAGCAACCAAATTATTCTAGTGTATGAGGGATTTTGGTAAATGTTCTTAGAGTATAATTGGGTCTTATTTCATGCTTTTAGGCCAAGGGAATTAAGCTCCACCACTTCATGAATGTTTGGCCAAAGGAGGAGAAGGGCTTTCAAAGGTTAAAGTGTGCTCTTATATGCAAGGTAGCTATTTCTTCTTTTTCTCATACATGAGTGAATGTTTATCTTGTCTTTGAATATGTGTTTATATGTGTTAAACCATGAAAAAGTGTTCTAGCATGTATTCATATGCCATGGTACCATGATGTTACATTATGTCTTCAAATGATACTTTGTGTATTTGCTTTGGTTTGCTTGAGTGTGGTAAAGCCAAGAACTCACTAGCCATGATGAGGATAAGCCAAGAACTCTCAATAATGGTTGGGACAAAGCCAAAAGTCTCCCAAAAGTAAGGCTTAGTTAAGAGCCTTTAAGAAAGTGGATAAGGCAAGTCCAAAATCCTTAAAGAGAATGGGTGAGGCTAAAACATTGGCTTGGCAAGTCCATATATGTTTTATATGACTTCTTGAATGCTAAAAATGTTCTATGAATAATTATGAAAGCCATAATGTCCATGCATGTATTTTTAGAGTTAGATTTGCATTCTTTATATGTGATTGAAAGGGAGAAGAGTTATTGAAATTCCATAAATCTCATCTCCTTCTCTCTCTTATCTCATATGGCTTAAGTGGAACTCAAAAGCCAAGAAATAGATGCAATGAATCATGAATAACATTGTTTTGACAATGATGTAGCTTATGTAATTTTAAAGTGTGTAGAAAGTCAAAATACTCATGTACATATTATTTTTGAGTTATAAACCAATGAGCAAATGTAATAGCATATATGAATGATGTGTGAACCACTTTTAGTGCAAAATCAATGAAAATGTGAGATTTGGTTACTTGATAGCTTCATTTGTTAGTGTATTCATGAATATGGGATAGCCAAAATGAGATGCATGATGTTTGGAACCACTTGGACAATGCATACAAGTTGTATTTATACTTTTAAATTTGCCTAAGAGGTCTCAAACATAAAGGAAAGCCATTTGGACCAAGTTGATGTCTTATAAGAGGCAAAAATAACTATAATGGTGAGTTAGGTCAAAATCTATCAAAATGAGCTCTTTTTGGTCTAAAATTTGGCATGCATCTAGATCTTGTTGAGAGATTTTTGGGAAGCTAAAGTGTGTAATATTTGGAGGTCTACAGAATTTTTGGCGAATTTTTGAAGTTGACAAATTTTTTAATTTTAGCACTGGATTGATCCTCATGACAAGAGTTAGTGATTTGATGTGGGGTTAAGATTTCAATTCAACATTAATTTGTTAATCTTTTGAATCTTGAATAGTAATTCAAGATCATTTGCTATGAACATGATTAAGGACTCTTAAACTAGAACCAATGACAATTGAGTTAGGATAAGCACAGTAGATATTAAGGGACGAATCCAAGGCTAGTCACATGTCTATCATTCAACCTTTAGTTCATGCAATTAAATAGTAATTAAGAACTTTAATTCAATTTAATTTTAGTTAGTTAAATTTAGACAAAACCCTTTTAGTTAGATAGCTTTTTGGATCTTTTTATACTTGAAAAATCTAATTAAATATTGAATTCTATTTTCTAAGAAGATGATCTAGATTACACCACTAGCTATAAATTTTTTCAACCTAGTTTTATCATCAAAATGCCTAATTAGAAAGGAAAAAGTATATAGAAATTAGCAATCATCAAATTCCCTCACATTTAAATCTTTGCACTCCTAGGCAAAACTCAAAATTCAAGGAAAGACTAATGAAATAACCAATGGAGAATGAAAATGAAAAATGAAAGTAAAAATCATAAGCTAAGAAATGACTAAAACTCTTTAACACTTCAACAATCAAATTAACTTTACTTGTATCAAGAAAGAAAATTCCATGACAATTTTATTTAAAGAGAATGAATTGAAATGTATAGCCCCTCACATGGATAATTGCTTACTTTAAACTATCAAGTGGTTAAGGCATTGTAGATCACTCAAATTCCATCTATCAAAACCTCACTACCATAGGTTTGTCAAGCTTCTAAATCTCCATCACCCATGCCAAATGTAATGCATAAATCAAGAGAACTTTAGTCAAGGTTGTAGTGGGGCTAGGGAATGAAATGAATGGATATAAGAACAAGGGAAAAACAAACAACAAATGGATATGTTAGAACCCTAAGAGCAGTCAATGGAAACCTATGATAGGAAAGAATGAGTGCAATTCAAGACCTTATTTCTAACTAGCATAAGTAACTTCAAACTCAACTTAAAATACTTCTTTCTTTGATTTTCAATCTTTTTTTTTTCATTTTTCTTTTCATTGCTTTGCTTTTGCTTTTTCTTTTCTATTGATTCTCTCTCTCTTTTTTTTTTTTACTTTGAACATTTTTCTTAACTTTTAATAACAATGGCTTAAATGGATGCAAAGCATATATTCTCTCATCCTAGTTAGATGTAATGCTCTTTGAAATCCTTAAAGTATTTTAAAACAAGGTGAGAATATATTTTCATTTTCTATGGTTATTGGTTCAACAAGAAAATAAACAAGGTCCAAAGTGGCTAAACAATGGATAAAATGCATTTAAGAGTTGGCTATTTGGCTCACTAACTATAAAAGAAATGAATGCCTTATCATTTTCATGTATGCAAATACAAATATGGTCTCAACAAAGAATCAAGACAAATTCTAGAGTGAAAGCAAAGATAGGTGAATACATACTAGAAATGAACAGATACAGCTCAAATCCTCGCCAGCTAATGGCTATCAAATAATTTATTGAAATCAAATTCATTATCACTTCACTTAAATCAAAACATAAGATCCATCATTTATCACGTCAAAGTGAATCTAAGCTGTAATCATCTTAACTTGCAAATTTCATAGAAATTTTTTTAAATATTCTATTTCTCAAAATTTTCTTAAAAAATTTCAAAATTTTTAAAGAAAATAAAAAAAAGAAAGAATGAAGATGAAATGGAATGGTTCTCCCCCCCTCACACTTAAATATTGCATTGTTCTCAATGCCAGCACACAATCCAATCAACAGAAAAATAACACCATATAAAAAGTGGGAAGGAAAGTATATAACTGGATGAAGTTGAAAATGAAGATTCCAAGGGTGGCTCAGATTCCATATAGCTGGTTAGCAATTTATTACCTACAAAATAGAAACAAAGCAACTAGTACTGCAAAAAAGAAAAGATAACTACATTTTAAACTAAAAAGGATACTATCAAAAGACTAACTAATTATAAGTATCAAAAACCAAAATCAAAACAACTTTATTCCTTTTCAATTCAACAAATTTAAGTCTCACTACTTTGAAGCATTTTGATTGATCATTCAATGATGATGCATGGACTTTTTCAACCATCAGTAGTCTTGGAAAGTCAAATTCAGCATATTCAAAAGTAATAAAAGAAGAAAAGATAAATTTAAGACATTCAAAACTAAAGAAAGAAAATTTAAAATCAAGATTTTCTAGAACCCATGAAATCTACTGGACTCTCATCAGTAAGAGTCATTGCATCAACAAAAAAGTTAAATTGTAACTTTTCACATTCTTTCAAGTTGGAGTCATTCAAGGTATTTGGTAGTTGCTTCTTCTCAGCTGAGGGAGTTTGTGCATTGTTGGGAATGACTTCACCAACTTCAAGAATCTATTCAAGACTCTCAGTAAAAGAAACAATATCTTTCCTAACCAAAGAGACATTAGTAGACTTATAACATTCTAAACAATGATCAACAACTAAATCCAGTCTCTTATTAGTGTCAACAATAGCACAATGATCAATAAGATTTTCAATATCAATAGTATCTCTATGCATGCTCTCATCAATACTAGTATGTTCAGTAGAATCAGTCTCATTAATAGTTTCATTGTAACAAAGGAATTCACGGATTTAACAGACTTATCAGCCCTCAAAAACTCATCTATCTCAATACACATAGGACATGTATGCAAATCATCACATAAGTATTTGAGAGTAGAGTCTGATTCATCAATAACAAGCTGTTCAACAATTGTATCATCCATATCCTCATTACATGCTACATTTACTGTTTCACCAATCATGTCATCACATGCTAGGTCACCCTTACATTTATCTACCACCCTAGACTTAATAAAAACATCATTAACTGGCTCAGAAATGAAATCATCACTATGATCACAACTAGGTGTAGAAAAAATAAGTGTATCAGTAAACAGGGATTCATTAACATCAACAAATGTATCATTTTTGTTCAATACATTACCATAATCAACCAAATCAGGGGATTTAACAACAATTTCTTCATCAACATCATCATCATTAAGCAATTCAGGATCAACAACATCATGTGCATTAGTAGTCACAGTGCTATCATGTAAACCAGAGTCAGTTCCAATAAAATGCAAAATATTAGAAGATGGAAGTATATTACCTAATGAATAAGATTCTTCCTCCTCTATACAATCTCTTTTGATTTGCTCTTCTTTCAATTCAATAGCACTTGTGGTAGATTGATTCATTTAAGCTCCTGAATCCTTCATGAGGTTATCCATCATCTGTTGGTTTTGAAGCTACAACTGTTAATTTTCCCATTAGAGTTGAAGATTAAGAGATTCTAATTGTTACTTCATCCTCTCTTCCCAAGTTAGTTCCCAATTAGGCTCTTGTTGCATATATCCCTTATGATAGTTGTAGGGATAATATTATGGTTTTTATACATTGTAATTGTGGTATGGCTCTATGTAACTAGGGTGAACTTCATAATGATGATGGTATGGTTGGTATCATGGTTGTTGAATTTGTTGATATTGTTATGCTTATCTTTGTCGCTCAAGAATGCCATGAAGCATTGATATAACTTTATCCATCTTTAGTACAATCCTATCATTTGTACAAGAATCATAGACACCTTAATTAGACAAATAATATAGATCCATTTAAAGCAAAGAAAATGAGAAGTTTAATCAATTTAAGCATAAGAGAATTCACTAACAAATTATAACTAAAATTAACTCTAAATCAAGAAAATAAAAATCAAATGAAGCTAAGAACTTCCTAACAATAAAAAAAAAACTCCAAAATAGAGGTTAATCACATAAAATGAACTCACAAAAAATAAAGAAATTAAATCCAGAAAAATTAGAAGAATCCTAAAAAAATTTGAGAAAATACTAAAAGAATTAGAAAAAGTGCCTTAAATATTGGAATTTGGCCAAAAAAATGGTACACCTAATAGTAACACTATTAGTTTTACTTAAAACACCCAAAAACCTTGGAAAATGAAGTTTGATAATTTTCTGAGCACGTCAAACAAAAGTTCCAATAAGCAACACAATTAATGCAAGCAACCAAAATGTCCAAAGTCCAAGTCTAAAACAAGAAAAAAATTAAACAAAAATAGAGCAAAAACACTAGGAAACCCTCTTCAAATAATTAAGAAACTAAACTCCTTAGCAATGGCACCAAATTTAATGGTTCACGTTGTGTAACCACCAAAATAAGACTAGGTTGGAAAAATTTATAGCTAGTAGTACAACCTAGATCGTCTCCTTAGAAAATAGAATTCAATATTTAATTGGGTTTTCCAAGTGTAAAAGGATCTTAAAAGCTATCCAACTAAAGGGGTTTTGCCTAAATTTAACTAACTAAAATTAAATTGAATTAAAGTTCCTAATTACTTTTTTATTACATGAAGTAAGGGTTGAATGATAAACATGTGACTAGCCTTTGATTTGTCCATTGATATCCACTATCTTTATCCTAACTCAATTGTCATTGGTTCTGGTCTAAGAGTCTCTAATTGTATTCATAGCAAATGATCTTAAATTACCATTCAAGATTCAAGAGATTAACAAATTAATATTGAATTGAAACTTTAACCCCATATCAAATCACTAACTCTTGTCATTAGGATCAATGAACATTAAATTTGATTAATTAATTGATCAATTAGCCTTTGAATTATCACTCTAAAATATTTAAGTAACCAATTAAACTTCAAGAAATTCTCAAATCAAATAATTAAGCACACAATCTCACTCATGCATTTCATCGAACACTTTGATTGCATACATGGAAAATTAGAGAAGAAATGAAAAAATTCAGTACTTAATCAATTAATTAATCATTCAAAAAGTCTCCTAATTAGTGTCTAACCAGTCACTAATTATAACTACACCAATCTCAATCCAATACATCTCAACCAAGCATGTACAAGAAAAAGGAAAAGTGTAGAAAGAAAGGAAATCTTAACCCCAAAATTCCCTTGCTATTCTCTTCAAATTCAAGCTTCAACCAAGGACCTCCTCCTAGCTAGCCATAAGTTATTAGAATGGAGATGGATGGGAGGGAAATGGAGTGGAAGAGGAGCTACGACATGGAGAGTGGAGGAATGGAAGAATGAATAGTGTATGTGTGTGAATTTTGTCTTCTTCTTTGGATGAATGAATTGATTTCTAAATAATCCAGCCTTCACATACTTCATTAATTTTTCACATGCTCTCCACAAGTTAACCCATAGCTTCTTCTCACATGGAACTCTGCTCACGTGCTCTCTTCACTTATTTCTCTTCATTCCCACGTCAGCTTCTCTTCGTTCTCAGCTTCTATCTCCCTCTCTTCTTGTTGCTGTCTATGTGGATCTATTTGTGCTTGCTATGAGTTTCCTATGTTAGCTTCTATGTGTGCATGAAGTTAAGAGCTGCTACTGGTTTTGGACTGGTGCTTCTCTATTCTTTTTCATGTTCAGAACTTCATTTTCCACATCCCTTTCTCACAGTCTTGTAAACTCATAGCTCATTTACTATTTCCTAGCTTCATATCCTAACTCATTCAACTTTAATCATTTCCATGTGGCTACTCCTTCATTCCTCTCCATATATTCTGTAACACCTTCATTCTAGCTCATCTCATGCCTCTGAATACATAATTATCATGAAACATACACATAATTCTCATAGAGGAGACATGAAGATTTGAACTTTTATTTGTAAGTCATCCTATCCAAAAACCCATTCGGTGTCACGTGGATTGTGTGAGCTCATTCTATGCATCCTCATATTTAATTGCACAATTACAACTCATTTCAATCACAAAAACTAGCTCACAACTCATGGAAACCGAAGGGAGACATGGGACATGCATATTTCTCCTCGGCCAGACTTGGCCCCATTTCTGGGCAAACTTGGAAAATTCATAAGTAAATCTAGAAAAATAGAAAACATGCACTCTTGGTCATTCTGGAAATATTAGACTGTATAATTCATGGGAAAAATATATACAAGTCATAAAATCCCACACATAATGCGTTTGACACGCGAAA
The DNA here is from genome assembly GCA_026724425.1 of Erythrophleum ivorense. Lineage (NCBI taxonomy): Eukaryota > Viridiplantae > Streptophyta > Magnoliopsida > Fabales > Fabaceae > Erythrophleum > Erythrophleum ivorense. Next base: position 529,882 of record JAIUCV010000017.1, read on the forward strand.
TCAACTGCAGGTCGGAGGGGTTCCTGATACTGTCACAGTTTACTGATATGAACTTCAAAAATGTCTAATTAATTCCATAAAAATACAATGCTTGCAAATGATATGACTATGGAAATATGTGGATGTTAACTAGAGAGGAAAAATATCTTCAAATTAGTTCATCAAGCCAAACTCCCAGAAATTGATGGAACAGTACCTCGGGTCTGGCAAGATATCTGATACTGGGCAGAACCTTCGAAAATGCATATCTTCCTCTCTAGACCTCAAATGAGGTGCTTCCAGTTTCTACAAGTTACTGTGACTGTCTAGTTTCTTCTTATAAAATTTAGTAACCATTGGACTACGTTGGCCCCTCGGATGACACAATTCTATAACTAACCAAATGAACAGTGTTTCTGAAAATCTGAAATTTTGATACCAACTTTGAAAAATCAGAGAAAATTCTACAGACCTCTAAATGACTTGATATTTAGCTTCCCAAAAAGCTCTTAATGAGACCTAAGTGCATGCCAAGTTTTAGGGCAAGACTAACTCATTTGGCCAAAAAATGGTATAGGGTTCCATTATGGTCAATTTTGGCTTCATATTGGGTACCAAAATTGCCAAATGGATTTCCCTTGGTCTTGGCACCTTTTGGGCAAGTTTAAAAGCATATTTAAGACTTGTGTGAGCTACCCAAATGGTCCCAAACCTCATGCATCTCATTTTGGCCTTTTCATCCACACTTATACACATTTGCATCAAACTTCCAATTTGCATTACTTGGCATTACATACCCATATTCATTTCTAAAGTTCATACATCATATCCATACATGTATACATCACATAATATCATATTTACATGTATCTCAAGGGTCATGTGCCATTTACAATAATCATATACATCATTATGGCTCAAAAAGGGTAAAAGCTAGACATATGAATGTTAATCTCTCTTCTTCAATGTTGTTGGCTCCCATTAGCATATCCACTTGGTTCACCTAGCATGTTAGATCATTGGAGAGAAGGGGATGAGATTCAAAGAATCCCAATAGCTCATCTCCCATTCCATCACACATAATATGTGCAAGCAAGTTTCATATATGCATGCATGGAGAAAGTAGAAATCATAGGCATTTTAAAGCAACTTTGGCATGTGAATCAACCATGCAAGACATTCAAGAGCTCACTAAGTGTTTGGATTGGCCTCACACTTCTCCTCATAGATTTTGGACTTGCCTCACCCATTCTTTAAGAACTTTGGACTCAACCATACTCTTGGGAGCCCACTTTGCTTTTGGGAGACTCTTTACTTTGTCTCAACCAAGCTCAAGGGTTCTTGGCTCATCCTCACCAAAGGGAAGAGTTCTTGGCCTTTCCACACTTAAGCAAACTCACACAAACATCATGTAATCATTTGAAAACATAACATAGCATCAAGCATCATGGCATATAAAGGCATGCTAGCATACTTTTCTTAGCTTGAAAATACACATACACACATTCTAAAACAAGCTAAACACACATCCATGCATGAGAGAAGGTGGAGAGAGCTACCTTGCACAATTTCACACACTTTTTCCTTAGCTTTCAACCCTCCTCTTTCGGCCACACACCCATAATTTGGTGGAAATAGTTTCTCTTGGCCTAAATACAATTTATGGGAGCCAATTAGGTCTATGAAATATATTCTAAGGCTACATCACTTGATAAAACACTAGATTGCTCTATAGGCTCCATTATGGTCCATAATCACACCTAATGAAGCAACATCCATCAAATAACTTTTAGGCCTCATTCTTTCTTTTCAATTATGATTCTTGACTCTTTTTAAACCTCTTGGAGTCATCACATCATTAAAACGAAGGGCCTAGCATCATGTTACTTCTTTAGGTCATAATATGGGACCTATGGCACCAATTCACTTTCTTTGAGTTCTAAATTTTTTCTAAGGCCTCTACTCATCTTCACTCATCACATATGACTCAAGAATAGCCTTAGAAAAATTTAAAACTCTCCCTAGCTATAGGAACTTGCCTAGGCCAAGACTATGGGGGGGGGGGAAGAAGAGTTCATGGCCTTCTTGATTTTTCCTTGATGGGAGACACAATTGGGAGGCTTCTTAGAGGTCTTAGGAGCTCAGTCAAACACTCATATATGCTAGAAAATGCATGAATCAAATCAGTTTTTACAATCCCTTCAAATGCACTACACTTTTTCTACTTAGAGTTTATTAATTTTTCTTGCAATTTCTTATCTTTCTTGGATGGGAGGTGCATGTGGGAAGCTCTCTAAGGGTCTTAGGAGCATGTTTAAACAATCAATTAAGTCTAAGAACATTCATATAAAATCATATTTACAAGGGAGCATTTGGATCCCTAATAGTTCTATCTTGTCTCTTAATGCTCCTTTCTTGATTCTATTGGTTCCTTCTTAATCCTTGCCATCTAAAACCTCTAATCCTTCCATAAATTGGGCAGAAAATAGCCCCTAAAAATTGGGCTCATGATGCCCAAATTCGTGCAAGAGGAAGGGAGAGGGAGAAACCATCAAAGAATGGAAGTTTTGCCTTGTTTTCTTGCTTCCTTTGGCTTGTTCTTCCACTTGGTTGGCTTACTCCCTCAATTTTTGAAATTTCCCTCTCTGTTCTGCCCCAAAAACAGCACCAAACTCACCATTAAAATCATAGAAAGAAAGCTTGAGAGGAAATGAGCAAGGTTCAAGAAGGAAGGATATGGAATTTCTTAAAGTTTCTTACCTTTTTCTTGAATCTCTTCCTCCAAAATCCTCCTCCTCTTGTGCGCCTAAGAAGCTGGAGTTTTCCTCTGAAATTGGGCAAAATCAAGTTGGTCTTAGAGAGGAGAGAAAGAACATGGATAAGAAGGAGCTAAAAGGCACTTTATGCAACTTTTTACTTTTGCATTTTAGTCCATTTTCTTGGCTTTTTCATTTTAGACTCATATCAACTCCTTTTTGAAATCTATCTTTTCCATCATATTCCTTAGGCTCTTAATCATAAGAATTGCCTTTGGAATCACTCAAAAAGGATCTGAAATCATTCCGAACCATTCAGTCAAAATTTTGGTCAACCTTTGCTGAAATCGCTTACCGAAGGGGTTTCAACTGTTCTAGGGGTTCCCATGATTTTCAGGGCCTCTGAGAACCCTGAAAATCTCAAATTTTCTATTTAAAAAACTCTCCTGTGAGTTTTCAAACTTTTTCAAAAATTACAAAAATACCCTTACTTTCTTCGGCAAATTTTCTGAGCTCTTCTGGCTCTAGTTTTTTAGCATTTTAAACCTCAAATCCTCATTTTCTAATATTTTAAATTTTATCATAATTTTAGTTGGCCCCAATTCCTTCTATTTCGAGAACTTCCTTTTATATTTGGCTCCTTTTTTATGTTTACGGAGAAACCGAACATTACGTTTCTCACGTTTACGGAGGGACCGGATGTTACATATTCTGCCTCTTAAACCTGTTGCTTTTCACATTCTGGTTTTCAGTGTGCTTCATGCAGCTTTCACATTCTACTCACGTGTTCTGGAGCTTTTTGAATCATTTGTTGTAGCGTGCTGCCTCCACATATTTTCCCACGCTTCTATTCATAGCCTTGTTCATGTGTTTTCCACGAAAGCTTTTTGCATGTTTTAGTTGCTCTTCTCCTCACTAAACCATGGCTTTTCCTCTGTCCTTGTTGCTCTTCTTCATGTCATTCATATTCCATTTTACCCAGCTCATGTTTACCACATGTTTTCCTCTCTGTTCTGTTCGTCCAAAATGTAGCTTCTCTTTCAAATATTCTCTCATGTGCCTTCCTTCCATATAAACCATTAACTCAAGCCTTCAAGATCACGTTGTGTGTGTATTTGTGGCCTGGACTCCTAACTTGTATAAAGTTAATCTGTGTGGCTACTACTGGAAGTGACTCATGTTGATGGAAGAGAACTAGAGCTATGTGGAATGGTGAGTTGGTGCTTCTGGATCTGCAAGTGGTTGACTCGTGAGAATGATGTGTTACGTGTTTGTGCATGAAGCCATGTACAATAAGCTACTATGTGGAAGTGTGCTTGAGCTATGGCTTGCTTTCTTGAGTGTGAACCTGTGGCTACTATGTAGATGATAGGTGACAAAGTGTGAGGAAGTGCTCTTGTGATGTGAAGTGAATTGGTGCGTGTGAAATGCAGACATGGATGATTTGCCAACTGCTTATGTGTAATCTGTGAGAGTGAATGAATTGCATCAATGTGAAAGGGTGGCTGAAACCTGTGAGTGAATGTGAATTAGAGAGTGGGACATGTGTGTGTGTGATAGGTGTGTATGAAATAGAAGCTATATGTGGTTTTGTGACGCAACGTGAGTGGAAAACCTCAGCTCTAAGCTTCCAAGTGAGTTGATGCCATTGTGAAGCTCCTTCTATCATGAATGCTAGCCATGAATCAACGTGGAGTGTATCTATGAAGCTTCTATGTAAGCCCATGCATTGTGTGTATGTGTAGAGAAGCCTGTGCCTATGTGACCATGTGTGAATGATGGATTGGGCTCATGTGGGGTAAATGGAATGTGGACTTCCTGATGCTGAAAACCATTGTCACCCACTTCAACTCTATCTTTTCTCTAAACAAATGTTCTCCCTTTAAGTTCCATTTGCCCAATGAAAATCTACAAAAATAATAGAAAATATTTAATAGGAAAAATTCACAAAATTAATTAAAAAAATTTATGCATTGGAAACCAATAATTTTGTAAATTATTTCCTAAAGTGCAAGAATGGTCAATAAAATCAAATATCCTCTAATTAAATCCATTAAGCCACAATTTATCATTAAAATGTCTAATTAGAAGGGAAAAAATATATAGAAATTAGCAATCATCAAGGATGTTATAGTTTTAAAATTTTTAATTAAATAAATTTTTAAAAGGGTTTCATTTAAAAAATCAATAGAGATAAAAATAATAAAAATTAAACTCCCTTTTTATAGACTTAAGAACTTTCTTCTAATTATCTTTTGACAAAATTATAAGAATTAAAAAATATACTTCATAACAAAAAATTTCCTTTCCACTTAAATAAAAATATTATTTAAAGAAAATTATACAAAAGAAAAATTGAAGATAATAAAGAAGTGGGATTAAAATGACTTTCGCAAATTAAAATACACCAACTAACTTCAAAGCCATTTTGTTGACAAAAGACAAATTAATTCCAATTCTTCTTCTTTTCTCCCTAAAAAATAAAAATCACTAACCAATTCATATCTACTTAGTCAAACTAGGTGAACTTTGATTCATTTCATAGGATACGTAGGCCTTAGCTTTTATTCTAAATTAAGTCTAATCTTGTAAATAATTTGTTTTCCTTGTATTCTCTTTTTTTCATTATTTTATTGGCATGTGATTGATAAAGGCAATCAAAACAAGATTAATGTTATATTATTTTTACACAATTAACTTAGGGTAACTATTTGTAGGAATGGGTGTTGTAAAGTGCATAACACTTTTTTCATGTACAACTGATTCTTGAACCTATCTCTTATTCACAAACCATCTTTCTTCTCACAATTTTTTTTTTCCAAAATTGTCTTTTATAATTAAAATTTTGGTAGCAACTTCATTTTATTTAGTTTTATTTGTTTTCCTTAGAAAAATTATAATTTTTCTTTAATCACATTTTTAGTGTGACAGTTTGGCAACTCCACTAAAGGTTTCTTTTGATAGTCAAGCCCAATTTTGAGTTAATGTGTAAGATATTATGATCTTCTCTTTATTTTATTATCCTTTTATATGTTGTTTGCCTTACATGATTAGGGTACATGACATGTTCAATTCACATGCTTATTTTTTTTATTATTATTTGTGTATATAACATGTATTAAAATAGATAACATGTGAAATAAAACCTTAGGATAGATGACTATATTTGTAATGTTTTACTCCTTTTGTTTTGTTAATCTACCTGGTATATAAAGGTTGGATAGTTCATAGAGCAAAAGGTATGAATGCTCTCCTCAAGTTAGAAGCAATGGAACCTCTGGGCAATAAGCAATCTATGAGTTTAAGTCTAATAGGGCTAGTTGTAATTGGAATGAAGGTCAAAGTAAAGGTAAAAGCTAAATCAGTTAAAAGCCTAATCATGTTAAGTAAAAAATTGAAAGGAAGACATATCCAAGATTTTCAGGGGGATTATAGAGACATCTTGGATTTATTACAAATGCTAGTTCAATCCAATGCTCTTTCAACTTTAGCCTAATATTGGGATAGCTCTTTGAGATATTTTGTATTCCTAACATTCCATATTACACCCACCTTAAAAGAATATGAGGGTTTGATGAATTTTCCCTAAAATTAGTCTACCTTGATCCTAGACCCTTACCATCAAAATGTGTGTTATCTCAAATCTGAGGGGAAGACCCTCTTAGAATCCAATTATACAAATAAAGGCAAACCAAAGGCCTCTCAAGAAGGTATGTAAAAAGCCATTTGGAGGTCTTAGTTGGAAAAGATGATTGGGCCACCTTTAAAAGAGTCATTGCTTTAGCAATATATGAATTAGTGTTGTTTATCAGTAGTGGGAATAATTGATCTAGTGGTTATAAATGTTCTATAGATAGTGGAAATCATCACATAAATCCTATGCTAGCTATCACACCATAATATATTAAGCTTTATATCCTTATATCCAAGGTTGGTCTAAGGTGAATTTAGGGGAAAAAAGAAAAGGAATAAAATATTAGATTTTCTTGCATTACGTCAGGGTTTAACAATTCATTATGGGTTCTGTGAACCCCGTGGATTTACCAATATTATTTTCTACTCATACTTTATCCATACAAGTCACAAACATTTCAAAATATTTCATAAACCATAGATTAGAGACCAAAAAAAAAATCACATTTCAGCCTCGAGTCCAAAATTTAGTTTTCTGCTAGCAACTTTGAAAAATCATAACTAATTCTAAAAAAATAGAAATCAAGCAACCCATAGCTTTCTGGAAAGCCTTAGATCTTAAATTTATATTAAAAATAATTCCAAGCTATGAAAACATAATTTGGGTTATGTTTGACAACAAAAAAGTGACATAAGTTAGACTACCCTATGTTTCTAATATAGTTTACTGATATAAATTTTAAAAATTTATAACTAATTTTAAAAAAATACAATTTGGAAAAATATACCAATTTGGAAAGTTACAGATGTTAACTAGAGGAAAAAAATAAGTCCAGACCAATTCAGAAGCCTTTAGACCTCGAAAACTGATGGAATAGTAAACAGGTCTAATGGCGTCCTTGATACGGATACAAAACTTTAGAAAATCATTTCTCCCTCTATAGACCTCCAATTGAGATGCTTTTAGTTGTTATAGGTTACTATAAGTGTCTAGTTTCTTTTTGTAAAATTTCATAGCCATTGGACACCATTTGGCCCACAAGTAATAGAGGCAAAATTTCTAACCTTATGAATAGTGCCACTATCAAATTGAAAATTTTTTGCCAACTTTGGATTTACAAAAAACTCTAGACAAGACCTATAAGCATCCCAAGTTTCAGACCAAAAAGAGGTCATTTGGTCAAATCTTAACATAGCTCTTGAATTTGGCAATTTTGACAACATGAAATGGTCATTTTGGTTCCAAATGGTCTTTCACTAGTTTTAGCACCTCTTAAGCAAGTTTTAAAGTAAGAATGCATTATATATGAACTGCCTAAGTGGTCTAAATCATCATGCATCCCAATTTCACCCTGCGAAGAATACACTATCATTTATAAGCCATCAAATGTCCAAACCTCCTATTTACATTGATTTGGTACCGAACATGGTTCATACATTATTCAAATATACTTTTACATTTGTTCACATGTTTACAACTCAAAAATAATATATACATAAGTATTTTGACATTCCTTTATATTCAAAAGCCATACAAATTTCATAATTGTCACAATATAGCCAATTATGCTTCTTGGCCTCTGTTTTTGGGCTTTTGAACTCCACCCAGGCAATGTGACATGGGAGAGGGAAGGGGGTGAGATTCATTAAATCTCAATAGCTCATATACTCATTCAAGTAAACATTCAAGGCATGTAGCATGTCAAAGAGCACAAGTATGTAATTTAGCTTATCCATAACGCATTCAAATCACATTTTCATGCCACATAATCATCATAAGGGTCAAGAATGAGCTCTAGAGATTTTTGGCTTAGCCTCACCCTTGGCCTAAGAACTTTGATTTGGCCTCACTCATCCATGAGACTTTTGGCCTTGTCTCACCTATGTCTAGAGAATTTTGGCCACAACAAGGGACTTTTGGCACCACTTCACCCTTATGAGCCATTTCACAATCAATTCACATTTAAGGAAGCATATTGATACCAATGCAACATCATAACATCAAGTGGCATGTCTTAAGATATAAATGCACACACAAGCATATAATGATACATGCATATCTAAGAATGCAATCAAGAATAGAGTGAAGAGTTACCTTGGTGGAAATTCCAAGCTTCAACCTTGATTTATTCCTTCCTTTTTTCGGTTACACACCCACAAGTGGATGGAGTTGGACCTCTTGAGCCTAGACACCATGAATAGAGTTCAATTACATTCTTGAAACAAGCTAGAAAATCATAAACACACTAGAGACACACTTTTTCCTGTAGTTACATATATGCTTCATAAAAGGCCTAATAAAGCAACTATCATAATTCAAAGTCTTGGTTCCATTTTCTTCTAATATCTAGGCCTCTTGGTTCCATTTAGACTCCTTGAAGTCACCACAATCTCATTTCCAAGAGTTTAGATACAAGTTGCTTCTTAAGGCTACATTATGGAAACCATTATCTCATTTCCCAATCTATGGCTTCTAAATTTTTCCTAAAGGTTCCTCCCACCTTTTACCATCATATAAAGTCCCAAACCAAGCCTAGAATAAATTAAAACATTCTCTAGCCTATCTATCTAGTCTTGGCTGAGACATACAAGGGAATTAGAGCCCATGGAGTTTTTAATTTTTCCTTGATGGGAGACACACTTGGGAGGCTTCCTAGAGGTCTTAGAAACTCAAATAAACATTCACACATATAAGAAAATTCATGTCTCAAATCAATTTTTACATTATGTTTAAGAGTCTCACTTTCCTAACTTGATTTCCATTAATTTTTCTTCCAATTTCTTTGTAATTTTTAACTCCCCATAGTCTAAAACCTAAGATTCTTTCTTATTTTTGGACAAAATTTCCTCCCCCATGATAGTTATGTTCTAGGCCATGGCACTCAAGGGAGAGGAAGAAGGAGAAGAAGCAACAAGAAGAAGATGTTAACTTGTGTTCCTTAACTCCTTCAAGTGCACTTTCACTTAGCTTAGCTTCCTTCTTGAATTCCCAAACTTCCTTCTCTTTTTCCTTGGTTTCTTCCTCCATCCTTGGCTCTTTCTTGGTGCATCACTCTTAGGCATCCTCTCTCTCTATTTTGGATGAAGCTCAAGTCAGTTAGAGAAGTAAGGAGATGGGATGCCTCTTATGTAGAATTTTCAAGAAAGAATTGTTAAAAGAAACGACGTTTACATCCCGCATTTATGGTAATTCCGTTTTAGCTTCATTTTAGCACCTTGTTTTAGAATTGTCTTTTTCATTATAAAATTTAGGTCCTCAATTTTATAAAATGACTTTGGAAGTACTCAATTTAAATTTAAAACGTTCTCGAACGAATCAGTTAAAGTTTAAGTCAATTGATGTTCAAAACCATACACCGGAGGGATTTTAACTGTTTTAAGGCTTCCTATGATTTTTTGGACCTCCGAAAACTCTAGAAAGCACAAAATTTTCATTTAAAAGCCCTCATGTGAGTTTCTCAAAAAGTACCCATATTTACAAAAATGCGACTAAACTTTCGACAAATTTTTTGAATCACTCCGGCCCCAGTTTCTGGGTAACTCAAGACTTAAATTCTCATTTTCATTATTTGAAATTTTATCTAAATTTTATTTGGCCTTAAATCATTTATCTCAAAAGACTTACTTTTTAAACTGACTCATTATGATGTTTTTATGAAATACCGGACAGTACAATAATCACATTGCTAATTAAACAACCTTGTATATTCAAAACTAAGACCACCTTCAGTAAGAGGAAGACACAATTCTAACCAACTGAGTGAATAAGCCTTTGGTTTAGAAATAGAGAAACCTTAGAAGAAATTTGCAGTCTTCATATTTATTTGTTGATAATATTTTTGTAGGAGCTCAAAATAGAAAAGTGGGCATACCATAGAAAAATTTAAGTGACACTAATTTCCAAGCTTGAATTTTCCAATCAATTTTGAGCCAAAATATCTTTAGAAATTAAAGTCTTTGATCAGCCAACATCATATTCTATGCCTAGATATTTACCAAGGTGAGATTTGAACTTGACACCTAATAAAGTCAAGTACTATTTCTTTAACCTATATGGAACATTCTAATTGAACACCACTATTGATTTACTTATATTTACACATTGCCCAAATAACCAACTATATTATGCCAAAACATAATTAACTCGATTGCATATTGCTTTTGTTGCTTGAAAGAAAAGGAAAGTATCATTAGGATACATAAAATGAAAAATTGCTAGAGAATTATGTGCAGCCCTCATACCTTTCCATGTTCTTCTTTTCTCCTCCTTATAGATCATGCATGATAAGGCATTTGCATATAAAATAAAACGATATGGGGAAAGAAGGTTAGCTTGTCTTAGACCTTCTTGAGGTTGAAAACGTTTTGTTGGGTGACCATTGACAATTACCTAGTAAGAAATTGTGCATATGCATTGCATAATAATCTAAATCTAATGAGTCATGAAATTCATATGTCTCAAAATTACTTCCAAAAAATCCAAGATACCATCTCATAGGCTTTGCTATGTCCAATATATAGGCACACCAACCATTTAATTTAGATTTACTATGATGAATTGTATGCATAGTTTTTAAACCAAAATAATGTTATCTAAAATTAATCTACTAGGAAAGAATGCATTCTAATTTGGTGCAATCACATCCACCAATGCCATCTTTAGTTTATTACAAATAGTTTTAGAAATTAACTTATATACCACATTACATAGGCTGATGGGTCTATAGTCTTTAATAGATTATGGATGGTTACACCTGGGAATTAAAATGATGTAGGATTGATTTAAGGCTTTCAACAAATAATGATAATTGAAGAAATTACACACCATTCTACATAAATCTTGCTTAACAACCCCCTAAAAACATTTTGTATTAAAACTATTAGGATCAGGGTCACTATCAGCTTTTAATTGGAACATAGCAAATTCTATTTCTTCCATCGTGATCCCATTTTTAAAAAATTTGTATTAGAGAATTTGACAAGGCTAGAGTATCTAAAGAAGCTAATTCTCATCTAATTTGATCCACTGATAAAGAGGATTGATTAAAAAAACTCTTGCTAGAAGTAATATTTTGTTATATCTTCAATTTAATTTAGATCTTAAACCCAACTTTCGTTAGTCTTTTAACTGAGCTATAAGATTATTAATTCTTCTTTTTTTCCTAAACTATGAAAGTATTTGGTGTTCCTATCAACATGCTAAAGCCATTCTTGCCTAGCTTTTTGAGCCCATAATGATTCCTTACAATTATACCAAAATTCAAATTGATAGCAACAATACCTTTTCAATTGTTCTATATTATCCTCAGTTAGATTGTTCTGAATCTAACTCAATTTATTTTCTAAATCTATGATATGCTAATGTATATTGCCAAGTTGGGTTTTATTATACACATGGAGACTATGTTTAAGAGTATGCAATTTACTAACAATTTTAAATGCAACAGAACCTACTTTCCATTCATTCCAAACATTATGTGCAATTATATTACATTGTGGGAATTTCAACCAAAAGCTTTCGAAATGGAAAGGATGACTCCTAAAAGGCGGTATTTGGTCAATAGTTAAAAAAAAAAAAAGATGACTCCTAAAAGGTGGTATTTGGGGAGTACTAAAAACCAACATAGCGTGATCAGATGCTGCTAAGGTGAAGACTGCAATTCAATATGTGGAAATAAGTCAATCCATTGTGAATTGCAAAGCACCTGATCCAATCTAGCCCAAACAACATTCTCTCTTTGCCTGCCATCCAAGCAAACCAAGCACTACTAGGTTTAATATTTACAAAACAATAAGTCTCTCTTATCTCATGAAACTGTTTCTTCCCTGTATCATAGACACGTAACTTCTTTCTCGTGTAAGTACATAAACTGAATGAAATCACCAATAGCCAACAAGGATAATGAATAGTAGAAGTAATAGCTTTAAACCAATCCCACAGAGTATATCTATTGGATAACATAGGATATCCATACACAAGTAAGAGTATTAAAAAAAAAAACTAACCTTTGTCATCTAATTCTTGCAAGTGTATCTAATGATCAATCATCTTACAGTTAAGCCTATTACAACATTCCCAAAAAAAAAATCACAAAAAAAATCATCCCAACCAAAAACCTGTGCATAACTAAAGACAAAAAACTTGAATGATATTAACATACATAAATGTTGAACTATTATGGCGGTGCTCAATATGATCATGACAATTATGGAGCCTTTTGTGAAAAAGCCTCCACAAACCCATCATTCTCATCAGTACTATCCACCAATGATTCATTCTCCTCTGATATCAAGATTGGCCGAAGTTTTTCTGCGGATATTTCTTGAAGTACACCCCTCCCATTTACGCTTTTTACTAGGTAGTAAACAATCTTGTATAATAGAGAAACCGGAGAGTCCAATTTCTACCCAATATGCCATAGCCAAATCACTTCCAGATGAAAGTGCAGGGGACTCATACCACGGACTAGTCAAGGAACCAGCTGATTTGAGAAGAAAAAGAAATCGACCAAAATCATACCATTGCTGAAGAAAGATTGGGTTAAACGACCAACGTGGCATAGAGTTCCAATTCTCACAGGCAAGGAATGAAGTTCTATCAAAGTCCCGTCAATAACATGCGAAGTCTAATTAAGTTCAAAGACCAATTGCCTTTGCATATGAAAACCGAAACATTGATCCATTTGAAGCCTTCCTGTAACCTAGTCTGATACCCTCATATACAAGCTCACATTTAATTCAAGAGAAGGCCAATCTGGTACCATCTGAAGCCCATCCCAATGAACGAAGTCACTATGAAACAGATTTAATAAACCTTCGAGCCCACAGTTATGCAGAAGCCCAGCTAAATAACGGACCAGCTGCTCTATGCCTCTGACCCACATAACCCAAATTAATGGAGATGAAAGCAGAGAATTCTCTCATTGTTAATGCATGGGATGCCACGCATAATGCTTCTCCATTTAAACCCGTTCCCTTGTCTTCCTGAGTCTTGGTCCTGTCACCCCTCCACCAGTCAGAGTATCTCGACACCGCTAAAAGCCCATTATGATGTTGCAAGTAATCTAGCAGCAAGTTTGTTTCGGCGATGTCTATGGGTTCTGCCACTCTAAGTGCAGAATGGGTCCCCATCTGTTCCTCATTTGTGCCCAGAAAGCCAGGTTGTTCCTCTAATTACATTGAATCCTCTAGGTCCTGCAAATCCTCCATAGGTGCACGCAGCCGCTCCATCAACTCCCCCTCAAAAATAGTGCGTTCATCATCAGATTCACGTGCATGTAAGCCATTTTAAAAACAAAAAACAAAAAAACACAAGAAAAAAAATAAACAAAATTAATGATCCCACCACTAGTTTATGGGTAAATCCAAAATTGAGCACTTACTTTTAGCTCCGAATGCCCATACGGCCAAACATACCAGCATCTTATCCCTACTTATATATGACAAAATATCGTACAATATCTTTAACAACTTGTGCTCTTAATCAACTTATACATGACAAAATATCGTGCGCTGTAAGGTCTAATTACCCGTAAACCTGCAAAATGTGAGAAATATTAAAAAAATTAAAGAATAAATTTCACAATTTTATTAAATTTTGTTAAAATTATAATAAAATAAAAGATTACATACACTTTAGTTTAATTTAAAATTTTTATTAAACATTTTTTATTAACTTAAATATATTTTTTTGTTAAATTTAATGAAAACAAAATGTATTATTTTTATTTTTATTTGTATATATTTGAAACAAAATCTAATTTTTTATTTTTATTTATGTATATTTAAATATAATAGATATTTGTATTAAGTTAATAGAAATTATTTTTGTCAAAAAATTTAAAATTAGATTAAAATGTATATTTTAAATATAAAAAAGCATTTATGTACTTTTAACAAAATTAAAAAAATACATATAATTTTACCAAACACTCGAACTTAGTGTTTTACCATCACATTTATTTTGAATAAATTAATTTTTTATTAAAAAATATTTAAATTATATAATTCTCTCTCTTATTTTGAAATATCATATTATTTTTTCTTGAAATAAAAAAATACATTGCACAAATTTCTTTTACAATAAAAAATGAATTGTAATTATATCTATGGTAACTAAAGTACTTATATATATATATTACTTATATAATATAACAGTTATTTAATATATATTTAATTAATATAAAATAACCTTTTTAAATTAAAAAATATATATTTATAATTTTTATAATAGAATAAATAATATTAAAATTATTTTAATAAATTATATTTTTAATGAAAATTAATATTATTGTTGAGAGTATTTTAATTATGTTTTTATTTTAAAATAATTTGTATATCTTGGAGAAAATTTAAAATTGTGTAATTTAGATATTTTTTAAAAAATAATATTTTTTTATTTAGTTTTAGATTCTTTTTTAAGTTTTTTATTAATAGAGTGAAATTACCCCATTAAATGTCGAAATACTGAACACGATCCTGCATGAGCTGAATGTCCTGGTCTCTGTTAAGATACTGTGTCATTCTTTTCTTAATTGGGGATTTCAGTACATGGTTGAGACTTCAACTTCAAGAAAACAAAAATGGGGGAACTCATGAATCCAAGATAAGGATCTGTTTTCTGATCAATAGAATTAAATATTACCGACTTCATGTTTGTTGTTTGTCGGAGACGACAAATAGTAAATTGTAGTAGGATTAAGAACTTTTAGAATTTTTGAAGTTGGGGGCTTGTGAAAATTTCATCTCAATTCAATCAAATCGAAAAATTTAGTCGAACACGCTTGGATTTGGACCAGGATGCTGATTGGAAATATGGGTTTAACCAATTGGTTACAAAACAAGATAATTGATCCTCTTCTTCTGATTCTTCGCAGGTACTTTTCCTTGCCAAATTGTAGTTCAGAGTTCCTACTTTTCAGGTGTGATCGACTATTCGTTTGTAGTACTCTTATTACTAATGTGCGTGTGATTCAACTGTCATTCTTTTTTTGTGCTTGCTTTATTCTGATGTCAGCAATCTGGAGTGTAACCAATTTGAGTGAAACCAAGTTGACTGCAGGAGAAGCTCAAACTATGCAATCACGTTTGGGTTTCTCTAATCGTGTTGAGGCACCTTGTCTGGGTAGAAGTGGTGGATTGATGCTTCTATGGGAATTTTTCAGAATATCATATTGTTGTGCTTAGGCGTCATTTCAGTGCTTCTCAATGGTTTGGGTTTTTAGCGAACGAGGCTGCTCATTGGCTTGCCTCCATTGCCGTGAAGGCTATGTGGCAACACCCCCATTTTCGTGGGCGGGGATGTTGGTCTAAGAAATCTCTCCTTCCATAGTTGATGTGGGATAATGGAGTTCCAAAATCTCTCTAATTTGCTCTTACGTAGTTCTTTTCCTAATCTCTTGGTTCTCTGTTTGATCAAGACTTTGTAGTTTGGTTGGTTATTATATGCACCTGTTTGGCCCAAAACAAAATCTGGAGTGTTCACATCAGTTTGTTTGAATTTCTCTCTCCATAATCTGAATATGTAATTCTGAGAATTATTTTTAGATGCCTAGTGACATCTAAAGCATAACTAAGTGTCAACATTTTTATTCATTTTACTGATTCTGTATGCCAAAAAGAAATGGGGACCTTCATTTTCTTGTTGTTGTAGTATAATTTCCTCGTAAATGATGCAAGTTAACTTCAACCTGCCTGTTTTTGGTGTTTGGTTGTGTTAAGGCGTTACTGTTAAGTTTCCGTAACTTTGTTCTCTTTATCTGTCCCTTTGGGCAGCCATATGGTATATTTTCTATGTTTGAAGTTGAAAATATATGTTTTCATGGAAGAGAAATTGTTAATAATTTGGAAACCTTATTTGCATATTATTATACTTCACATCCTTTCATCAATGAGGCTGCCAGAGACAACTGCAGTTAGTTTTACTAGTTAGTTAATTTTCTCCATTTTTGTTCAGAGGTGCTCAGCCAAATCAGTTGGCTTTCTCTGCTGCTCTTGGCATTACATTGGGAATATTTCCTATATGTGGTATGTTATTCTTAAGCGTTTCTAGATTTGTGAAAATTTAATTTGTGTTAAATATATGGTAAAATTTACGTGAATGAGACCAATAGTTATGCTGGTACTCATTGTCATTCCAGTAACAGAGAATGCCTTTTCTTATTCATCGCTGCTGAACAGTCTTCATTACTTTGAAATATGTGAATTAGAAATTTTGCTCTTGCAATCAAGATCCATATTGTTTGGTGGCATGATAGAAAGTGGTGTCCAGGTTCCATGCTCAGCAACTTCCTGAACTTCTGTTGATCTTCCTACTGATTTACAATGCTAAAGTTTGATAAATGTGACTCAATTATGAAGAAAAAGCTTGATAGCTACCAAAACCTGAGTACTTTTTGAATTCAGTATGCATCATGGTGAGGGTAATGACAGTCAATACGCTTTTTAAATTTTAACTATTTCATAGAACCAACTGAAGAGATGCTAGATGATAGAGTCAGTTGAATGTTTGAATTGATGGAAAAATGAAAATTGGCTGCAGCACAGAGTGCCTTTTTTTTTTCTTTTAATCATACAGTAATTAGATGTTTGGCAAGATTAGAATCTATACTACTGTGCCAATTTTTAGGTTGGTTCTTATACACCTACTGCATAATGTCAATTAAGGTGAGTTTTACTTTGCCAATTTCTAATTAATTAGTCTGGCATAATCACAGACAGGCAACCACGATTTAATATTGGTAGCTATGTAGCATAATCAGTTATATGTATAGTTTCCAAGACAACGTTTTACAAAAGTTGTAGAGATGCAACTCAGGGAAAATGCAGAATTGTATACACACAATTGTAACTGTATTTGATTTCATGACAGAGGAGCAGCTGAATAGTAGTTATTTTATTATTATTATTTAAAAAATGTATAAGCTGATATAGTTTTACTATGATTTCTTATACAAGCTTAATTTTTTGAAACAGGTGTTGCTGTATTCCTTTGTGGGATGGCTATTGCATTGCTTGGATCATTTTGTCATGCTCCGACTGTGATGTTTGCAAACTTTATTGCTACTCCAATAGAGTTGAGGTGCTGTGCATTTGATAGTATCCATTTGCATTTGTTTTCTATTGCAATGGTGATTCTCCTGTTTTTCCAGATATTTTATACAAATATATGGTAAAGAACTTCTGTATGACTATTTTTGTTACAAGTTAAGAGGAGTTTCATTATTTCTTAATTTCTCAAGCCAAATTGAATTTTGCAGTTTGCATCATAGGAATGCATTGTGACACTTATACATGTATACAATTGATAGTTATGCAGTTTTGGACAATATAAATGGTATAAATCATGGTAATGGAGCAATGGAGTTTTTACTTTTAGGAAAAAATGGTGCAAATAATATCGCAAAAAGTAGTTTTGGCATAGGCATATCCTAATTAGCTAGGGAGTCCCAACACCCGAGTGCAAACCTAATGAGCCTAGCATCAATTATAAGGCCTCACAGAATAAATGGGGAAAGGTTTATGTGAGGAGGGCCCAAAAGAGAAGTAATGATAAGGTGGCAAGGAAGGGACAAAGAGGGAACTTGCCTGTGGGTAACTAATTTTATCAACTGGTGCATGAAAGAAGTCATGGGGGTTGATTGCGTGAGTTTTATGCTAGGGGGGTTGGGCTGAGAGGATCATGATTGTTCTGAGAGTGTGTGGAGAGGGCTGGCCTCTCAAAAGCCAAAGGTTACACCATTTCTGTTGCTGCTATCTTCTTGTTTTGCTATACTCTGTAATTCACCTTGCTTCCACTCTCTTCTGTCAAGGAGAGAAGAAGCTGTGTTTGGAATATATGAATAATATAGGAGTTTTCATCATTTTGATATCAAAGCTATAACATATGGGCATGATTTGCAGCAGAATGGACAACCAAGTGGAAGCCATGCAAAGGAACGTTAGTGCATTGCACAGGGGACAGGAGGAAATGAAGGGGAATTTGTGGTTGTGAGAGAACTACTGATGGAGATGCAAGAGCAGTGGAATGAATTGCAGACAAGCCTGAACAATGAAAATTGTGGGTGAAGGGAGCATGAGGAGACACAAAGCCTTTTGATGGGAGAGAGGGAGGTGACTAGTGGGGCAGATGTGGCCAAAAATGCAGGGGGGAAGGACCCAAGGAAACATCGGTATTGAGCTCCCCATCTTCTTAGGTGAAGACCAAATGGATGGCTCTTTAAGATGGAGAGATATTTTTCAGTGAATGGCATCACAAAAAAGGAGAAATTAGAAGTTGCAACTGTTGGGTTAGAGAGAAAAGCTCTTAATTGTTTCCAATGACTAGAAATCAGGATCCTGTGTGTAATTGGAGGGAGTTTAGACACGAGGTGCTGGACAGGTTTCATTGCCATCAGCTGGGGGATAGCTATGAGAGATTAATGGGATTGAAGCAAGAAGGGATGGTGGAGGAGTTCAGGGAGCAGTTTGAAATGTTGTCAGCTCCTCTTGAAAGTGTACTTGATGAAATCCTCATGGGAATCTTTAAAAATGGATTGATTGAAGAGGTGAGAGCAAAGGTTCTTCTGATGCAACCCAGAAATCGGAAGCAGCTTATAGATTGTGCTTTTTAGGTTGAAGGTAAAAATATGGTGCTACAAAAATCAAGAGAGGAAAGAAGGTCAGAGGAGCTTAAAGCTGGTGTGGGTCCTTGTTGGAGTACCTTTAAGCCACCTTACCAAAATTCTCTAATTCGGTTGAGATTCCCAAAAGCTATAGCAGTTGCTATGACTCAAAAAAAATCCTGACAATAAGAATGGGGAAGACACTAGGACGGTGATGAATGAGGTCTCTGTAGCCATAATCACTACAACTAGTAGTAGTAGTAGTGGTGGTGGCACCAAAAGAAGACTCTCAGAGGCAGAGGTTAATAGAGAAAGGGAGCTGTGGTTATGCTTTTAGTGTGAAGAGAAGTTTGGCCCCAACCACAAGTGCAAAAACAGACAGCTTTAGATGTTAATTCTGATTGAGGAAGAAGATGTGGGAGGGTGAAAGGGAGACGGGAACACAAGATGTTAAAGAACCAATCAAAAAAATGGCAACTATCGAACTTTCTCTAACTTCCATGGTGGGAATGATGAGCCACAAAGCA
Organism: Erythrophleum ivorense; assembly: GCA_026724425.1. NCBI lineage: Eukaryota > Viridiplantae > Streptophyta > Magnoliopsida > Fabales > Fabaceae > Erythrophleum > Erythrophleum ivorense. The sequence continues at coordinate 549,379 of JAIUCV010000017.1, forward strand.
TTTGGAGAAGAAGTGCTGGTACTCATTGATAGTGGTGCAGCACAGAATTTTATTTTCAGCCCAATTAGTTGAGAAGCTTAATATTCCTATGCATAACCCCAATAGCTATTCAATTACATTACAAGATGGTTGGAGGGTGTTTGCAAAAGGGAAGTGCAAGGATGTTCATTTGGAGTTACAAGGGGCTAAAATTATCCAAATGTTCTACCCTTTTCAGTTGGGTACAGTTGACTTGGTTCTAAGAGTACTTGGCTTGAGTCACTTGCGAGAGCTAAGAGTGAATTGGGGACAATCATATTTGAAAATGAAGGTAGACAAGAAATGGACGTGCGTTCAGGGGGATCCCACCTTGACACAAACCCAAGCTACTTATAAGGCCATTGTCAAATCCCAAAAAGCTAAAGGGGAAGGATACTTGCTGGAATTTGGTGCCTTAACAATAGAGGAGGAATAGAGGAGGGAGTTGGGCAGCAAGAAATCAGTGAAGAAATTGAAGGTTTGCTCAAGGAGTTTACTACAATATGAAAACCCACTGCTGGCCTACCCCCACATGGATCCAAGTATCTTTCCATTATGATAAAACCAGGGGGCAGCCCCCCAATATTAGGCCTTAACGCTATGCACACTTTCAAAAGGCCAAAATAGAGAAGCTAGTGAAGGAAATGCTTGAAACAAGAGTTATACAACCTATTAAAAGCTGATACTCTAGCCCTATGCTCTTGGTCAGAAAGAAAGATGGGAATTAGAGGTTTTATGTGGATTATCGAGCTCTAAACAAGATTACTATACCAAACAAGTGTCCAATTCCAGCTATTGATGAGTTATTGAATGAGTTGGGTGGAACTGCTTTCTTTTCCAAACTGGTTCTCAAGTCAGTGTATCATCAAATAAGAATCACACCTAGGGATGAGCCTAAAATAGCTTTTAGGACTCATGACGGTCATTATGAATTCCTAGTGATGCCCATCAAACTAATGAATGCACCCTCCATTTTTCAATCCCTTATGAATGAGATATTTAGGGAGTACTTAAGGAAATTTGTTCTGGTTTTCTTTAATGATATTTTTGTTTAGAGCAAGGACATGGGTTCACACATTAGGCATCTCTAGGTTGTCTTGGAGTTGTTACAATAGAACTAGTTGGTGATAATCTTAAAAAGAAAAAGTGTGTTTAGGCAACAAAAATTGGAGTACTTGGGACACAGTCTTGGCGGAGGGGGTGCAAGCTAACCCATCGAAGGTGGAAGCCATGGTGAAATGGCCAACTCCCAAAAACCTAAGAGGGTTGAGGGGATTTTTGGGGCTTACGGGTTACTATAGAAATTTGGAAGATTATGGTAAAATAGCCACCCCACCGAATGATTTACTCTAAGAGACTCCTTCAAATGGGATGAAAAGGCTCAAGAGGCCTTTGAACATCTTAAGAAAGGCATGGTGAATGCTCTTGTGCTAGTTATGCCAGACTTTAATTCTCCTTTTGAGGTGGAAACTAATGCATCAGAAAGTGGAATAAGGGCTGTTTTGATGCAAAAAGGGAAACCTATGGCTTATTATAGCCAACAATTATCAAAGAAAGCAAGACATGGGTCTGTTTATGAATAGGAGCTGATGGCCATAATGTTGGCGGTTGAGAAAGGCAACATTACTTATCTAGACAGCCAATTTTTATTTGCATAGATCAAGAGGCACTAAAATTCTTGTTAGAACAGCGAGTAATTTATGCCAATCAGAAGAAATGGGTCTCTAAGTTGATGGGATGCAAGTTTCAGGTCCAATATAAACAAGGGGTGGAGAATTGAGCGGCTAACGCATTGTCTTGCAGGGATAATAATATGGAGATGATGGCTTTTTCACTATGGCAGTATGTGGGGTTGGAGGAATTAGAGGCTGAGGTCAATAAAGTTGATAAATTATGGACTGTTATGCACCAATTAGTCATGGGTACAGGGGAAACCAGTGGTACGGCCTCAAGAGTGGCTGCCTTCTCTAAACAACAGGCTTGTGCCTAAAAATGGGTTTAGAACTGAAGACTTGATAAGGGAGTTCCAAGATTCACCCATATGAGGGCATTCAGGCTATTTGAAAACCTACAAATGCCTAGCTGAAGTGGTGTACTTGAAGGGAATGAAACAGGATGTCCAAGAATACGTGGCTAAATGTGCAATTTGCCAATATAATAAACATGAATCCTTGAGCCCAGTGGGATTGTTGCCACCTTTGCCCATTGCTCAACAAGTGTGGGAAGTTATCAGTATGGACTTCATATTAGGACTTCCAAAAGCTAATAGGTATGACAGTATCATAGTGGTAGTAGATAGACTTACCAAATATAGCCACTTCATACCACTTTCCCTCCCTTTTAATGTTAAGGACATTGCTGAAATATTTATCAAAGAAGTGGTTAAACACCATGGGTTTCCAAAATCCATAGTTTCTGACAAGGATAGATTTTTTATAAGTCAATTTTGCAGGGAGATATTTATGATGGCAGCGACTACTCTCAAGTATAGTCTAGGTTACCATCCAGAAACAGATAAACAAACAGAGATAGTAAACTGGAGCTTGGAAACTTACTTGAGATGTTTTGCAGGAATCAAACCTAAATAATGAGTTAAGGTGTTACCTTGGGCTGAATATTGGTTTAACATAACTTATAATAGATCTTTTGGCATGACTCCTTTCGAGGCCCTTTATGGACAGGACCCATTCATGATTTTCAAGTGGTAAGACAGCCTTTCTAGAGTGGAGGAAGTAAATGAACAGCTGAAGGACAGAAATCTGATTTTGGACGAACTCAACAATCACTTAGAACAAGCTCAAGCAAGAATGAAGGAGCAAGCTAACAAGAAAAGAAGTGGAATTCTGCATTAGGGACATGGTTTATGTCAAGCTTAGGCCTTGTAAACTGAATACTCTAGCCAAAAAGCAAAATGAAAAGTTAGCCCCTCGTTTCTACGGTCCTTATGAGGTGATAGAGAGGTTGGCAAGAGTGGCTTACAGGTTGAAATTGCCTGATACAGCAAAAATTCATCCAGTGTTTCATGTATCCCAGCTTAAGAAGTCCCTTCATTGTACTGTCCCTATACAGCCACTGCCAGATCACTTTCAAACGAGAGGGAGTTGCAAGTACAGCCTGAGAAGGTGAAGCAGGTGGGGATTCTGACTAACAGGCAGAAACAAGTTTTGATAAAGTGGGCAAATCTCCCAGATTGTGACTGCATGTGGGAGGATATGGACGCCATGAAGGAGCAATTCCCAACTTTGCACCTTGAGGACAAGGTGGTACTTGAAGGGGAGGGAAGTGATGAGCCCAGCATCAATTATAAGGCCTCACAGAATAAATGGGGCCAGGTTTATGTGAGGAAGGCCCAAAAGAGAAGTAATGATGAGGTGTCAAGGAAGGGCCAAAGAGGGAACTTAGCTGTGGGCAATTAATTTTGTCAGCTATTGCAGAAAGAGGTCATGGGGGTGGATTGCGTGAGTTTTATGTGCAGGGGGGTAGTCTGAGAGGATCATGCTTGTTCTGAGAGTGTGTGGAGAGGGCTGGCCTCTCGAAAGCCAGAGTTTACACTGTTTGTGTTGCTGCTATTTTCTTGTTTTTCTATTCTCAATAATTAATCTTGCTTCCACTCTCTTCTGTTAAGGTGAGAAGAAGCTGTCATTGGAATACATAAATAATATAAAGGAGTTTTCATCAAAACCCTTATCTATTTTTGTATTAAAATTCTTTGGAGAATAAATGTATAGGTTTTGAACTCTTCAAAAATATGAGTATGCAAAATATCTCTTGATTATGCTCATATTTCTATCCACTTCCCTGTTATTTCAGATATTTGACTTTATGGCCCTTCTTTCGTAACAGCCCCACTTTTTGATGTTTCATATTTGATTTGTATGTGGTTTTTATTTTGATTTCATTCTAGTGAGAAACATTAATTTTTAATTTCTAATTTAAGATTTATTTGACATTTCAGTCTTGTTGTCCCCTTTTTGCGCTTTGGTGAAGTTATCTCGGGGGGACCTCATTTCCCTTTAACATCTGATGCTTTAAAGAGAGTTCTAACTGGTCAAGCTTCACATGAAGTCCTCTCAAGCATTGCCCATGTGGTAGGTACTGTAATAATGTCTTTTGTATGTGCCTTAAGCTGACAGATATGTACTGTATATACACACACACAAACAAAAACACAAAATTAACTTAACTGTGCTCCTTCTTTACTAAATTGTAGTTGTGCCTTTCACTTTAAGGCAGTTTAGGGGGATAGATTTTGAGATTTTTAAATCTATTTATTTTCACTGATTGGAAAGTGTGACTAAAAAAAGAACCTTCACCAATTTGAACAAACTAATTTTATTGGGAAGAAATGGTGGTGTTGATGCTAGGCAGAATCCTTTGGTGGCTGGGGAGTTTATAGGTCATGATAAACCATGAATATTGACTTGTGAATCACAATTTGACTTGAAAAATGGCAGCTTTATTGGCAAATGACCTCGGACAGGTATATCTGGTTAGTTTATCAGGCAGTGTATTATTTTAAATCAGTGTATTGCTGATACTATGGTTGTGTTTTGTATTTCACTCAAATCTTCTGAGGGCTAATGGCTTAGTAAGAAATTTACATCTTCAGCATTGGGAATTAAATATGTTGGAGTTGCTTTACTTGTGGAGATGAGGAAAGATCTGATAAGAATAATAATGAATTAATATTCACTCAAAAGTAAAAGTTGCTTTGCTAGTCAAAATGATAGTGAGTCACCTAAAGATGGCTTGGGCATGTACAATATAAGGAAATAACCTTATGCAGCCTGTTGGGAATATAGATGTCAGAAAATCATACTAGAGTCACGGGAAGACTGTGCTAGAAGATTAGAGATCAAACTCGTGGATAAGAATGAATAGCATTGAGTAATTCATCTGGAGGACCGAATAATTTTGGTTTATTGGTTCAGGTGGTCTGTCCTTAATTCTTTGTAATTTTGGGATTTGTACTACTTGTTACCTGTAGTTAAAGAAGGATAAAATGAACTGACTGTGGTAAGCTTAGGATCTTATGTCGGGAATAATATGCTTTAAAACTTAAGAGGTAGGGGTGAGCATTGGTTGCTTTGAAACAATTCAATCTGACTAACCAATATTTAGGTGAAAAATATCACCCATCACCAAATGTAGTTTTAGGTAATCCAAGCTTGTTAGGTCCGGGCAGGGTGGGGCAAGGCAGAAGGGTTAAGCGCAAAAATTACTTTTTTTTTTTTAAGATACCCCACATCAATATTTAATGTCACTTGCCTTTTACAATATAGACCCAATTTAACTTAACGAACTTGATTTTACATAAAATCCCCCTCACACAAAACCATTAACACAATCCAACTGAAATCATTTATTTTATTTGGGGTTTGGTTGGGTTTGAATGGGTTGATGGGTTATGCGCACTCATTAAAAGCATATGCTGATGGTGATTTCTGGACTATTTTGCGGATGGTAGGAATTGAATTACTCCATAAGTCTTGCCAAACTGTTTACTCCCCTTGTTTCTGGACCAAATTTTAGTTTTGAATGTTCCCAGAAGGCGTCATGATTCATGGAGAATTACACGTTTATTTTTTCTTTTCTTTTTCCTAGCTTTCGTTTTACCTATTTTGACCAATGGTTCATTCCTTCTGGTTAATTGGGGCTTAACCTCTCACATGTAAGAATTATCCTGTTTTGTCAGTTGCTGAACCAGGAGTTTGTGGCTGAATAAAATGTCAATAATAGTATAACAGCATGGAAACTACGCAAGAAACTTAAATAGTTTTACTATAATATCACAATTTGAGCTAAATATTATAGGACACAATGAAGCTACTTTACATCACTATTCATCAAGCATCGTAGACAATTGAGTTGCTTTCTGATCCATTCATAAAAACATCAGGGTAATTGTATTGTCATCACTAGCGATACTCCACTGATTATCTATTTCTTATTCTTAATACTAAAATAGTGTAATGTTCGGTTTGAAATGCGTGCTCAATTTACTTCATGTTTTTGGTCCATAAAGTTGCCCTCCCTTTCTGCTTGAATCCGCACTGTGCCTATGGCAGGATTCCCATGTTTGATTTCCTTTTAAAAAACGATGACATTTGAAATTTATTTTTCTATCCAACTTTTGCAGTTATTAGGGTGGCTAGCAGCATCGCCTTTTATTCTGGGAGCTCTTTACATAGTATTTATACCGTGCTTCAAGATTCTGATTCGAAAGTTTGGCTCTGTTCCTTTAAGTCCAAAGATGCTCCATCCATACTCAGAAGTCAAGCTGAAGGTAAGAGATGTTTGAAGATATAGAAAGGTCATTGTCGCTTTATGTCCACAGTGAGAGTGATCAGTCATTCATGTCGTTCCTTAATGATACATTGTACAAAAATCAAGACTCGTGTCACTGAGCTTCTTGTCGTACTCAAATGTTCTAGAGAAGGAAATTATCAATAATAGTATTCATGTTATGTCACAACCCCGAAAAACTAAAGTACAACCACTATAAGATACAGAGTAAATCTCATCTCTATAATCCTTGTTCTGCAATTCAAACCTCTTCCAAATTCTAAAATATAGTTATATGTATATGGAATACTTGGGGGTTAATTCACATACATACCTCTCAAAATCATCAAGCAATTCTTGATTTCCATCTATTTATAAAAATTTCAGCAAAGTCATTTTTGAAATCAAGACCTCTTGAAATTTTTACAATCAAATAATCATTTTGACAAAATAAATAAGAGAGCTACATTCTCATTCTTATCTACTAAACCATCTTTGTTGAGGTAGGGGATCCGGCTTGTGAGTTATGTAGAGCTTCTTCTATATATACAAGAAGGCTTAAATAAGCAAGCTTCCTTTACAAATTTATGAGAGGACAGCACCTAATGGGTAGAAGTAATTTGTTATTTTGATGACCATATATATATATATATATATATGAGATTTTCTTCCAAGAAATAGAATAGCAAGTGGTCTTGTAGGACTATACATGGGACGGGATGAGTCGAGAATAGTGCTAGCTAGAGGCTCGTCCCGATTTGGGTTTTGCGGCTGAATTCATGGCTTGAGTCCTATCCCAACCCGATAGGGCTTGATTTCAAGTAGGACAAGGAAAAATGAATGATCTAATTAAAATACTCTTCTAGTCCATCCAATATTTAATAAAAATTCATTTTAGTCCTTCTTTTCAATTGATTTGTACATGATGTTCCATAACTTATTATTGACAACATATGATACCTTGGGTCCAATAAATTAGCAGACATAATTACTATATATGCAAGCATTGTTGCTACAAAAATGGCATGTAAGAGTGGAATAGTATCTAGTCCTTCATATGAGGCAAATGTGAGAGTTCAGCCCCTCTCTTAATTGCCACACCATGTATAGGATCTAAAAAGAGGTTTAGAATGGATTTAGACCTTGTTCTAGGCTATCAATCTTGGAATTGCTAATACATCTAGTTCTGACAAAACCTTGTGCATAGCATTTACTTGTTGCTCCCATAAGGGATGACTGAACTTCACAAAAATATTTAATGAGATAATAATAATGGTTAATATGATTAGTTCTATTAACCTTCTTTATTCATGTACAAAGTTCCTCCCAATAGTTCTACTGGTATATACCTAATATCAACCACATGCACCAAAAGGGATGACTCAGATATCTCCTCTAATGTAGCTTTGAAGGTAGTAAACTACAAAAAGTAGTGAAATCGATAGAAGTTGTTAGGAATTATTTTATAATATGGGATTTGATATTTATAACAAAATCTTTTTTATGGCGAATCATATTAAAAAATGAAAATTATCCAAGTATATTTTTAAGTATCAATATCATAACCAAATCAAGAGTAATTAAAGTTAGGAAAGGAATGATTACAAAGCATATTAGCATAGCATCATTCTTAAAATACAAATACATGTTCACAATAACAAAAAGTCAAAAATAATAAGAGTTCAAAATACAAATCTAGGCTAAATAAAATAACAAAAACACATTAGGCGACATTTTAAACATCTTTAATGATAGCTCTTGAAGCTCCTTGAACATATGTAAAAAGTAAATATTATTTTGGAAATTAGAAAGTACAAATCAAAAGAAGAAATCAAATGGATATCATTATATTATTGTTAAAATATAAAGCTTACTGGATTCCACATGACTCTTAAACTCCTTATATTGATTGAAGTCACGCTCCTCAAATCTAAATACTATAAGAGATAGCCAATTTTGATTGCAGATGAGTGCTTCAATTATTTTTGGTGATAATGAACTCTTAAAAGTATTAAGCACATGACCACTAGTGCTAAAAATAAATTCAGAAGTCACAGTTGATAGTAGCACAGCTAACACATTACATGTAAGCAAAGAAAGCACTTTATACTTTTCAGCATTTTCTTTCCACCATGCCAAGATATCAAAAGAAGGATGATCTTTAACTAAATTATTTGCAAGATACTTTTCCAACTCCATTCTTTGATCTAAGGTAACTTTCATTTTACTCTTGTTTACGTTCCATGCTTTTTAATCCTTCTAGTAGCAAAACTAGGTAGTTGCATTCCCATATCCCTTCTACTTGAGTTACCACTATCTTCAAAGACATCTTGTGATTCTTTAGCACTAGTGTATTCACCATATAGATGATACAATGCATTTGTAACCCTTCTCTACATGGTGTCACAAAGATCAAGATTAGGATAAATCTTTCCAAAAATAGTCCTCACAAAAGTAAGTTTATATTTTAAATCAAGTATCACCCTTAAAACCAATAAAGGTTTTAGGTTCTTTGCCTTCCCCCAATACTTATCATACTTAATCTTTCTTCTTTTGGCCATATATCTAATCAAAGGATCATTTACTGTAGAACTTGATATTAACATATTCAGAATTGTTGTAATGTCATGAAAGTATGCATTTGATGTCACATATAATGATCCAAATAGCCTCAATGTAATGCCATAAAAAACCTTAAAAAATTGAATAAATATAAAGCCATTAAACCAATCAAAAGGTTAAAGAGGACCAATTTAATGGACATCTTCTTTAAAATGCACACAGTACCTCTCATCCTCATCTTTCATTCTCTTAAACACTCTTTAGGACATGTTCCGACATCAAATAGGTGGAATTCCACCTTGTTATAAAATCTAAGCAAACAAGACTCTTCAACTTTATTCTTTCATTTTGAACAAAAATTTTGAACCTATGAAATCTTGCAAGAGAGGACTTCACATATCTTACAGCATCACATATAATATAAATAGATTGATGCATATCTTTCAACCCATCATTCACTACCAAGTTCAAAATATGTGCGCAACACCTTCTATGTAGATATTCTTCATTACACACTAACCTGTTTCAATTTTTTAATCATTTCTTCAAATAGGCCATGGCTGTGTCATTAGAGCTTGCATTATCTATAGTTATTGTGAAAACCTTTTCAATCTCCCATCCCAACAAAACACTTCTCAATTGCCTTTCATATGGTGTCACTCTTATAATTTTCAATTATACAAAAGTTGAGGATTCATTTTTGTAACTTCCAATGTTCATCAATGAAGTGAGCTGTGAGACATATATAGTTAAAATTTTGAATTGACGTCCATATGTCTGTAGTGAGGCAACCCTGGATATATGATTTTTTTAATAACTCCTTAACTTTCTTGGATTCATCATTGAAGAGTTTTAAACAATCTCTAGCAACTGTGTATTGTGATGGAACTGGGACGTTAGGCTCTAAACAATGGCTATATTTTCAAAACCCATGCCCTTTCATAACCTAGAAGGACATTTCATCACATATCACAAATTTAGCTAAAGCCCTTCAACAATCATCTACATTGTAAATGTGAGGGACCAAGGTTTTTCTTTGATCAACCCCTTTGGAATATCTCCCTCAGAAGACTCATTATATGCTATGATGGTTTGATTGATCAGCCTATACAGGTTCTTCTTACATACTTTTATATGCTTATTCAATCCACTTGGTTCCATGTATAATTAGGTGACACAAATGGGAAACTTCACAATATTTTCATATAGCTTATGTTCCTTGCCCGTTTCATTCAATAGAAGTTTTTTGAAATGCTTCCAAACACTAGACTTCTTTGCATAAGTTTTTCTCTTGGAAGCCATAGTTATAGAATTTGTAGCTGAAGCAGAGGTTGCAATAGTAATAGCATTTGAGGCAAGGGAGTCTTGTGTAGGAATATTGGTAAATTGAGGTTAGGATTGAGATTCAGATTGGTATGGGGATTGGCCTTAGTTTTTTTGAGTTTTTTGGTTTGCCATTGGTTCCTTTGTCCCTAAAAAGTTTGCAGACAATAATAATAGGATTTTAGACAAAAATTATAACTCAAATCAGTGTATCCAAATAGATTTTAAACAAAAATCATAACTCAAGTCATAAATCATATTAGTAACAGAACCTCACAGCAAGTAAATATCATAACTGTAAAATGTACAATAATAATAGACAAAGACAAATCTAGTGTGTGTCTTTAACAATACACAAAGGCAACATATAAAACAACATTTTAAGCATTGATGTCTCTTATAAAGGCTTTATCAATTTAAAGTCATAACTCATATTAGTTGAGAACTTTCAAGAAAATCTATATACAAGTCAATTTATCATATGCCTTAGTGAATTGAAACTCTAAAATATCTTATATGATATTTTCTGCAACATGCAAGTTTGGGTAAACAAACCAATACATTCACATAAGAGCATCCATACCATATTTATATACAGCATATTTTTCATCATAAAATGCATACATGCACTTGCACAATTACTAATTTTAGTGAAGGTATGTGCATCTATATTAAATATACATTGCTCAAACTCTTGTGTCTACCTTGAACTTCCACTTCCATGTATAATTTAATGCAATAGCTTATAGACCAAAAGAGGAAAGTTAATAGTATAGTAGATTACTTGAATATCATATTATCCTTTCAACTCCCTCAAATGTTATAGTAAATTGACATGGATATTGTTATTCTCATAAAAACATTAAAAATGAAGACAATTGGTGATAACTTAAGTTTGTAAATAAATACTTCTGAGGGAGCATATTATTTACATCTACATGGTGCCTGACTTGTTTATAATGATTCAGGTGTGCCACAGAATGATTATTTATAGATATACAAATGTAAAAGGAGAGGAGTGATAGAAACTTTCTATTCCTTGTAAATAAGACTTGAATTTTTCCAAGATATAAAGCTTGCAATCTCCTCTTGCATAAAACATTATTGGATTGAGATTTGGTAATTTTTTGAATTGTTTAAAGAAAGAAAAGTCCTATTTGCATTTACTTATTTTAGTGGACACTTTTCAATTAAAAATTACATGCTTTTCTGTCATAATGCTAGTTTATTAAGGAGTCTAGATGAAGGGGTTGAATAATCATGCTAATCTTCCTTGCATATGCCAAAGTAGTTATGGTTTAATTAAGAATTCTTGAAGATTCATTTGTCTTGCTTAGCTTGTTATCTACTCCTTTGGTTGCATTCAAGTTTAAAGCCAAAGTTTAGTTGTCATTGATATTTTTTATGAACATTGGAACAATCTAGATGGATAAGCTTTGGCTGCATTTGCTAATTCTTTTACTCCTTTTGTATTTTGCTGTGAGACAACTTAAGGAAGTAATGCAACTGAGCAACCCTATGATTTAGCATTCGAATTTGGATATGGACTATATGATATCCAAGAACTCCCCCAAGGCTTCCCAAGACTAGGTGGGGGATATTTTATTCTTTTATACATGGTTAACCTTAACACTAATGCCAACAATTTCATATCTAATAGTTTTAAAGTATTCATTATCTATTAATCCTCATTGACAATCTAGTTAGGCTTTTTGCTAAAATATCTTCTTATTATTGTATAATGACCACCTTGATTATGACATTGCTATATTTGGAGCCAATAAGTTGTAAAGTTTCTAGGGATGATATTGATGTTAGATGTTAAAAACCTACTGAAGAAACTTTCACTGTAATAGATCTAAGTCTCATATCTAGTAGATGAACTTGGTGGCTTCCTCAGGATAGTAATGTGATCTTAATTTGGATCCTCCTTAGTAGTCACTGGTGTAGTTAGAATTTCTAAATCTAAATTAGTGTTTTATTCCTACAGCCAGGCTGCTGCTTATTACTTGATTTATGTTTGTTTCCTCTTGAATATTTTGAGTTGTGCTATTTTTACACCATTAAATTTACTCCCTCTGGTAACTAATATCTTACAGAAAGTTGTCGACATTATTTAGAACATCTCCACAAGACTTGACCTTCCTTACTCCCACACAAAACATAAAACTACAATGAACAAAATATCTTGCAAGTTTTGAGGAAAGAACCAAGTTTCCCCTAATCACTTCAAACACTTACTTCGAAGATAACAAGCTGTAGAAAATTGTAAGAAGAAATTCAAAGAAACTTTAAAGACTCAGTAGCATCATACAACATAAGCAAAACTTTATCAATTTAAAACTTCCAAAGGCCAAAATTAATCCAAAGTAGATAGACCACTAGAGACAGACTAGACTTATTAGAGATTGAAGAGGAGGATGAGAAAGATCAAGAGATTGTGGGATTGGAGAGAGATAAGACTCGAGAGGGAGAGACTGAGTTGCGAGTGAGTCAACAAGAGATGCAAACTTCTGTGTAGACTACAGGGAGGGTCGTGGGAGTGTTATTTGCCATGGAATCGTGGATTTGAGAGAGGGAATGTCATCTGTGGTTCATTCGTGGTTTCATGCATTTAATGGTGAGATAGCAGGGAGGGCTGAGTGATCAATGATGGTCTATCAGCCAGCCAAAACCTCAAAAAAGTTTTCTTAATATTTTATTAAATATATCAAGCTGAGTTGAGACAAGATAGTTGGAAAACTCATCTTAAAACTCGTCCAAACCTAATGTTTCATCCCCTATTCCCCTTCCTTGTTTGTCTCTTTTTAAAATTTTTCCATGTCCTAACTTGAATTATTCAAGTCAAGACGAATTCACCAAGCCTTTTGGGCCTTACACAACCCAAGGTTTTAAGGTAATAAGGAACATTTTCTTTTAGGTTGAATTACTATTTTCACCTCTTAATTTTATTTAATATTTTAAATGAGTTTTTAAATTTGCCTTATAAAAATTATGTATAACAAAATTGTCAAATCAATAAATAGACATCTATTTTAAGACTAATTTGAAATTCCAAATGTACATTTTTATATTTTTTGAAATGTAGTATACCTAATAAAAAATGAGAATTATCTGAATGAACTAAAAAGAAAAGAAAAGTAGCATTAGAAAAAAAAAATCAAGTATACATGGAACAATAAAGGGCCCACCAATAGAATAATAATCTTCGCTAAGGTATTGTAAGAAGCGTAGGGTTAACTTGTAAATAACATTTCACAATGTAATTAACTAATAATTAAATAAAAGAGCACATAAATAATTTAATTATTGATTGAAATACCATAAATAAATATTTATTGTTATGACAATCATGAATTGATCGAGACAATATTAATAATAAAATAAGCATGCATACTTTAACAATTTATATTAATAATCTTTTGAAAATTTATTCCTTAAAACAATTATGTTAAAAGGACGTCTTTAGAACAAAATAACAGTTGTGGGCATGTTGCTTATATCGGTAAGTAAACTAATCCATCGTGGGCTCGCAACCCACACTACTCTATCAAGTAGCTACCTGCAAGGCTAGGATCAAGGTAATCCATAGCAATGACAAGGCTCAATATATCCAACTGGGGTAAAAATCTAAATTCATACACATAGAAATTTCAGCTACCATTTACCTCATTACTCTTAATGCACAAGGGCTTAAGTTTCTATTTTGAAGAAACATATCTTAGTTTTTGACTTCTCAAACTTTCTCTTCCTTCCTGAAACATATCTTCAATTATTGGTTTCTTAATTGTGATAAATTCAACATAAGTCCCATGAACTCCATCCAAGAAACAACACATTTGATCAATTGAGATACTATCAACATATAAATTCAAATTCTAAGGTTTTGTCTCCCATTAAATTATCAAACGCCAAGTTAAGGACCCCACATACCCCTTCCAAAGTCACTTTTTCATCTTTCCTCTATGTATAATTTAATTCATAAAGCAACTCCCTTCTTGTTGATTACAAGTTTTGGCCAATTTAAAAGGGAAACACCCCAAGTAAATACATAACTCCATTAGATCCAAATTATAAAGGACAAAAGGGTGAAGATACTACCTTTAAAACACCACACTTCAATCTCTTACTTAGTCAACTCCAAATTTCAAAACTTCCTTTGAAACCTCCAATTTTAGTTAAATGAAGAAGCAAAACATTAATAAGAAATTCCTTACCAAAAATGACATGTATCTAGCCTAATGAGTGGAATTACCTTGCATCAACTTCCTTTAGCCTTCTCTACCCAATTTCATGCCTCAAGCTTCCTCTCCATCAACCTTCAACCTTCAAACCACCATCATTTGAAAACCTAAATGGATCAAAAGAAAAAGTGAGATGACAAGAGCAACTTTAACTAAAGGTGTCTTGGCTAAAAGTTTTGAAATCCTTACCATACAAAAGTTTCAAATTTCACACATTATGGAGGCAAGAACCAGCTCCCTCTCTCTCTCCCCTTTATGAATCTCCTCTGAGTTGTGCATTTGCTACAACTTAATGGAATTAACCATTTAAGTGTTGGGTGTTAGGCCAAATGGGCTGAATCACTAATTAAGTGGGGTCTCTTAATGGGCTTTCAATATTTCTCATATTTGGCCTTTTTAAAAGTGGCTCTCTTAATTTAATTTCTTTAAGCTCTTGGGCCTCAAAAAATAAAATCCTATCATTATCATTTAAATTTAACCATCTCAACTCTTAATTACCTCATTCCTTCTTAATTTCATCATGTTTAACTCTTTATCCTTACTCTTTAATTAATTAATCATGAGTTGGGATGTTAGAATTAACTATGTTGTAATTAATATGAGGACATATATGGCTTATACACAAAACTTGGGCTAATATTATCTTGATGTTGCTATTATAACCTCCGATTTTCATTAAAAAGTCACAAATGAGCTAGTTATAAAAGTACATCCCTCAAAATGAATGAATTGAGGATAAATAAAATTAGAATAAAATTTTAAATAATGAAAAGCCAGAATCCAATGTCTAAGATGCCTGAAAACCTTAGCCAGCATAATTGCATTTTCATAAATATGAGCACTTTTTGAAAAACTCACAAGAGGGATTTTTAAATGAAAAAATTAAGTTTTTTGGGGTTTTCAAAGACCCTAGAAACTATAGGAACCCCTAGAATAGTTAAAACCTCTCCAATTTATGTTTTTGAACGTCAGTTGACCCAAATTTTGACCCTTTTCATTAAGAAAGGTTTTAAATCCAAATTGAGTGGTTTCAAAGATATTTTATAAGTTAGAGGACTTAAATTTTATTATGAAAAAGATAGTTTTCAAAAAGGAGCTAAAATAAGTCTAAAATGAAAAAGTCAAGAAAATGGACATAAAAGGAATTTCAAATAAACAATTTTAAGAAGCTTTGTCTTATAAAGTTGCGTCCCATTCTTTTCCCACTTTAAACGATTCACTTTTTGCCTAAAACAGAGGAGAGAGCTTAGCCAAGAATAACACACTAGAGGAGGGGAAGAAGAAGAAGAAAATCCAAGGAAAAAGGTAAGGAAAATCAAGGAATTTCATGCTTCTTCCTTTATTAACTTTGTTCTCCTCTTTCTTTCTATAGTTTTGGTATTTGATTTGGATTGTTTTGGGCCTAGTTTAGAAGGAAAAGATTAGAATTTGAAGGAAAGGCCTATAGCAAAGGAGAAAGCTCTTGGAGAAGGTTTGGAATTAAGGTAAATCTTATAGATTTTCTTGCTTTCCCTTTGTTGTTTTCTTGTTGTATGGTTCAGCCAAGTAGAGAGCATATAAAAGGGAGTAAATTTTGACTAAGAGCAAGCAAGGAACCTAGGTTTTAAAGTGTGAGAAACTAGAAAATGCAATAAAATTCAAAAGAAAACCATTAGAGAACAAGTTGTCAAAGCTAGGGATTCACTTTCACCTTGACATGTATGAAGATTCTTAGGGATAATTCAAGTTATCTAAGAGTGTGAATGAGTTCCTAAAACCTCTAGAAAGCCTCCCAAGTGCCATTCCCTTCAAAGAAACAAAGCAAATTCCAAGGCTCATTAAAATGAATGTGTGATGGCTCCAAAGAGTCTAAATGGAGTCAAGAGTCATAGCTTGAAGGAGAAAATAGAGCCAAGATCATGAAATCCCATATTTGTTTCTTTAGATCTTGTATGGAACCATAATTGAACTATGTGAGAAAGTAATCTTCCCTAAAGTGTGTGTAATGCCAGAGCTTGCTTCAATGATATAATGGTATCCTATTTGATGTGTCTAGGCCAAAGGAACCAAACGTCACCTTATCATAAGTGTGTGGTCGAGAGAAGGGAGGAGTAATCAAGGGAAAAACTTGTGTTTTTGCTTCAAGATAGCTCTCTAATCTTTCTCTCATGCATTTTTGGATGTTTTCTTGTTTTTAGATGTGTGTATGTATGTTTATGCTATGAGAAATGTTTCTAGCTATTGCTTACATGTTATAATACCATGATGTTCTTGAAATATGTTTTACGATATTATTTAGCTAGCATGGGTATAGTGATATCAAAAGTCTTTTAGTATGGGTGAGATTGAGCCAAAAGTTCCTAGTATTGGGTGCGATAAAGCTAAAAGTCTCAAGAATAGTGAAACTTAGTCAAAAGTCCCTTGAAATTGGGTGAGACAATTTCAAAAGTCCCAAAGAAAATGAGTGAGGTTAAACCAATGCCCTTAAGAATTTATGTATAATATATATGAGTTTCTTGAACATGGAAAAGTTTTATGTATGTTTACTGGTAGCTTAAGTTGCCATGCATGTATTCTTAAACTTGAAAATTCATCCATTATGCATGTTTGAAAGGCTAATGAGCTATTGGAATTCTTAGAATCTCACTCTTCCCTTTCTAATATCTAACAATGTCTAGATAAGCCAAGTGGTCTAGGAAATGGAGGCCAACAACTTTGAAAACCAATATTTTGACAAAGATTTTGTTATTTAGCCATTTTGTTGACATATGGATGTCAAATGATGTAACTATGGGATGTATATATGATGTGGATACTTGGGAACCCTTAAATGTATGTAAATATAATGTATGTAATGATTTTGGAATCATATGAATGAGTATGTATGTTTTCGCTACCGAAAGGCCTTTATGTGCTATGACTCCCATATGTATAATTGCAAGTAGTATAGTGAGAATGAGCTCCATGATGTTTTGAACCATTTGGCATGCTTCCCTAGGCTGTGTTTGTGCTATGGGACGTGTCTAAATGGCTATGGAACATTAAGAGAGTCATTTAGTGCCATAAGAACTATTTTGAACTTCAAAAAGTGACCAAATTGTCAGCTGAACCAAAGTTTGGCCAAATGAATGAGTTTTTTGCATAAAATTTGGTCAACAAGTAGGTCTCATCTAGATCTTTTCATAGAGCCAAAGAGCACCCAATTTGATATTCTAGAGAATTTATTATGATTTTTCCAAATTGAAAAAATTTTGCTGAAATGATAACAACACTGTTTATGTGGTCAGTTTATATTTTTATGTCACAAGTAGGTCAAATGAGTTCTAATGCTTAGAAAATTTTATACGCATAAACTAAACATCATAAGCTTTCCATAGCCACTAAGATCACCTCATTTGGAGTTCTGTAGAGGGAGAACCAAATTTTTGAATTTGCATGATAGTACCAATAATGCAGCTCGACCTCTGGTACTATTCCATTATTTTCTGTAGGTTAAAGGTGACTGCATTGGTCTAGAACTATTTTTAGCTTTAGTTAACATTTGGAGCTTTCTAAAAAGCTATCATATGCATGAGTTTGATTTTTCTAAAATTAGTTAAAAATTTTCAAAGTTTATATCAAAAATCTAGCATGCCAACCCGAGGCCAAATTCTGGTTTTTAAAATGTATGGCTCCAAATCCTTGATGTATAGGTTAAATGATGATGTTTGTGATTTGAATGGATATGTTATGGATAGAAAATGATATTGATGAGTTCATATGGTCCATGGAGCATAAGATGAATTTTTAAAGTCTTATGTAACGTAATTTAATGAATTAAATATATTGATTTTCCATGAGACATGTATGAAGCTAAGCTTGATTGTGGGAATAAGAAGGCTATGGGTTAAGATTTTACAATTATTGTGAGTGTCATTGAAAAAAATTCCTATATTCATTTTAATTGTTGTCACATTTCTTTCATTTGTCTTCTTTGCTATTCAAACTCAACATTATGCATTTGTGTTGTATAATTTAAAAATTCATTTCTTATTATTTCTTTTATAAAGGGAGAGTGAGTGTATGGTGGGTCTTGAGCATGAGAGCTTCTGACTATTGGATTTCAAAGTATATTATGTGAGATACTCCCTAAATCATACACTAATCCTTTTCTCTTTTCCCCCCGTAGCCTTTATCCATAAATTCAACTATGGTATATTCTCCCCTCTACTTTCCACTTCATTTCTTTTTTTTGGTAGGTATACTCATTCTAAAAGTGAATAAAAAGGGTCAAAATAAAAATTATAATAACATATATAAATTTAATATACAACAATACTTACAAATAGAGCTTTAGATTTTTTATTAACCTAACTACTTCTGGGTTTTTATGAGTCTTAAGGAAGACCTCAGAATATATTAGATCTCTTCCTAATTCTTGTCTTTACACAATAAAGTAGTAATAGTTATATACACATTTAAAATGATAAGTAAGCATTTGAAGAAGTAAATTTTTGAAGAAATAAAATTAGTTACCAATCTTTTGACATGCTCAGCCATTGAAATTGAACTCCTATATGCAGAGATGAACTAAACTCAAAGGTAGAAGCTCCATTCCTTTTCATTGGCTCACTTCTTAATTGGAATTGTGGAGTGCCCTAATTTATACATAATTGGTTCCAAATGGATTCTCTAATCCATTCAAGTTTTTTTTTTCAGCTTTTTGAGCATCACCAATTAAATCTCTTAAATAAATAATTACTCTTTTCTTCTAATTAATCTAAATTCGTTGGTGATCTTCGGGTTTCCAATAATAATATTTTTTTAAAAAAATTAGAGATTTCAATTATTAATAAGATAAAATATTCAATATTATAATTATGTAATACATAATTAGAAAAATTCATAGAAAATTCTATAAATCATAATTTTCTATATTCTGGAGGAACATCTCTCTAACTATTCTAGTATCTTTCATACTTATTTTTAAAAATATTTACTATGCATGTACAAACTTCTTCATTACTTGTTGTAAATCTACATAAATTAAATATTTATTAATTAAATTTATAAATAATTAAAATTTATAATGATTTTAAATAATATACAAAAACTAAATAGTAACTCATTGCCATAAGGTTCAATCAATTGTTTTTGGATTTTCCTCAAAGCTAGAGCTTTAGACTCTTCAGATTCATTGACAAAAGGTTTAATCAATTATTCAAGGGTCATGATTGACCTTTGCTCTATGATATTTCCTGTCGAGAACATCTAGATTTAAAAAAGTATATAATTTAAGACATAAAAAATTTGCATTTATATAAAATTCTTTTAAATATAAAATCAAAATAATCAATAAAATTAGTAGAGATGAATTTTTACTTTTATATATTTGTATAAATGAAACTTAAAAAGAAGAGATTGATTAAGGAAAGAAGAAAGCTCTATGCATTGTGTGGTTCTTCAAATATGACTGAGAGAGATTGACGGAGATGAAAGAGATTGATAAGATAACTCTAATGTGAGGTGAGAAATGTGGATGTGGATTGGGATGACATATATACACCAAAAAAAGGTATAAATAAAAATCTTGAAATTAGATTATGTCAATTCATTTAATCTAATCCATTCTAACATCACATCCATCCATTCTCAGTGTAAACACTAGAATGAATAGGAGAATGAAAAGTCACATCAATAGCAGTATATGCATAGACTATTTATTATTAAATATTAAGGATTAAATAATAATAATATCATTTAATAAATTGAAAATTAAACGCATAAATTCAATACAAATTATTTAAAGATAATATAAAAATTTATTCATTCTCATTATTATTATCATGCTCAGATTGATGATATTTGTTATAATAGCTTTTATATGTAACAATTTGGCCTTGCATGGCTTGTATAATTATTTTATTTTCTTGGGATTGCATGCCATAAAAGTGCAACACACTACCAATATCTTGATGTATTATCCCTTGTAGGAATATAACTTCTTGGACACTTGAATATTCTTGGGGATCATCCATAGTTTCTTTGTATCTATGTCCAGAGATAAGATCTCTAACTATTTGATGTGGCATATTTCTGATACCATATACCATCCCTTAAATTTTTTTACTCCAATAGCTTTCATCCAAAGATATATTTTTTCTTATAATTGTTATGGCGATAATTATTGTAGATGAGAAGCAAAACTTTGTGCCTAGTTATGGTCCACACCTTTAAGATTGATATAATCATTCTAAACAAAAAGACCTAATATGTGAATTTCTATTACATTGTTAGACATAAAATAAATATAGACTTCTACTTAGCAATGTGGCTTCTGATTTTTTATCAACCCAAATATCATTTAAATAATGGGTTTGAACATGAAGCTCAACTAGTGTTGCTTCTTTGCTTAGTTCCAGATTCAAACCCTGTGTGATGTTATTTACCCTCATTTAAAGTCATGCGTTTGAAAAATGATTACATTTACACATTCAAAATTGAGAAGTTGAATATTTTATTTTTTAAATTCATGACTTAGTGAAAGGAAATAATATAAGAAAGAGTTTTTACTTTTACCTCAATTTAAATCTCTATTGGTACTATAGTAGAAAATATTAACAATGGATAAAAGATACATAAAAGTAGAAAAAAATAGAATGAAGAAGAATGAGGCAAAAAAAAAAAAAACAAAGAAACAAGAATATATATATATATATATACGTACATCAAAAAAATGATGAGAAATGTAAAGTCTTCAGGCTAAATAACGCTTTCACATGAAGCATTTAGTTCGAACACTTCATTTAAATGTGAAGCCGAATTTTTTTTTAAATGTTAACCTTATAATAATATTATTGTAATATAAAATAATAATTATTAATATTATTAAAATAATAATTTAATACTCGTTTCTAATTAGATATATGTAGTTGTATTATTATTATTATTATTATTATTATTATTATTATTATTATTATTATTGTTATTTATAATAACTATATGAAAAATTGAGTATATAATAATATTTACAAATAAAAAGTGTAACTACTAATGTATAATAATTTTTTAATGTTATTATTATAAATAATAATAATAATATTTTTTAATATTAATAATGAAAAAAATAAACATAAATAATTGAACTATCTTTTATTCAATAATTAATATTCTTCATTATCATCTTCATGGTGTCGATCATCTTCTTTATCTTCATCATCATAGTCATCTTCATCTTACAGATCTACCTGAAGATATTCTTTACCTTGCAAATATACCTAAAGACCCATTTCTTCCATTTTGCCCCCATCTCATAAGGTATCATCTAATATCTCATTATACACTATAATAGCATATGCATCATCATCTTGGTAAGCAACTTCTAAAGTATTACCATCATCCATGAAAACTCCTTGGTCTAGTTTTAATAACAACCCACGAATTTGCTCTATCATTACTTCTTATAGGATATGACATAATAGACTTGAATAACTTATTATGCAAACACAAATGGATTAAAATTTCCATACCTTATGGTATGTTTAATTTTAATAATTTCATATTCTTTGTGCATCTTCATCCCATGATTCATACTAGGATTAACCCAATCAAAATAAAACAAAACTATTTTTTTTTTACAGGTTCTCTTAAATATTGTAATTGGACTACCTTTTTAAAGATGTCCAAAATAGTCATTTTTTTATCTTCGCCCATTCCTTTTATGCAAACTCCACTATTTATTGTCTTCTTTCCAACACTCCAACATTTAATATGAAAATTATATCAATTCACAAAATATCCAGGCCATACTTTTACCTCTCTAAGTGGTCCCTAAGCAAAGTGCTTCAAATAAACATTATCCATAAAACTTAGTTTATTAAGAACATATTTAAGAACAAAATTAGGTTATAAATAAATAAGAATATCACCACATACAAAGAAATTAAACCATAAGGCAAAGTTTTGCCTAATCATCGAGTCAATTTTTTTGAAGCTAATGTTTGGACTTAATCTTCTCAAATCTTATTCAAAAGTCCTACAATGCAGTTTAAATGTTAGCTCACACAATAATAATAATAATAATAATAATAATAATAATAATAATAATAATAATAATAATAATAATAATAATAATAATAATAATAGTAAAGCTCATCATAATGACAAGTCTATGTTTACTTAATATATGATTTGACTTCATCATAATTTAACAAGACGTAAAGATGAGCAATGTTTATTTCTCTGTCATCCAAGTAATGAATGGAGCACTTTCCAAATAAACATCCAACTTTATTAAAGATTGATAGGGTTAGCTCACTTGCTTCTCCTTCATCCACAAAATCATTTCAAGAAACTCTTAATCATATAGAAGGTATGTGTGACTCAAAGTAGTATGAACAAAAATATGATACCTCTTATGACATATATGCCTCACAGATAGACCCTTTCACATGAGCTTTATTTTTAACCATTTATTTTAATCTATTTAAAAACATGCATGACTAAATGACACGTAGTTAGAGATAATAATAAATTATTACAAGATAAACTAATTATAAATGGTTAGAATATCACACTAGTATTCAAAATTATACATTTATCATACTGGACTAGGCCACCAACCCTTGCCTTAAATGGCAAATGGATAAGTAAAACTTCATATAATCAAAGAATCTACCTAGAAATATTCTTTCTAACATGTAAAGAATGATAGGAATATTACATTCCATTTGCATTAAATCATATACCTTCAACATCACTGAATATAATTTTCTAAAGAATTGACTCAACTTAGTAATAGGTTTCCATATTTGCTCAAGTAGTGCACTAAAGGCAATCGACAGCTAACATTCTATAAAGATGTGACAATCATAACTTTTAACTCCAAATTGCTTTCCTTCATTTGAATGTACACATCTTAACAAATTCAAGGAATACCTATTGAGTATTTTCAATCCTTCTACCCACTTATAGATAGCCATTCTTTGTTCTAGTGTGAAAATAAACTTAGCTTTTATCTTAACTACTCTCTTAGTGCTTAATTCTTGTAGCTCTAATGTTGTAATGCTTTAACTGACTAACCCTCTTTCTTAACTATTATAGTATATCAATGAATTCATTTTAGTCATATAGGTAGATACAGATCCAAAATTTCTAGAAAAACTTTCCTTAATCTTTGTATGATTCTATTTCTTTCCAATTTAATTAACTCAATTATTGGTAATCCTTTATTATCAATTACCTTACAAGTTAGTAACTGAGAACTTATCATTAAATTCTAGAGAAAATCTAACAGAGCTTCCCTTTATAAACTTCCATCCAACCATTTAAAGGTCACAATTCAACCCAAAACTCATGGACATGGAAAAATATAGGTATCATAATCGTCAAACAAACCAAAGTGAGCATACAAGCTTCATCCGATGCAATTTCTAGTAAACAAACTTAAATTGAGTTACTGATAAATGCTAATTTTCATATGCTTTTATCCACATTATTTATTAATTTTAATGATTAATTTGAGCTTAATTGGATTTGTTATACAATATTTGAATTTGTGGTTAATTTTGGAAGATAATACAATTTTGAATTAATTAAGAGAATTTTTGGATTTAAAATTCTAATATTCTATTCTCCAAAATTCTTTGATGATTAAATATTTTTAATCCTTAAAACATTTATTAATCTTGTGCAGAATTTTTGGGCAAATTAAAGCTTGAATGGTAAATTGATGTGGAGAAAGGGTGAGCTTCAAACACCATGCAACTCTTACGTGGAAGTTACACACTTGTATAGCACTTTTCCATGCAACCCACACACTTACATGAAGTCACGTGATCATCACACACATGCATGACTCAAGAAGAAGCTTGCCACGGGTTGAAGAAACTCGTGGAAAAGAAGCTTAGTTGGAAAAACTATGGGTTGCACGAGTTGGTTATGGCTGGAACCGAAGAAGGAAAGAGATGCTTTGGGCAGGAGATTAACTAGAAAATGGAAAAGGAGGCTTGAGGGGTGCTACTTCATCGTCTTTTCTGCACTGGGCAGTGGAGTAAAGCGCCAGAAATCTAGAGGAGCTGCAGAGCATTTTCATCCATCGTTCATTGGTTCATTTTTCTTCTCTGGACTGCAGTAGTCTGTGAAGACAAAGGAGGCTGCTCATCCATCATTATTCGGACATATACACAGGGTGCTGAGATGCTGGAAGGAAGAGATGTAGCTGGACAGAGAAAGCAACATGAAAAGCTTGCATGGTTTAAGTAAGGAGAAGGAAGCAACAGGCTGGATAGAATGTGGCTGGAATAGATGTTGAGCAACATGAAGAATCAACAAAGGAAGCCACACAAAAGATGAGTCTTGAGCTGCACGAAGAAAGCACAAAAGCTACAGGTTGAGTGAGAAAGAGGAAGCTGCACATGTATACAGAAACAAAGACAGCTAGCACGTTGCCATGAGCTCGCATCAACTGAAGCACGTGATAGGAGGAGAAAAGACACTGAAAACGTGAAGAGAAAAGCTCCTGGAGCAACACGAATGAATGAAGCAGCAAAGCACGTGAATGGTATGAAAGAAGCAAGCTCAAGCTTGGGTGAATGAAACAACGTAAAAATAATGCAAGCTGAAGGCAAGCTGAATCACGTGGAAGCTTGGGCAGACAAAAGAAGAAATAATGTGGAAAGGGAGATGAGAACCACGTGAGGCATAAAAAATGAGCTGGGCAAGGGCTGAATACGTGTTACAAAAAGGAGCAAAGAAGCATGAGCTGAAAACAGAGTATGAAGCAAGAGCTGGGAGCTGGCTAGAGAGAACGCTGACTTGTAAACACGTCAAGGGGAAATAAGAAGCTCACATAGGAGGCTGCATGGGATTCATTAAAGAGCACGTGGAATCATAAAAAAAGAATTCACGTGAAAGGGAGCATATTTCATCGTCCAGACTTCAACCCATTCACACCTCTGATCCATCGTCATTCATTCATTCATTCACGCCTCCATATCTTCGGAAATCCTCGCCTATATATAGATTCATTCACTCATTCCAGAGAGAGAGGTAGAACAGAATAGGAGAGGCGTGGAGAACGTAAAAAGGACGAGACTTCTAGGACGTGCAGAACGCGAGAATATCCAGGGAGTATTCCTTCGTTGATCCTTCCATGGCTGATGCTAAATTCATCAACTCTCCTCCGATTAAAATCTCCATGGCAGCTTGAATTAACCATGGTGGCTGGCTGAAGTTTGGAAACTCCCAGATGCAGATTTGAGCCCCATAATTTCTCATCAATTTGGATAAATACTCCTTGCTATATCTTTTAAATTCCAGCATTAAATCTTTTATTAATTTGACTAGGTTTAGTTGATTGATTTAGGAATTTAATTGATAAAAATTATTGGATTAGTTTGTTTTATGAATTGAATTTGATTTTGGAATTTTAATTATGATCATCACATGTTTATAAAAATTCCAGAATTAGTGCTGTGCAAATTACTTTCAAATTCCTCTTGATCTTTGGTTAATTGATGCAATGGTTGTTGGATTAATTAACTAGAATTTTTGTGCAATTAATTGTTTGAGGAATTAATTAATCTAATTGTAACACCTTACTGACTACACTCTAGTTCATCTCCCTCTAGGCTTGACTCCATATGATTTCCCAAAAAACTGACCGAAACCGTGGTATTTTACTACTTAAAATCGGGGTTTAACCGGTCATATTTTGCCCCGTGGGTCCCGTGAACCCATCATTCACATTCTCTACTCAAACACCATTTATACAACTTGTACATAGTCTCAAACAACTCACAAACCGCGGGTAAGAAGCCAAAACTCAGAAAATACAATTTCTCAATCGGGCCCATAAATCATATTTCTGGCTCCAACTTTGGAAAATCACAACTAATTCTAGAAAAATGGAAATCAAGCAAATCATAGCTCTCTGGAAAGCTTGGGATGTTAACTTCACACTAAAAATAACTTCCAACTTCCATCTCAACGTTTAGACCATCAATGACATCAAAATAGGTACAGATATCCGGCTGTCCCTGATACTGACGCAGTTTACTGTCATGAACTTCGGAAATTCGCAATTAAATCCACAAAAATCCAATCAGGGAAAACTATACTAATTTAGAAAGCTACAGATGTTAATTAGAGGAGAAAAATGAGTCCAGATCAGTTCAGGAGTTCTAAGACCTCGAAATCCGATAAAACAGTAACGAAGGTCAGAAACTTCCCTGATGCTGATACAGAACTTCAGCAAGTCGTTTCTCTCTCCACAGACCTCCAATTAAGGTGCTTCTAGTTGGTATAGATCACTGTGGATATCTAGTTTATGCTCCTAAAGTTTCATGACATTTGGACATCATTTGGTCTATGGATGACATGGTTTCATTTTCGGACTCAATGAACAGTACCATGACTAAAACATTGAAAATTCCCAATTTCAACAATTCAACAAATATTCTCTAGACCTCCAAATATTACCCACTCTAGCTTCTCAATAAGCTCTCAATAGACTCTAGAGGCATGCCAAATTCCATAACAAGAAGAGCTCATCCGGTCATACATTGACGGAGCTCACCCAAATGGCAATTTTAACACCACATGGGGTTCAAAACGGGTCTAAATGACCTCCCACATGCTCTAACCTCTATTGGGCAAATTTAAAAGTACAAACATAACATATATGCAGTATCTAAGTAATCCAAATCATCATACATTCCAATTTCACTATGCTATGGAAGAGAATACACCATTTTACATAAGCCTCAAAAGGCTAACTTATACATTCTCATTACTTTAACCCTTTATATCATCCATACATCATATGTACATACATTTACATGTGCTCATATAGTTACAACTCCAAAAAGAATAGGTGCACTCTCATTTTGGCACCTTATACATCAAAATAACCAAAAGCTATACATCATTCTACTATGCTCTTCTAGGCTCCGTGAGGTGTGCTCGCCTCTCCTTGAACACCACCTGAGTAATAGGATGGGATGGGAAGGGGGTGAGATTCGGGAGAATCTCAATAGCTCATACTCATTCAAGATGCAATCAAGGCATATACTAGTCAAACATGCAAACAATTCATCATAACACAACCTATGTGTTTCATGCCATGAAATCAAACCAATGCCAAGACTAGGCTCTAGGGACTTTCGGTCTAGCCTCACCCGAGCTTTAGGCCTTTTGGATCGGCCTCACCCTTGGTTTAGGGACTTTTGGCTCCTCCTCACCCGTCTCAAGGGACTTTCGGCACCACCTCACCCGAGCAATTTCCACAATCATATCATAAGCATATTGGTACCGATACATCAAGGCAAAATCAATGGCATATCTCATCATACAAGCACATATACAACATACAATGACTATTACACATCCAAGAATGCAACAAGAACATAGTAGAGAGCTACCTTCTCAGATTACACAAGTCTTCCCTTTCAATTTCTCCTTTCCCTCCTTGATTTCACACTCACAACAAGGTGGAGTTTCTTCCTTTGAGCCTAGGCATAACAAGAGCATCAAATCATTCTCTCATAGCTTAAATAACTCTCACAAAGCTAAAAGAGACTCTTCATCAAGTTAAACCCTCACTACCCTTACAGATCTAGGGATTCTCTCTCTAGAACTCTACTCATTTTCCTTCCTCTCTCAAGCCCTCAAAGAAGAAAACATGGAAGAAGAAATGAAGATAAATGCGTTCTACCCTCCTTCTAGAGTAGTTTTCCCCACTTCCCTCTTCTAAACCTAACCCAAAACAACTTCTAAAACCGTAGAAAGAGAAAGCAAAAGGAGGAGACAATAAGCTAAGGAGAAAAGCTAGGGAAATCTAAAGATTATTCACCTCTTTGCTTGATCTCCTTGCTTCTCTAGGTCTCTCTCAGCTCTTTCTCTCTCCTTGGTCGAAGCTCAAGTCGGTTCTGAGAGAAAGGAAGAGTTTAGACTCTTTTAAAAAGTCAAATCTCTCTTTTCACGCTTTTTCTGGACCGCTCTCGCTATAGCGAGTCATCATCCTCGCTACGGCGAGCTCGTGCAAGTTCCAGACTTTTGCCTTCGCTATGGCGTCGCTACGGCGAGCTCGGCCTGTTCCAGACCTCTGCCTTCGCTATAGCGCCGCTATGGCGAGCAACTCCCTGGTTTCTGTATGGAGTGTCGCACTCGCTACAGCTAGGAACATCTTCGCTATTGCGAGGAGGCATTCTCGCTATGGCGACTCTATTTCTCGCTATGGCGAGAAGACTTAGAAAATTTTCAGCTCTCCGAAAATTTCCCAACTTCCTCTTTTCTCATTTTTCTCTCATTCCTTTTCTGGTTGTTACACTAATTGGTTAATTAGTATCTTAAGTGAGTTGTGCAGTAGATTCTATTAATCAATTAAAATTGGTTGAAGTGTGTTCTTGTTCTTAATTCAATTAATTAGTTATTCAAGGTTTCTTGTGGTTGCAAATTCCTTGTATAATTAATAAATTGAACCTTGGGTGGCTATTCAAGAAACTTTATAGGGAATACACTAAAGAGCAAGGAATTAATTCCAATTTTGGTAAACTAAACCAAGGGCAAGGATAATTAAATTCTAGGGAGTCCAATGTAAAGCTAGCTACCATATTCTCTTAATTGTTCATCTCATTTAGCTTTAAATTCTTTTGAATTTTGTCAATTAAATTTAGTTCAATTAAATTCTAGTACTTCAAATCCCCAAAACAAGTTTCAATTAGCAATACTTAGAATATCCCTTCCATAAACAAATTGAGGCGTAAACTCCAAGGGAGATGACCTAGGTTGCACCATTAACTATAAAATTTATTTTGCTTCCTAGTTTTATTTGAGATTGAGTGACACAATCGTCAGTTACATCACTAATTTGTTAAAATATTAGTCCCACATTTACATCACTTATGAGTTAAACTCATCATTCAATTTCATCTTGATAATATACAACATAAATAAAATATATTCTTAAAAAAAATTTGTTGTTTCTAGACATCACTAAAGACTAGTTCATTCTTTCTCTTTTCTAGTACTAGCACTTTCACCTGACACTGGTTAGTGGAAGAAAAATAGAAAAAATGATGAGATTTGGGATAATCTCAATAGCTTTACTCAAGCTACCAAATACATAAATAAAAAGTTAAGTAAAGATTACAAGCATGCAAGATTACACAGATAAACATGAAAACTAGTAAACATACTATAACTTTTCATCATGGCCACAACATTTGATTTAGCTTAGGCTTTTCCTCTAATCCTATGGGTGAATTACTATGTTCAATTCTATGCCCTTTAACTTTAACCACAAGCCATAAACTCATCATGTAGTATATAGTTTCAAAACTAGTACAATCATCATAAAACATGTTATCATGCAATCAATACATAACAATGCAATCAAGCTCAAATAATCATCATGCATAAAAGATAAAGGAGAGTAAGCTGCCTTGAAAAAGCACAAACCAATGCTAAACTCTTCTTGATCTCTCCTCAGCCTCACACCTACACTAGTGTATGTCTTTACTAGTTTGGCCTAAAAACATCAAGATTGACACAATATTATCAATCAAGGTCCATGCTTGCTTTGTTTTATTTTTATGACTCTTGAGCTATGACTTCGACTACACAAAGTGTACTTGGAACCCCTATTCTCACATTCCCTTTAGGCACACTTTCTAGGTGACTTTTACATCAAAAATTATGCTCGTTTTTAACTCATTTGGTGGCCTAAAATTTGTGAAATTCCTTTGGAATTTAAGTCCCTTCAAGTTGTCTTTCACCTAGGATTTAGGTTAGAAATTTCACTAAAACATGGATCCTAGGCAAATTTAAACCTCTAGAATTCATAATTCAAGCCATAAATTCCATAGTTACTATTCTTATAGTCATTAGCACTATTCATTTGATATTTTTACTCTTGACACTTTTAGAACTCATTATGTTATCTTAAGCCTCCAGGTGTAACTTTCAAGATTCAACTTTTAGGTTTCAAAGTCTCATCGTATATAATCTATATGACTTCACTAGGGCTCATTAGAGTTATCACAAGAGTGCTTAGATATGCTTAGAATCACATTGCCCCATTTAGGCAAATCTTGAACTTTAACTTTTCATCTTTTAAAATATGTTTCCCAAATTCATTCCAATGTCTCCATTAGTATTCATATTTCATATCTAGACTACCATTAGTATTCATATTTCATATTTAGACTATCTAAAATCTTAGAATCAATGGTATCTTAACTTGGAGTTTTTCAAGATTCAAGCCAAACCAAGCCTAGATTCATGATCCTTGCATCTTAAAACATCTAAATACATCAAATAGGGATCAAAATAACTAAATTTCAACCCCTTCCTTGCCTAGGCCAAAAGTCCTCACTTATGGCTCTAACTTGTTCTTTTTCATGATTCAATACAAACTAATAGTAGATATGAAATCCTTGTGGTCTACAACCCTTAAATACCTTATATTACATGAAGAAAAATTTCTCGCGTCACTTCCTCTCTCATGGCCAAAACTTTAAAGGCCAAAAAGCTCAAAAATTTTCAAGTATTTTGGATGGAAACTTACTCAATACGAAGAACTTTTTTCATGGATAAATTCCCACTATTTAGGATTCCAAAAGGAGCACTTTTTTTCTACTAGGTTAGACCTAAACTTCTTCCTATCGTGAAGAAAAAATCACCTTTAGAAAGCTCTCTTTGAGTAGAATAATCTTTATAACTACGGAAGATAAACGGAGGTCGTTTGCTTACTTGAATTAGAGCTTAAAATCTCTATCTCTCCTCTCTAGTGTGTGCCACCATGGATGACTTCTCCAGCTTCTAAAGTGGGGTGGAGAAGATGATGGGCTAGTGGCTTCCCTCATTAGCCTCTTTTATAATTTTTTAAACTAACCATTTTGCCCTTGGGTACTAAATTGCTTTGTTCTGCCTTATTTTTTGAACTTTTCAATATTTGTCTATTCCCTACATTAATTGATTTTAACTGTCTGTATGATTTTCAAAACCTCTGAAAACTCTAGTAAGTTTAATTTTGACATTTAAAACTCTTTTTCTTAAGTTTCTAAAATTTTTCTCAAAATTACAATTTTGCTACTGATTCACTATTTAACCATATATAGCCACTTTGGCACTGTTTTCATACTGTAAAAGATCCCCTAACCCCATTTTTTGACATCTTAATTAATCTTCCAATCTTGCTTAATCTTATTTCATATTACTTTAGGGTCTCCTTTTACTTGAGTTACCATATCCAGTTAAGTTAATGTATTAAATGTTACAAATGTAACATCTTGTAACATTAAATTAATTAGAATAATTAAATGAGGATTAATTAGAAGATTTTGTGTTAATTAATTAAATGATAGGGATATTTTATATTAGGGACTAGATGGTAAATTAGGAATATGATTTACTTAGTAATAGTTCAAGAGAATAATATTGCTTATTTTCTAATTGGAATAATTGAAAGCTATGTAATAAATGAAAGCCCAATGATTTAATTAAAAATAATAAGATACCCAATAATGTATTTAGAATGATTAAAGGCCATTGGTTATTTTTTAAGTGAACTAGATCCATGACCTATAAGCCATTATCCATACCCATTTATTGATCATAACCCATATGATATTTTAATTTCATCTTTTCCCATTTGTTATAACTAGAAACACACAAGGGAGAGAGGAAGAGAGAAAATAGATATAGACTCCATTTTTGAAGACCTTTAAGCTCAATTTAGGACTACCTTCAGGGAGATTTGATTTAGGTGAGTGAGAAAAAGTTTATTCTACTCTTTCTTGGCTTTCATTTGAACTGATTAGTTTTCTTAATGCATCAATATGGATTTTTTATGGATTAGAAAATTGGGGATTTTGACTTCTTGAAGGATTACTAGACTATTAGAGGTATAAATTCCACTTTACACATTATTTTCTATTTATTAAATGGGTGATTGAGTATTAAATTTATATTAGTTAAATTATCTTGTGGACAAGGTATTTGATTAAAGTCCTAAGAGGTTAAGCGGCATGATCTTAGTGGAAGTTACCTTAAAAGACTTAGTTGATTGGTAAATAGATGAATTGTAAGAGTTCATTTTAGTGGTTGATATTAACTTGAATGTAATGGTATTTACTATCATTAGCATGTATGAATTTTATAGGTTGCTCATTGGATTACTAAAGTTACCTTCTGGATTTGGAGCTTGCTAAATTGCTTTGAGGTGGCTAGTTCCATAAATATAATTCTATGAAATGCTCTCTCATATTTATGAAATAAATTGTTAAAATGTTTATTTACACTTCAAGTATTTGATGAAATGATTATATGAAATGATGATTTGCATATAATGTGTTTAATGGAATGACTATCAAATGAAATGTTGTTTTATTACTTAAAATGAGTTAATTTGAAATTGTTATGTCATATTTTGAAAGATATGCTCATAGTTATGTTATGTTCCCTTCAGGTAGATGCCGAAAGAAGTTCCCTTGGTTGTGGATTCCTAAGGAAAAGGAAAGTTAAGATGACATGCTAGATGAAGTTGATGCATGCCTATATCCTAAAAATAGTGGCCACTGATGTCTAATAAGGATATGTTACATTCATTTATTTTAGTAAGGGACAGAATGGAGCAAAGGTATCAGGATCCTTATGTGGCAGTTGTTGCATTGGGCAGGATACCAATATGTTATGGATAAACATACGGTTTTAGAAACTTCTTGTCATGGATGCCACTAGGACCAAGGTTTTTCTCAAATGAATTTATGAAATGCTAATGTTTTGTTTTCTAGAATGATTTATAAAAGGGATCTTGAAAGCTTGATGATTCACATAGCAAAAGCAATAAGAAATGCATATCTTTTCTTTATGGCAAAGAAGTTGTTTATGAAAAACTTATGTTTATGGTTGGAAATGTATGTTGTAGAACTCTACTAGTTGCTGAGATTTTTATCTTATCTACACTTTTTCTGTCACTAACATTTCTAGGTTCAATAATGGATTAAGGTAAAAGGAAGTATCACAATGAATACCTTAGCTAAAGTATGTTATAGTTTAACCAATGTATAGGCAATACTTTAATATCAAAAGTTATAATCAAAGTCTCATGATGTGTTTAACTTTTAGTGAATTATTTTCAATTCTTAACATATTGAAATTATGTTTATTTGAGTTATATATATATATATATATAAACCTTGAATTTTGGTTTAAAGGTATGCATGTTCTAGTGAAGTTTGTTAGTTGTGGTATAGAAAGCTAAGATAGACTGGCAAGTCATCTCTATCAACATGGACGTGTGAAACAAGGAAAGTTTTTTATGTTTTTAATATAGGTAGGGCATGTATTTAGGTTAATTGACACAAGTAGGTCATGTTGGTTGATAGAGAAATGTGTTTTAGCCTAGTTTTGACAATGTTGCTTATGTTTATGTAATTGCTAATCCTATATTGTAAGTGATGTAGGTTAAAACTCAAAAATTTTCATGTAGGATGTCAAATTAATTAATTAGTTGTTGATTACTTAGTTAATTATAATTTAATTAGGCTAAGAGTATTTACAATAATTATCTTCCACAAGTGAATATTGATATTAATTAATTTAATTTTGTGGCTAAGTATTAAAATAAAACTAGGTGTTACATCTTTTGTATCAAAGTAATGGTTTAAGAAAAAAATCATTGACAATCTATGTTATTTGAGCTATTTAAGGATATCATATGTTGTGTGTTAAGGTTAATTACCTTTTCCATTTAAGGTATGTTGAATTCTAAGGTTACGATCTTTATGTCCACAGATTAAGAATGACTAAAAGGAAAGAGTAAACTAAGACTTTTTCAGGAATTGAGAAGGGCTATGGCTAAGATTGCTGGTAGGCTAGAGAATTAAATCAAAGTTTTAGTGGAAACTACCCATCTATTGCAAGAAATGAAAGAAGAGGTTAGGAAAGGTAAAAAAGCTAATAGGACTGAAGCAAGTGCTAAAGGAGGTCAAAAGGAATTAGATCCTAAGGTAATAGGGAGATTTATGAAGGAAAACCTTCCAAAATTTCTATGGGCGTATGACTCAATAGTGACTGAGCAATGGACTAAGTAGTTGGAAAAGATTTTCAAGGTGATGAGGTGCTCAAATGAGGAGAAGGTCTTGTTAGCAGTGTATAAGTTAGAGAAGGATGTAGAGGATTGGTAAAGAGGTAAAGAGAAGCTTCTCAAGGATAAAGGGGTAATCATTGCATTGATATTGTTTCACGCATCGTTCTTTAAGAAGTACTTCCCTGATCATGTTAAGAGTGCTAAAGAAGCTAAATTCCTAAGGCTGGTGTAAGGAGATATATATGTTTGCTAGTATGAATCTAAGTATAATGAATTGTCTAAGTTTTTCATATACTTAAATCACACTCATGATGAGGTATGAAAGGCAAATGATTTCCAAAAAGGCTTGAAGTTTGATATTAGGGTTTATATAATACGGTATAAGATTAAGAACTTTGCATTATTGGAAAATAAGAACAAGGTGATAGAAAAGGGAATATCAGGATTTACTCTTGATAAAACCTTAGTCCCTCATGGGAAGAAGGGCAATGAAAGTGCAGTTCAGATTAGAGATGCATGCAATAAGTAGTAGAGCAAGAGTCTAAGGCCTGTGAGTTACCAAGGGAAGGGAAAGATGAGTGTGCCAATTATTTTTTTCCAAAAGTTTTTAGAAGTGTGGTAGGAATTTTGGAAATAGACTATGTATTATAGGTCAGAACACTTGCTTTAGATATAACAAGCTAGGTAGCTTTGCTAAAGATTGTTTTGGTTAAAGGGAAACAATGCCAAACTTTAGACCACAAAACCAAAGACGGGTCTTTGCTCTAGATCAACAAGAGCCAATTAGTCACTAAAGTTGATTTTTGGGTATGTTGAAAATTTAGAGTCATGTTGTAGATGCGCTATTTTACTATAAGGAAACCCATTCTTTTGTTGCTTATGATTATGTGTAGTGAGTCTAAAAATTAGTGCTTTACTTTTGATTTATTAATTGCTACTCTTATAGGAGGTAAACTTATTACTTCTAAAGTTTACCTGACTTGTATTTTTTAGCTAGATAATTGATCTACTACTCTTGACTTAATATGTATCCTTTTGATTGATACTAATGTCATTATTTGTAAGTTTGTATTTGTACTTGCTTATGTGTCTAGTAATGAGACTTTTGCTATTTTATCTTACTTCTCTACAACTTAAGTTGAGAGATACCTTAAAAGAAGGTGTTAGGGGTATTTGATTTTCTTTTCTTTGCAAGTTGAAACTGAAGAGGGCATAGAGGGTATATGTAAAGCCCCATGGCAGTTGTAATGCCCGGTATGTTGTAAAAACACCGAAACGGGCCGGTTTGAAAAGAAAGCTCTCTGAGATGAGTGATTCAAGGCCAAATAAAATTTGGATAAAATTTTAAATAATAAAAAATGAGGATTTGAGCCTTGAGTTTCCCAGAAACCGAGGTCAAAATGATTCAAAAAATTTGTCAAAAGGCCAGTGGCATTTTCGTAAATAAGTGTAATTTTGGAAAAGCACCTAGGAGGGTTTTTTAAATGAAAATTTTGAGTTGTCTAGGGTTCTCAGAGGCCCCAAAAACCATAGGAAGCCGGCACCTCCAATGTACTCTTTCTGACGTTGGTTGACCCAAACTTTGACCGGTTCACTCGGGAAGATTTCAGCTCCGATTTGAGTGATTCCAAAGGCATTTTACTAAATTGGGAATCTAGATTTTATGATGAAAAAGACGGTTCTCAAAAAGGAGCTAAAACGAAGTCAAACCAAAAATGCCATTGCGAAGGGTGAAATTAGAAACAATTTTAAAAAGGAAGCTTCTTTCTTCTTCTTTATATGCCACATTCTTTCTCTCCTCTCTAAGATCGACTCGCTTCTGCCTATTTTTAGAGGAAAACTCCAGCTTCTTAGGCGCACAATAGGAGGAAGATTTTGGAGGAAGAAATTCAAGAAAAAGGTAAGAAACTTTAAGAAATTCCATATCCTTCCTTCTTGAAACTTGCTCTTCTCCTCTCAAGTTTTCTTTCTATGGTTTTAATGGAGAGTTTGGTGCTGTTTTGAGGGCAAAACAGAGGGGGAAATTTTCAAATTTGAAGAAGCAAGCCAAGCAAAGGAAGAGCCTTCTTGGAAGAGCTTGATTCAAGGTACTTTCCATGCAAGATGCTGCTTCTTTTTCCTTAGTTCTTCTCCCATATTTCGGCCAAAACAGACCCAAGGAGAGGGAAGGGTTTTTGTTCAAGAACCATCAAGAATTAGTAAGGTTAAGTTAGAGGAAAATGGAAGATACCAAGAAATTCTAAGGAAATCCATGAAACTAGAAGTTAGAAAAGTGTAGAGCACTTAAGGGGATTGTAAAAATTGATTTAATCCATAAGTTCCCTTGGCTATTTAAGTGTTTCCTTGAGCTCCTACAACTCTTAACAACCTCCCTAAATGGTTCCCCCATCAAGGAAAAATCAAGAAGCCATTAAATCCCATTTATGCTCTAGGTTTCAGCCAAGTAGGGATGGCATAGTTAGGGAGAGTTTTAAATTTTTTCAAGCCCATTTTTGAGTCATATATGATGAATGAATGTGAGGGGAAGTCTTGGAAAAAATTTAGGAAGCTTAGAGAATGAGTTGGTGCTTTAGATTCCATATTGTGACTTAAAGAAGCAACATGATGTTAGGAGATGTGATGACTCCAAGAGGCTTAACAGGAGTCAAGAATTATATTTGAAAGTAAAGAATGAGGCCTAGAAATCATTTGAGGGATGTTGCTTCATTAGGTGCCATTATGGACCATAATGGAACCTATAAAGTAATCTAGTATTTCACTAAGTTATGTAGTCTTAGAATATGTTTCATGAACCTAATTGGCTTCCATAAATTGTATCTAGGCCAAGAGAAACCATCTCCACCAATTTGTGGGTGTGTGGCCAAAAGAGGAGGCTTAAATCCTAAAGGAAAAGTGTGTGGTTGTACACAAGGTAGCTCTCTCCACCTTCTCTCATGCATGGATGTGTGTTTAGCTTGTTTTAGAATATGTGTATGTGTATTTTCAAGCTATGAAAAGTATGCTAGCATGCCTTTATATGCCATGATTCTTGATGCCATGTTATGTTTTCAAATGACTACATGATGTTTGTATGAGTTTGCTTGAGTGTGGAGAGGCCAAGAACTCTTCCCTTTGGTGAGGATGAGCCAAGAACCCTTGAGTTTAGTTGAGACAAAGTAAAGAGTTTTCCAAAAGAAAAGTGAGCTCCCAAGAGTATGGTTGAGTCCAAAGTGCTTAAAGAGTGGGTGAGGCAAGTCCAAAATCTATGAGGAGAAGTGTGAGGCCAATCCAAATACTTAGTGAGCTCTTAAATGTCTTGTATGATTTGTTTATATGCCAAGCTTACTTTTCAAATGTCCATGATTTCCATTTTCTCCATGCATGCATTTGTAAGGCTTGCTTTACATATATTATGAATGATTGAAAGAGAGATGAGCTATTGAGATTCTTTGAATCTCATCCCTTCCTCTCCAATAATCTCCATGCTAAAGCATTTACTTTTGAAAGCCATAATGAATCATAATGATGTATATTATTGTTGTAGATGGCTTGTAACCCTTGAGACGTGTAATTATGCTATTGTATGATGTAGGAATGAAAGCATGTATTAGGTGAATGATAGGTCATGAATTGAGTATGTATGGCAAAGGTAGCTTCATGAATGGCTTGATAGAAATGTGAATAAGTGTGGGTTAAACGGCCAAAATGAGATGCATGCGGTTTGGGACCATTTGGGCAGCTCACACAAGTCTTAAATGTACTTTTAGACTTGCCTAAAAGGTGCCAAGACCAAGGGAAATCCATATGGCAACTTTGGTACCCTATATGGAGCCAAAATTGACCATAATGGAACTCTATATCACTTTTTGCCCAAATGAATTAGTCTTGACCTAATATTTGGCATGAAATTAGGTCTCATTAAGAGTTTTTTGGAAAGTTAAAGATCATAATTTTTGGAGGTGTACAGAATATTTGATGATTTTTTAAAGTTGGAAATTTTCATGGTTTCTGGTTTGTTGCACTATTCATATGGTCCGAAATTAAACTCTGTCACCCGAGATCCAAATGATGTCCAATTGCCATGAAATTTTATACAGAGAAACTAGACAATCATAATGACTTGTGCCAACTAGAAGTACCTTATTTGGAGGTCTAGAGAGGGAGATATGAATTTTTGAAATTTCTGTCCAGTATCAATAAATTTTCCTGACCAGAAGTACTGTTCCATCGAATTATGAGGTCTGGGCTTAATGAACTGATCTAGAGATATTTTTCCTCTCTAGTTAACATCCATTACTTTCTATATTGGTATCATTTGTATAGGTTGGATTTTTTTGGAGTTAATTGGACATTTTCAAAGTTTTCTGCAGAATTCTGTGACAGTTCCAGAATTCAGTTTGACCTTTGGACCATTTTGGATGTCAAACGCCCTCTTTGATGAATGTTATGGTCTGGGCATATTTTTAGTGTAAACTAGACATCCAAAGCTTTCCAAAATGACCAAGATTGAATGATTTTGAGTTTTCTAGATTTAGTTGTGATTTTTCAAAGTTTGGTTAGAAAGTGGAGCAATTCTGGCCGAGAATGAAGCTCCATATTCCACACTCTATTTCGGTTTCCATGAGTTATAGATATGATTTTGTGATGCAAATGACTTGTTTTGATGTAATTAAATATGAGGATATATATTATGAGCTCACAGGGTCCACGTAACACCGACTGCAAATTTTTAAATATAGCATAATGCGAAGAAATCTATGATTTTCATCTCCTTTTTCATATGTTCTTGTGAAATTGATGAAATAAAGCTTATGAATGGCATGAAATGATCTAGAATTTATGGTGTTACAGCAATTGTTAAGTTAGCTAAGTTGAAAAAGCAACTAGAGTAATTGTTAGAGAAGAGATTCATTAGGCCTAGTGTATCCTTTTAGTGTGCAGCAGTTTTGTTTATCAAGAAGAA
Organism: Erythrophleum ivorense; assembly: GCA_026724425.1. Classification (NCBI taxonomy): domain Eukaryota; kingdom Viridiplantae; phylum Streptophyta; class Magnoliopsida; order Fabales; family Fabaceae; genus Erythrophleum; species Erythrophleum ivorense. The sequence continues at coordinate 588,803 of JAIUCV010000017.1, forward strand.
GGATTAAAGTTTTAGGTTATGCATTGATTATAGGTAGTCGAATCACGTTACCATTAAGAATAAGTACTTACTACCTAGGATAGATGACTTGTTAGACTAGTTGACTAGAGCTCTATGTTTTCTAAGATAAATTTGAAATCAAGGTATCACTAGTTAAGAGTTAAGATTGAGGACATTTCTAAAATGGCTTTTAAGACTAGGTATGGGCATTATGAGTTTTTGGTTTAACAAATGCTCTAATGATTTCATAGATTAGATGAATAGGATTTTCATAATATACTTAGATTAATTTGTAGTAGTCTTTATAGATAATATCCTTATCTATTGCAAGAGCCTTGAGGAATATAAAAGACATCTTAAGATAGTACTTTAGGTTTCAAAAGAGAAGTAACTCTTGGCCAAGTTTGGTAAGTGTGAGTTTTAGCTTAGAGTGGTTTAGTTTTTAGGTCATGTTATCTACATAAAAGGGGTACAATAAATCCTAGTAAGCTAGAAGTAATAATGAGTTAGGAAAGACCTAAATCAGTTACTAAGATTATGAGTTTCCTAGGATTGGTAATGTATTACCTAAGGTCTATTAAAGGGTTTTCTAAGTTAGTCACGCCTTTGACTAATATGATTAAGAAAGATAAACCTTTTGTGTGGGATCGTAAATGTAAAAAGTGTTTTAAAGATTGGATTAACCTCTACCTCAGTGTTGATAATCCTTAACCCATAAGAAGCCTTTATAGTTTATATTGATGTATCTAAGAAGGGTTTAAGGTATGTGCTGATGTAACAAGGAAGGATAATAGCCTATGCTTCTAGATAATTCAAACCACATGAGGAAAACTATCTAACCCATGACCTAATGTAGCTATAGTATTGTTTGGCTTGAAGATTTACAGACATCATCTATACAAAGTGACATTTGAGGTTTCTAGTAATTACAAGAGTTTTAAGTATTTATTTGATCAAAGAGAGTTAGGCATGAGACAGAGGAGATGGGTAAAGTTTCTTAAAGATTATGATTTTATTCTTATGTATCACCTAAGGAAGGCAAAAGTTATAGCAAATACATTGATTAGAAAGTCCACTCATATGGCAATGATGATGTTTAGGAAACAACAGTTGATTGAGGACTTAAGAAACTTGAACCTATTTATCTATATTATTCTAAGAAGTCTTTAGTTGAGTGAGCTTAGGATTCAAAGTAATCTTAAAGACCATATTAGAAAGGTATAGGCTCAGGATGAATTTTTGATAGATCCTAGAAAGTAGATTCCTCAAGGTAGGTTTAAAGAGTTTAACATTGTTTAGGATGGAGTGATTTTATATCAAGATAGGCTATGTGTTCCAAGGAGTGACAATATGAAGGATGCAGTTTTAGTTCAAACATATAAGAGTAAGTATACCATTTATTCAAAAACTACTAAGATGTATCAAGATCTTAAAAAAAAACTTTTGGTGGCCTCCTATGAAGCTAGATGTAGCTAAATATGTGTTTAAGTGTTTAACTTGCCAAAAAGTCAAAATAGAACATCAGAAACCAACTGGATTGTTACAACCCTTAAAGATACCAAAGTGAAAATGGAACAATATTTTGATAGACTTTGTGATAGATTTATCTAGAACATCATTAAGTTTTAATGTGATTTATGTAGTTATGGATGGACTGACTAAGTTTGCCTACTTCTTACCAATTTGATCTACTTATCCTTTAGACAAGCTAGCCCAAATTTACATTAAAGAGATTGTGAGGTTTCATAGGGTACCCATTAGCATAGTATCCAATAAAGACCTTAAAATTTATTTTGATTTTGGAAATCACTTTAGTGAGCCTTAGGAACTAGATTGAGTTTTAGTACAAGTTATCACCATCAATCAAATAGACAAATTTAGAGAACCATTTAAACTCTAAAGGATATACTAAGGGCTTGTGTGTTAAACTTGAAAGGGAATTAGGATGTGTATTTATCATTAGCTAAGTTTACTTACAATAATAGTTACCATTCTAGTATTTAGGTGGCATCATTTGAGGCTCTTTATGGGAGAAAATATAGGTTCTCACTTTGTTGGGTTGAGTTAGGAGAGAGGAGTTTATTAGGCCCAGATATTATAAATGAGACCACCAGGTAGATTGAACACATTAGGAAGATGTTACTTATCACGTAGAATAGGTAAAAGAGTTACATAGATCAAAGAAAGATACCCTTAGAGTGTAAGGTCAATGACCATGTTTTTCTTATAGTCTTTCTAGTTATTGGCGTAGATCGGTCTTTGAAATCAAGAAAGTTCAATCCTCGATACAAAGGTCCATTCCAAATTCTTGATTGAGTTGGCTAGTTGCATATTAAATTGCTTTACCACTTAATCTTTCTCAAATTCATGATGTATTCCATGTGTCACAACTTAAGAAATACCAATATGAACCTTCACAAGTCATTAAGTATGAGTTAGTGCATTTGCAAGACAATATATCCTATGTGATTGAACTAGAAAGAATTTGTAATATCTAATTTTTCTAAATTTAACTGAAATAGATGAAATAATAAAATAAGAACTTAGAATAAAATGAATTAAGGTTAAGCAAGGTTAAAATAATAATCTAGGCATCCAGAAATAAGGATACAAGGTTAAAGATGGCCCAAAACCAAAACCAGAATGGCTAGATAAATTTAATTGAAAAGGCAGTGGCAAAATTGTAATTTTAAAAAAATTTTAGAAACTCAAAGGAGGAAGTTTTAAATGATAAATTTGACTTTTCTAAGGTTCTCAAAGGCTTTAAAAACCATAGGAACTTTTAGAAGGACCAAAACCTTTCTAGTGCACATTTTGGGTCATCAGTTGATCTAAACATTAACTAAATGATTCAAGATGACTTTGAACCCTATAAATTGGAAGTAAATATTTTTAATAAATTAGAGGACCTAAATTTTCATGTGAAAATAGCGGTTCTAAAAAAGAAGTTAAAATGAGCCTAAACAAAAGAATTAAAGTAGAAGGGCATAATGGAAATTTTTGAAAAGTTCATAACTCACCTCTTTTCTTCCCTATTTCAGCCACACAACCTCTAGATTCTTCAAACCAACTCTAATTGCCTCTGAACCAACCCTCCAAGTTGCCCAAAAAGGAGAAGGAAGAAGGTGGAAGAAAGGCCTAAATAGGTAAGAATTTTTACTCTTTTTCATGGCACTTCCTTCATCAATCTTGTTTTCCTCTTCAAGCCTCCTTTCTTGGTGGTTTTAGTTTCTTGAAAGGAGTGTTTTTATGGCTAACTTCTCATAGGAAGGAGAGAATTTCAAGAAACCAAGCATAGCACTAAATTCCTCTCTTGAAAGGCTTTAAGACAAGGTATTTTTCATGGTTGGAAACTTGCTTCTCTTTGCCTTCTCTTCTTTTCTAGTTTTGGCCAAGCATAGAACTATATATAAGGAGATGAATTTTGGCCATGACAAGATAGAAACAAGAGTTTTGAGGCATGAGGAATTAGATTATACCATTGGAACCAATTGAAAAGCATTAGAATTCAAGGTAAGGAAATTAGGATCTTAATTGCACCTAAGGATATATGGAACCCTATAAGCCTAGTTTAAGTCATATGAAAGTATAATTAGATTAAAGAGAAGTCAAGGAATATGAATATATATGAAAATCCAAGAAGGAAGCAACAAAATTCTATATAGTTCTTCCTTGGGTATAGTCTCGGCCAAGAAGAAGAAGATGCACCTAAGGAGTGACTTTTGAGTTCTAATGAATTTAGAGGTTTAGATATGATAAATAAATAATTATAAAACTATTGAATTGAACTTAAGAGCCCTATATTGGAAGTTGAATTTTTAGGGCTTAAATAGGGTTAAAGAAGCAAGTTAGTCCTAAATCCCTCTAACAAAGCATATGATGATTCAAATGAGGTTCTTTGGAGTTATAAGACTTGTAGCAAGTAAGAGTTTGGGATTTAGGAAGTGGAAACCTAAGATTGCATCTTGTTAGACCTAAAATAGCCATAAAGCCTATATTCAGCTTTAATAGATTTAAGTGAGGATAATGAGACTTAGAATAGATTCTAACGGATCATTTTACCTTATGAATTGATGTTTGTAAGCCCATCTAGCTCAAACTCCCCTAAGTGTGGGTGTTAAAGGCATGCCCAAGTGGTTTCATGGCATTTGAAGCTTTACAAGTTCTAACATAGCTTTATCTTCCTTCCTTGCATGCATTTGAATGCTTAAACGAGTTGAAATACTTGTGTGTGTTGTTGCTTAATGCATTCATGAAGTATGTTATGTTTTATTTTCCAAAATGAGCTATATGTTTATAAGATGGTAGGTGATGACTCCTAGCTTCCTAAGGCACGGATTTAAGCATAGTTGCTCTTTCTTGGCCCCGGGTTGAGATTAGTTAAGCTTAGTTAGTTTATGATGATGGCATAGCTTAAGAATGAATGAGTTTTTATGCTATATGATACATTTGACTTACATGAAGCACATGCATAGTGTCTTTGCACCACATGTATGGCATTTTCTCATTTTATTCATGTATGCATGGGGTGGTTAAGATTAGCTACTAAGATTCTTTCTAGAATCTTACCAAGCCAAAGTAAGGATGTTGAGAAGAGCCAGACATTAGACACCATGTATTAGGAATATGTTATGTATTAAATGTTGATTAATGTACCAAGAATGGCATGGATAGTATATTTGATGTATATATAATCATTTTTTATGCAATACAATATATAACATCATGTTTTTGATTGGAAACTTATGTATTAGCATGGGAATATGAATATATGACTCCTTGTGGTAAAAAATGATCACTTATGTGTAGGTTTGCCTATGTTGACACATAGTGTATTTATACATACTGTGACAACCCTAATTCCTAATTACCATCATTAGGCTTAATTAAGTAGTTAATAATCATAAATCAAGGCCAAAAGTCTTATTACAATTAATTAGATTAAGAAAAAGGGGAGAAAATTTAAACCTTAATATTATTAGGGCCATTAACTAAATAATCACAACTAATTTAAATCTACAAGTGATCATAAATACCAATTAAGGCCTTTGATTCATCTTACTACTAATTTCAACTTACAAAATCTCTTATAAACATTCCCAAGCTATTACGCAACATTATCATAATGAATCTCAAAGTTTCTAAGTCAAAATGGGGGTTCGGGAATCTTCGCCATGACTTGGGTTTTTCGCGCTGCGATGGAGTACCCTTAAGACCTACTGTTCATGTTTTCGCAATCGAGGTGAATTAGACCCTCATTGCGGCTAGCATCCCTTGAGCCGTGGTGAGTTTGCTCATTGACTTGAGACCCGCTGTAGCTAACCTATGTAGCGCCATGGCGAGATACCTCATAGTACTCACCCCAAAATGTTTCAAGTTTTGCCGCTGCGAATTCAGTTTTGTTACCTTGATAAAGGCTATTTTTATATATTTTATTTGCCTTAATTTAGACATTTTCATAATTAAATAAGGCTTAATAGATTTTATTAAATAATAATTGATTTTATTGGCCATTTTTTCCACTCTATGAATTAAATTACAAAATTATTAGTTTTAATGTATAAATTTGTTTAAATAATTTTGTAAAATTTTTCCTACTTAATATGGTTTATTATTTGTGTAAACTTTTTGCTAGGCAAATAGAATTGGAATGGGAGGAATAAATCACATGTGCAGTAAAGGAAAAAAAAAAGAGAGGAGGTGACATGGGTTTATGAGTCCAGCATGAAGCTCACTATTCCTTCCACTCACGCTGCACATTCAAATTCACACGTCCTTATTCAGCTCACATTAACACACACAGGTCACGATGGATTACTCACACATGTAAAGAAACACGTAGCTTCACATACTCCACACATATTGTTCTCTTTCATGTAAGGCACTCTCAATCATTTTGCACACGTTACACACTTGGGCTTGGTTTGGATAGATTGAAAATGTGAATCATGGGTTATGAGTCTAGGATAGGAGGATATATATTCACACATCTCCCTCACTTAATCCACATTCACGTGCATGACAATTCACATTCACAACCTTCCACACATAGCTCCAGTTCTCTTCCATCAACATATAGACACATACACATCCTCTTCACTCATCATTCGCACAACCAACCACTTCACATACTCCATTCATTTGACACATCATTCAAGGGTCCTATTACATGCACAGCCACCCCTTCCATGTAAACATAGCACATCACCATGTTGCCTCACTCATTTACACTTCACTAACAACTCACAAGACAGAAACTCCACATAGATACAGTAGCTTGCCATGGGTTCTGTACTCACACAAGAAACACACACATGCAAATTCATACAAACATGTGACAAGGGTTCATTTATGTTGCACTCACATGGGTTCATAAGAATATGCAAAGAAAACCATGAAATAGGCATTAGGATTCAAGATGCAAAACCTAGGGTTTCTAGTGCACCTTTCAAATTTTGAACTTATGTGATGCTTCCTAAGTTTAATTAAGAGTATAAATGAGTTCTTGAAACACCTAAGATGCTCCCCACAAGCTTCCTCCTTCAAGAAGACCAAGAGAACTCCAAGTGGCCCAAGAATGCTCATGGTCTTGGCCAAGGAGGGTTCTATGTGTGGGGGAGAGTTTTAAATTTTCTAAGGCCATTCTTGAGTCATATTTGGTGAATGAAAATGAAGGGAAGCCTTGGAAAAATTTTAGAACTCATAGAAAGTGATTTGGTGCCTTAGGTTCCATATTATGACCTAAAGAAGAAACATGGTGCTAGGCCTTTTATTTTAATGATGTGATGACTCCAAAAGGCTTAAAAGGAGTTAAGAATCATATTTGAAAGGAAAGAATGAGGCCTAGAAATCATTTGAGGGGTGTTGCTTCATTAGGTGCAATTATGGACCATAATGGAGCCTATAGAGCAATCTAGTATTTCATTAAGTTATATAGCCTTAGAATGTGTTTCATGAACCTAATTGACTCCCATAAATTGTATTTAGGTCAAGAGAAACCATCTCCACCAATTTGTGGGTGTGTGGCTGAAAGAGGAGGCTTGAATTTCAAGGAAAAAGTGTGTGAGTGTACACAAGGTAGCTCTCTCCACCTTCTCTCATGTATGGATGTGTATTTAACTTGTTTTAAAATGTGTGTATTTGTATTTTCAAGTTATGAAAAGTATGCTAGCATGCCTTTATATGCCATGATTCTTGATGCCATGTTATGTTTTCAAATGAATACATGATATTTGTATGAGTGTGCTAGAGTGTGGAGAGGCCAAGAACTCTTCCCTTTGGTGAGGATGAGCCAAGAACCCTTGAGTTTAGTTGAGACAAAGTAAAGAGTCTACGAAAAGCAAAGTGGGCTTCCAAGAGTATGGTTGAGTCCAAAACTCTTAAAGAATGAGTGAGGCAAATCCAAAATCCATGAGGAGAAGTGTGAGGCCAATCCAAACACTTGGTGAGCTCTTGAATGTCTTGTATGATTTGTTCATATGCCAAGTTTGTTTTTTAAATGTCCATGACTTCCATTTTCTCCATGCATGCATTTGTAAAGCTTGCTTTGCACATATTATATATGATTGAATGGGAGATGAGCTATTGGGATTCTTTGAATCTCATCCCCTCCTCTCCAATGATCTAACATGCTAGGTGAACCAAGTAGATATGCTAATGGGAGCCAACAACACTAAAGGAGATTGACAATCATATGTTTAGCTTTTGCCATTTTAAAACCATGATTGTACCATATGATGTATATGATGTTGTAAATGGTCTATGACCCTTGAGACATGTATAAATGTGCTATTATGTGATGTTTAGATGTATGAATATGCTATATGACCTCTAGCATTTACTTTGAGTATGTAATGCCAAAGTGTACAATGTGAAAGTTTAATAGAATTGTGCTTAAGTGTGGGTTGAATAGCCAAAATGAGATACATAAGGTTTGGGACTATTTGGGCAGCTCACATAAGTCTTAAATGTGCTTTTAGACTTGCCCAAAAGGTGCCACAACCAAGGGAAAGCTATTTGGCAAATTTGGAACCCCATTCGAAGTCAAATTTGATCATAATGGAACCCTATGTCACTTTTTTGCCAAATGAGTTAGTCTTGATCTGAAATTTGGCATGCAATTAGGTCTCATTGAGGGATTTTTGGAAAGCTAAAGATCATAATTTTTGTATGTCTACAGAATATTTGATGATTTTTCAAAGTTGGCAATTTTCATAGTTTTTGGTTTGCTGCACTATTCATTTGGTCCGAAATTAAACTCTATCACACGAGGCTCAAATGATGTCCAATTTCCATGAAATTTTATTCAGAGAAACTAGATAATCACAGTGACTCGTGCCAACTAGAAACACCTCATTTGGAGTCTAGAGAGGGAGATATGAATTTTTAAAGTTTCTATCCAGTATCAGTAAAATTGCTCGACCAGAAGTACTGTTCCATTGAATTCCGAGGTCTGAGCTTAATGGACTGATCTGGAGATATTTTTCCTCTCTAGTTAACATCTATAGCTTTCCATATTGGTATCATTTGCATAGATTGGATTTTTGTGGAATTAATTGGACATTTTCAAAGTTTTCTGCAAAATGCTGTAATAGTTTCAGAATTCAGTCGGACCTTTGGATCATTTTGGATATCAAATGTCCTCTGTGGTGAATGTTATGATTTGGGAATATTTTTAGTGTGAAGTATACATCCCAAGATTTCTAGAATACCAAGATTTCATGATTTTGATTTTTCTAGAATTAGTTATGATTTTTCAAAGTTTGATCAGAAAGAGGGCCAAATCTAGCTGAAATTAGATAGCCACATTTTATGTTTCATTTCGGTTTCATGAATTGTGGGCATAATTTTGTGATGCAAAGGAGTTGTATTGGTGTAATTAAATATGGGAAAGTATAGTATGTGCTCATATGGCCCATGTGACATCAAATGGAATTTTCATATGTAGCGCAACACAACTTTAATCCATTATTTATATCCCATTTTCTTACAACTCCTAAGCAATGCATGTTATGGAACATGTTAATTGCATGAGGAAGGCTAGAAAGATATGGTATTACACAAAACACATTAGTGTGATGAAAAAGCACGTGAGGGATTAAAGACTCGGGTTCCAGGTGTGAAAGAGCAAAACACACACAAGAAGGAGCACATGAGAGATAAAAATAAAAAGGGCACAGGTTTGGAAATGTGAAGAAAAGAGAGCATGTGAGAAGTGGAAAAAAATGATTAAATGAAGCATGTGAGAAGCACGAAGGGGGGCACATGAGAAAGAAGGGATTAAGGATGGAAATTCATCCAGAATAATGGCACATAATCCATCAATCGATCCACGATCCAGAGAACACGCTTCATCATTCCATTCACTCCATTGTCTCACCTTAAGTTGTGACCATCCACTCCATCTTCCTCCATCTCCTTCCATCTCCATAAAGCATTAACTCCATCTTGTGGCTAGGTTGGAGGAAGACCATGATTGAAGCTTGAATCCAAGGAGATTGTTAAGGGATTAGGCTAAGATTCCTATTTTATTTTTCTCTCTTTCTACATCAATTTGTGTTATTAAACTTGCTTGGTTGATCTTGTAATTGACTAAGATTGGTGTAATTTATAATTAGTGACTGGTTAGACACTAATTAGGAGACTATTTAAATAATTAATTAATTGAATTAAGTGCTAGATTTTCAATTACCTACAATTATCTATATGTGCACTCAAGGTGTTTGATGAAATGCATGTCAGAAATTGTGGGCTTAATTGTTTGATTTGAGGATTCCTTAGAGTTTAATTGGTTAATTGAATATCCTAAGATGATAATTCAGAGGCTAATTGATCAATTAACTACTCAATTTAAGTGTTTATTGATCCTAATGACAAGAGTTAATGATTCAATATGTGGTTGAGGTCTTAATTCAACATTAAATTGTACTCTTGAATCTTGTGTGGTAACTCAAGATGCATTACCATGAACATAAATAGGGACTCTTAGACCAAAATCAATGATAATTAAATTAGGATAAGGATAGTGGATACCAAGAGATCAATCCAAGGCTAGTCACAAGTCTATTAGTTGCCTCTTAACTCATGCAAATTAGTTAGTAGTTAGAATTTTAATTCAATTTAAATTTAGGCTAATTAGTTTAATTCAATCAAACTCCCTTTTAGTTAGGTAGCTTTTATAATTTCTTTTACACTTAGGAAACTCAATTAAACATTGAAATTCATTTCCGAAGAAGATGATCTAGGTTGTGCCATTAGCTGTAAATCTTTTCCAACTTAGTTTATTTTGAGGTTGTGTGACACAACCGTTCAACACTCCCTGGGTAAAATTTAACCTCGCGCCACGGCAAAACTCGCTTTTGACTAACCCTTGGCTATGACTTGTGATATTTGGCCACAGCTCATCTGTAACACTATAAATTCTATCTCATTTCATCATATACATATGCTTTACATTACCCCATTCATGAGAGTGTGTAACGCCCGGTACATTGTACAATCACTAGAACGGGCAGATTTGAAAAGCAAGTCCCCTAAGATGAGTGATTCAAGGCCAAATAAAATTTGAATAAAATTTTAAATAATAGAAAATGAGGATTTGAGCCTTGAATTGCCCAAAAACTGGGGTCGGAGCGATTCAAAAAAATTGCCGAAAGGCCAGTGGCATTTTCATAAATAAGTGTAATTTTGAAAAAACACATAAGATGGCTTTTTAAATAAAAATTTTGAGTTGCCCAAGGTTCTCAGAGGCCCCAAAAATCATGGGAAGCCCCGGGACTGGTAAAGCCCCTCCGATGTACTCTTTTCAACGTCGGTTGACCCAAACTTTGACCGATTCGTTCGGGATGGTTTTAACTCCGATTTGAGTGATTCCAAAGGAATTTTATTAAATTGGGAACCTAAATTTTATGATGGAAAAGACGGTTTTCAAAAAGGAGCTAAAACGAAGCCGAAACGAACTTGCCATTACGGAAGGACAAAATTGGAATTTATGATTTCTTGAATGTTCTAAAGAGTTCCACACTTTTCTCCCTTCTTATCCTCTTTAATAAGCACGACCCATTCTACCCAAAATACAGAAAATCTTCAGCTCTCTTAGGCACACAAAAGGGAGGAGAAAAAGGGGAAGAAAGCCAAGGAGAAACTAGGTAATTTCATGAAATTTCTTGCTCCATCTTCCTCCAATCTTGTTTTCCTCTCTTCCTCCTTTCTTTCCATGGATTTTTTGAATGATTTGGTTTTGTTTTTGACCCAGACCTAAGGGAAAAATTTCGAATTTGCTAAGGAGAAGAGCATGAAGGAGAAAGACACTTGAAAGCTCACTTGAACCATAGGTAATCTTTGCTTTTTGTTGCATCTTCTCTTCCCCCTCCCTTTGTGTGTATTTCAGCCAAGAACAGAACCAAAGGAGGGGAGGATATTCTGTCCAAATACAAGGAGGGAACAAGGGTTTTAGGCCATGGGGAGATGGCACATGGCAAGAAATTCCAAGAAAAACCAATAGAAAACAAGTTAGAAAAGTGTAGTGTTTTCTAGGGTTTTGCAAAATCTGATTTTGTGTGAATGTTTCCTTGGCTATTTGAATGTTTCCTTGAACTCCTAAGACCTTTAGAAAGCCTCCCAAGTGGCTCTCCCATCAAGGAAAAATCATAAAGTCTATGAACCTCCATTATGGTGCATATTTCGGCCAAGCTAGGTTCATTAGGCTAGGGGATGTTTTAATTTGTTCTAACCTTGTTTGGGGACTTTATATGATGTTAGAAGATGGGAGAAACCATTGGGAAAAGTTTAGGAGCCATAGATTGGGAGATGGCCTAATGGTGTCCATAATGGTGCTTTGTGAAGCAACTTGGTTTTCCAATTGTGCAATTGAATGTGTGATGGCTCCAAGGACCTTAAATGAGTCCAAGAAGTTTAGAAAGAACAAGAGAATGGAGCCTAGCACTTGAATAATATGAGTTGCTTCAATAGGCCATTTATGGAACCAATATGTCTATTTTGGAGCCAAGTGTGTAATAAGCTTTAGTTTAATGTCTTGGCTTGCTTCAAATGTGTAATTGTGTGATGTTTGTAATGTCTAGGCCAAGAGAACCCTACTCCACCTAAGTGCTCTTGTGAAACCAAGGAGGGGAAGGAAATTGCAAAGTGAGCTTGCATACATAAAAAGGTAGCTCTCCACCTCATTCTCTTTGCATTCTTGTGTGCATATGTATATCTTAGTGTGCTTGCATGCATTCTTGATGCTTGATAATATGCCACTTGATCCTTGTTGTGCATTGGTACCAATGTGTTGTCTTGAATGACTATGGCTGTGGAAAGAGCCCATAAGGGTGAGGTGATGCCAAAAGTCCCTTGATGAAGGTGAGGAGATGCCAAAAGTCTCATGGCATGGGTGAGACAAGGCCAAAAGTCCCTTGAATGGGTGACGCAAAGTCAAAAGTCCCTAGACCAAGAGTGAGGCAAATCCAAAAGTCCTAGAAATGGGGTGAGGCTAAACCAAAAGTCCCTAGAGCATGAAAGTAATCTTGACATGTGAATGTGGCATGGAATCGAATTTATTGTACACTTTATGCTTGTATGGTTATGCATTTGGTATATGTATGCCTTGAATGTGGTGTGAATGGGTGTGTGAGCTATTGAGATTCTTGGAATCTCACCCCCCTTTCCCCTTCATCCTTGAATTGTCTAGGTGGTGTTCCAAGTCAAGGAGATGCAAGCCAAGGACATTGAACATCTTTGTTTTGGTGTATTATGTACTTTAAATGGTGGTTAAATGTCAAAGTAATGATGTATGTAATCTTTTTGTGATGTAAGACCATGGACAAGTGTAAAATGATGTATGAATATGATGTACACTTTATATGACACTAAATCTATAGTATTGTGCAAATTGGCTTTTGGATGGCTTGATGTAACTATGCATAAATAGATGTTGAGAGACCAAAATGAGTTGCATGAGATTTGGGATCACTTGGGCAGCCTCTACAAGTCATATTTGTGCTTTGAAACTTGCTCAAGGGGTGCCAAATTCAAGAAGAGGCCATTTGGTGCAAAGTGACTCTTGGTAGGAAGCAAAAATGACCATTTCACGAGGCTATGTCACTTTTTGTCCAAATGAATTCTTCTTGACCTGAAATTTGACATGCATCTAGAGCTTATTGAGATATTTTTGAGAAGCTAAAGTTGGTAATTTTTGGAGGTCTGTGGAATATTTAGCGAATTGTTGAAATTGGAAAATTTTCTGGTTTTGGTCCTTGGTACTGTAGCATCTGTCCGAAATTGAATTCTGTCACTCATGGGGCAAACGATGTCCAATTGACACGAAATTTCATAAAGAGAAACTAGACATTCACAGTGACTTTTTCCAACTGGAAGCACCTCATTTGGCGTTCTAGAGAGGGAGATATGAATTTTTGAACATTCTGTCCAGTATCAGGACCCTTACCCGACTTGATGTACTGTTCTATTGAATTTCGAGACTTTGGGTATCTGAACTGGTCTGAAAGTATTTTTCTACTCTAGCTAATATCCACAAATTTCCATATTGGTATCATTTGCATGGATTGGATTTTTGTGGAATTAATTGGACATTTTCAAAATTTGCTGCAGAATCTGTGACAGCATCAAGAGGCAGTTTGACCCCTGGATATTTTCGGATGTCAAACACCCTCTGTGATGGGTATTATGGTCTGTACATATTTTTACTGTGAAGTAGACATCATGGCCAAGAATGTGTGATTTTGATTTTTATAGAATTAGTTATGATTTTTTGAAATTGTGCCAGAAAGGGGCCAAATCTGGCCGAAAATAAACCTCCATATTCTAGGTTCCATTTCGGTTTCCATGAGTTGTGGGCCAACTTTGGTGATGTAAATGAGTTGTATGTATGTAATTAAATATGAGAATGTGATGTATGAACTCATATGGTCCGCGTGACACCGAATGGAATTTTCATATGCTACGCAACGCGAAATAAGGCATTATTTTAATGCCATCTTCTATTCCCTTTTGTGTAATTCATCATGAGAAACTTAGAAATGATGGGAAGCAACTTAGAAATATATGGTGTTACAGAGTGTAAGGAAAACGGGGATAAAATAATACATTTTTTTGCATTACGTTGTATTTAAAAATTTTCATTCTGTATCACGCGAACCGTTTGAACTCATACTATACTTCCCATATTTAATCATATCAATACAACTCTTTTGTATTATAAAATCATGCCCACAACTCATGGAAATCAAAAGGGAGCTTAAAATAATCAAGAGTATTTTAGCCAGATTTGGCCCTTTTTCTGACCAAATTTTGAAAAATTATAAGTAATTCTAGAAAAATTGAAATCATAACATCCATCACAGAAGACGTTTGACATATAAAATGATCCAGAGGTCAGATTGCATTCTAGAACTGTCACAGAATTTTGCAGAAAACTTTGAAAATATTCAATTAATTCTACAAAAATCCAATCCATACAAATGATACTAATCTAGAAAGCTGTAGATGTTAGCTAGAGAGGAAAAATATCTTTAGACCAGTTCATTAAGCCCAAACCTCGAAATTTAATGGAATAGTAACTCAGGTTGGGCAAAATTCCTGATACTGGACAGAATGTTCAAAAATTCATATCTCCCTCTCTAGACTCCAAATGAGGTGCTTCTAGTTGGCACGAGTTGATGTGAATGTCTAGTTTCTCTATATAAAATTTCAAGGCAATTGGACATCATTTGAGTCTCGTGTGACAGAATTCATTTTCGGACCAAATGAATAGTGTAGCAGACCAAAACTAGAAAAATGGCCAACTTTGAAAAATTCTCAAATATTTTGTAGATCTCTAAAAATTATGATCTTTAACTTTCCAAAAAGCTCTTAATGAAACCTAATTGCATGCCAAATCTCAGATCAACAATAACTCATTTGGCCAAAAAGTGATATAGGGTTTCATTATGGTCATTTTTGGCTCCATATGGGATATCAAAATTACCAAATGGCTTTCCTTTGGCTTTGGCACCTTTTGGGCAAATCTAAAAGCACATTTAGAACTTGTGTGAGCTGCCCAAATGGTCCCAAATGCCATGCATCTCATTTTGGCCTTTCCATGCACACATATGCACATTTCCATAATCTCATTCATGAAGCTATCTTTGCCATACATATTCACATTCCATCATTCACATAACACATACTTTCATTTCTATTTCATATAATAGCATAATTACATATGTCTCAAGGGTCATAAACCATTTACAACATTAATATACATCATTATGGTTCATTATGGCTTTAAAAGGAAAATGCTAGACATATGGATGTCAATCTTCTTCCTTCAATGTTGTTGGCTCCCATTAGCATATCCACTTAGTCCACCTAGCATGTGAGGTCATTGGAGAGGAGGGAATGAGACTCAAAGAATCCCAATAGCTCATCTCCCATTCAATCATACATAATATATGCAAAGCAAGCCTTAAAAATGCATGCATGGGCATAATACAAATCATGAACATTCAAGAAGTGAGCTTAGCATGTGAACAAGTCATACAAAACATTCAAAAACTCACCAAGTGTTTGGATTTTGGACTTGCCTCACCCATTCTTTAAGAGCTTTGGACTCAACCATACTCTTGGGAGCCCACTTTGCTTTTGGGAGACTCTTTGCTATGTCTCAACTAATCTCAAGGGTTCTTGGCTCTTCCTCACTATGGTTAAGAGTTCTTGACCTCTCCACACGCAAGCAAACTCAACAAATATCATACATTCATTTGAAAACATAACATGACATCATGAAATCATAGCATATAAAATCATATTAGCATACTTTTCATGGCTTGAAAATACTCATACACACATTCTAAGACAAGCTAAACACACATCCATGCATGAGAGAAGGTGGAGAGTGCTACCTTGCACACAATTACACACTTTTCCCTTTGGATTCAAGCCTCCTCTTTCGACCACACACTCACAAATTGGTGAAGATAGTTTCTCTTGGCCTAGATACAATTTATGGGAGCCAATTAGGTTCATGAAACAAACTCTAAGGTCATACAACTTGCTTGGATACTAGATTGCTCTATAGGCTCCATTATAGTCCATAAATACACCTAATGAAGCAACATCCCTCAAATAACTTCTAGGCTCCATTCCTTTCATTCAAATATGATTCTTGACTCCTTTTAAATCTCTTGGAGTCATCACATAATTAAAACAAAGGGCCTAACATCATGTTGCTTCTTTAGGTCATAATATGAAACCTAAAGCACCAAATCAATTTCTCTGAGTTCTAAATTTTTTCAAGGCCTCCCTTCATTTTCATTCATCAAATATGACTCAAGAATGACCTTAGAAAAATTTAAAACTCTCCCTAGCTACAAGAACATGGTTTGCCCGAGACTATGCATGGTTTAGGGTTCTTTGGAGTGTGCTTTATTTTTTTGAAGGAGGAAGCTTGTGGGGAGCATCTTAGGGGTCTCAAGAACTCATTTAAACTCTTAATTAAACCTAGGAATCATCATACAAAATCAGAATTTGGAAGGAACACTTGAAACCCTAGAATTTGCATCTTGAAATCTAATGGTTGTTTTGTTTTTTTCTTTGCATATTCTTGTTCTTCTCCATCAAATACCTAAGATTCATGCTTGGTTGGGCTTAAACATCGGATCCTCCTATGACTCCTAGGGTTAGGCGAAATGGAGAAAAAGGGTGATGGAAGATATCAACCATAGGATGCAAATTTTACCTAGTTGTCTTGCTTAGTTTGGCTTGAATCTTGCTTTCTCCAAGCTCCTCTCTTAAAATCCGAAATTTCCCTTGAATTTCTCCTTTAAATCATATTCATAAACTTCATCTTAATCAAAGGAAATTAAGGAGAATGAAGGAGAGGTGGTGTGGATGGAGAAAAGCATAGAAAACAACCATAAAAACATACCTTTAGCTTGGAGTTTCTTCTCCTCTTCTCTTGGTATGCCCAAAACCCTAGATCTCTCTTCTGAAATTATGCAAAATTTTCTGATTCCAAATAGGGAGGAAAGTGGGGCGCCACCTATATATAGGTGTAGGAAAATGACTTTTTCAAAAATTCTAATTTTGCCCTTCATACTTTGTATTTTTGTTTCTCCTTCATTTTAGCTCCTTTTTTAGAAATATCTTTTCCATTATAAAATTTAGGTTCCCAATTAAATAAAATGCCTTTGGAATCACTCAAATCGGAGCTAAAACCTTCCTGAACGAATCCATCAAAGTTCAGGTGCATTGATATTGGAAAACGTCCACCGAAGGAGTTTTAACTGTCCCAGGGCTTTCCATGGTTTTTAGGGTCTCTGAGAACCCCGGAGAACTCAAAAATTTCATTTAAAAAGCCCTCCTGTGTGAATTTCAAAATTTGCTCAAAATTACAAAAATGCCATTACGTTTCGTAAGCTTTTCGTAAGAAATTGTTTCTTTATTCTAGCTCCATTTTTCTTTCCATCTGAGCTTGTGATTTTCATTTTTAGGAGTCTAGAATGCTTCCCAATTTTTTTAGGACCTTAACTACTTCATTTCGAGGGACTTCTTTTTGTATCCGGTGAGTTTTGTTCTTTGACAGAGAAATCATATGTTACGTTTCTCATGTTTTCTCTCATTTTCAAAGGACCGGATATTACATCATCCCCCTACCACACCTATGATTCTCAAATTTTGTCCTATACACTCCAATAATACTTTAGGGCCACTCTACATTAACTTGTGGGGCTCTAATGGGATTAATCTACTTGATTTATCCAATATACCTATCATTACCAATTCAAGACTTAGGGGTTGATTCCTAGTCATCAACTATCATGCATTAGCAATTTATGTATCAATGATGGCAAGAAGGATTCATGACTACTGACAGTTATCATCCAAATATAAATGTCAATATAGGTTCCATGTGTAATATGTGACACCTTAACCTCTAGCTCATACCCAACGTGCCCCTAGCCCATATGGGCGATGCGGAACTCACAAGGGAGATACTTTCTCTACCTTATGCTTGCTCTCTTTATGGAACTATGTGTGGGTAGAGATCCACTTAGAAGTAATATGGACCGGTTGAGCTCTCTCTAGTCATCCCCATGCTCAATTACCCTATTGAGACCTATTGCAATCCCAAACATATGCTTTAAACTCATGGAAAGCAAAAAGGGATTGGAGACATGCATTTTCGCTATTGGCAGATTTTGCTTCTTTTCTGGGCTAATTTTGGAAATTCATAACTAAATGCAGAAAAATCGTAACTGCATGATCTGGGTCATTCTAGAAATCTTGAGACGTCTATTTCATGCTAAAAATACTCAGAAGTCTCAATCTCTCACTTGCTCTGCGTTTGACATCGAAATAGTTCACTGGTTAGAGGGGCCTCTTTGCTGTCACAGTTTACTGATATGGACTTTGAAAATGTCTAACTAATTCCAAAAAAATCCCATGCTCATAAACTATATCTCTATGGAAAGATGTGGATGTTAGCTAGAGGAGAAAAATATCTCCAGATCAGTTCACCAAGCCAATTCCCCGGAAACCGATGAAACAGTACCTCGGGTCTGGTTGGGGTCTGATTCTGGGTAGGAATTTCGAAATTACATATCTCACTCTCTAGACCTCTAAATGAGGTGCTTCCAGTTCCTACAAGTCACTGTGACCATCTAGTTTCTGTGTATAAAATTTCGTAGCCATTGGACTACATTTGCCCCTCGGATGACACGTTTCTCAAACTGACCAAATGAACAGTGATTTTCTGAATCCGAATTTCTGATGTCAACTTTGGATGATCATAGAAAATGCTATAGACCTCTAAATGACATTAAATCTAGCTTCCCAGAAAGCTCTAAACATATTCTAGCTATATGTCAAATTTCATAACAAGAAGAGGTCATATGGCTATTCTATGACATCATGTGCAAAAGGCCCTTTCTTGGCCAAAAGTGGGGTTCATAGGGTCAAATCTTGGTTTTTCTACTTCTATGACTCCTTAAGCACATGATAAAGCATCTTTAGGAGCTATCAATCATGCCTCAAGTGTCTAATAACTTAGATTGGAGAAACTCACTACCCCATGCCCACTTATGCACCCATATATACTAGGCTATCATGGATTCTTTCTCATTCAACCATGCTCTTTCATTCATCATAAATATCATTCTCATACATTCATCATTAATACATACATTGTCTTACAACATTTGTACATGCTACATCATATACATAATTTACATTTCACATCTCATGTACAATTCTCATATACAATGTATTACAAAAGGCCTTTACATTCTTCTTCCTCTTTACCCCTAGCCTCATGCTTGCTGGTGGTTGCTCCCATCCCTTATCTCACTTGGGCCACCTGGCATGGTTGGATGGTGGAGAGGGAGGGTGAGATTCGAAGAATCTCCGTAGTTCAACTCTCATTCAAACATACATAGATTGCATGCAACAAGTCCCATTATGCATGTATGGCATGTTAGCATATAAAACCATGATGAAAATATTTAAAACATATGAAATGGCCATGCGTAACACTCAAAAGCTTGCTAAGTACTTGGATCGGCCTCACCGATTCCCTTATGGCTTTTGGATTTGCCTTCCCATACTTTAGAGGTACTTAGACTCACCCTTACTCTTTGGGAGTCAACCTCACTTTTGGGAGACCTGGCTCAACCAACTTAGGGCTTCGGCTCATCCTCACCTCGGCTATAGGGTTATTGGCTTTTCCATTTCCTCAAGCAAACTAAACAATCATTGAAAACATCATCTCAATCATAACACATAATCATGCTAACACACTTCTCATAGTTCATATCATTCATACACACAAGCAAGACAATGTAAACACACAATTATGCATGAGAGAAAGTGGAGAGAACTACCTTGCTGGCTATTCGCTACTTGCTCTTACACTTGACTCCTCCCTTGTTGGTTTCACAACAACTTCTAGATGGGAGAGCTTCTCTTGAGCCTAACCACACAAAAGCATGGAATCAAGACCTCAATACTCAATTCTTAAGTTAGGGATCACTTCTAATCAGCTCTACTGAGCTTCTCACTCTAGGTTTCTTCCTCACTCTAGGGTCCATTAGCTATCCCCTCTCTTTCTCAACTCATAAGCTCTTAAAAATGGGGAAAAGCAAGAAAGAGAAGGCTATCTACTTCTACTCTCTCTCCAGAATGGTTTCCCACTCTCTCTCCTCTGAACCAGACTCAAGACCTAACCATTTCTATAATCTAAACCATAGGAAAGAGGGGAAAAGGGGAGAAGGGCAAAATACTAAGAGGAAGTCATGAGAATCCTTACCTTTCTTGTGCTTTCCTCTTCTCTTCAGCTTCTCTCTCTCTCCTCCGCCCTTTTCTCTCTCCTAAGACGAGTTTGAGTCAGTTAGAAGAAGAAAGAAGAGATTTGGAAGCTTTTAAAAAGTCAAATTCTCTTTTTCTCGCTTTTCTGGACCGCTATCGCTATAGCGAGTTAGTGCCCTCGCTACGGCGAGCTCGTGTCTGTTCCAGACTTCTGCCTTCGCTATGGCGTCGCTACGGCGAGATCGTGTCTATTCTCGACCTTCGCTATGGCGTCGCTATGGCGAGATCGTGTCTGTTCCAGACCTCTGCCTTCGCTATGGCGTCGCTACAGCGAGCAACTCTCTGGTCTCTATATGGAATGCCACACTCGCTATAGCTAAGAACATCTTTGCTATTGCGAGGAGGCATTCTCGCTATGGTGATTCCATTTCTCGCTATGGCGAGAAAACTTAAAAAATTCTCAGCTCTTCGAAAATTTTCCAGCTTTCTCTTTTCTTTTTCTTTTCTCATTTCTTTTCTATTTTCTTTTTCTGGGTTGTTACATAATACCATATCTTTCTATCCTTCCTCATGCAATTCACATGCTCCATAACATGCATTGCTTAGGAGTTGTAAGAAAATGGGATATAAATAATGGATTAAATTTAAGTTGCGCTACATATGAAAATTCCATTCGATGTCACGTGGGCTGTATGAGCACATACTATATTTTCCCATATTTAATTACATCCATACAACTCCTTTGCATCACAAAAATTGTAACATCCGGTCCCTCCATAAATGTGAGAAACGCAATGTTTAGTTTCTCCGTAAACGTTAGAAATGGGCCAAATATAAAAGGAAGTCCTCAAAAAAGAAGGAATTGGGGCCAACTAAAATTATAATAAAATTTTAAATATTAGAAAATAAAGATTTGAGGTTTAAGATTCCCAAAAACTAAAGCCAGAAGAGATCAGAAAATTTGCCGAAAGAAGTAGGGGCATTTTTGTAATTTTTGGAAAATTTTGAAAACTCACAGTAGGGCTTTTTAAATGAAAAATTTGAGCTTTTCGGGGTTCTCAAAGGCCCTAAATACCATGGGAATCCCTAGAATAGTTGAAACCCCTTCGGTGAGCGATTTCGGCTGTCAGTTAACTGAAACTTTGACTGAACGGTTCGGAATGGTTTCAGATCCTTTTTGAGTGATTCCAAAGGCAATTATTATGATTAAGAACCTAAGGAATATGATGGAAAATACATATTTTGAAAAGGAGTTTAAATGAGACCAAACGGACAAACCATGGATTAGGGACTAAATGAAAAGTTAAAAAAGTATGTTAACTTTACCCTTTTTCTTTTAAAATCACGTCCAGCCCTTCTCCTTCCTCTCCACTGACATTTTTCTGGTCTGAAACAGATTTGAAAGTGGCGCACCAAGGCAAGAGAAGAAGGAGAAAAAATTAAAGTCTTTAGGTATGGAAATTTGCTTGTTTTTCATGCTTTCTATTTACTAATCTTTTCTCCTCTTTTGCCCTCTTCTTCTTCATGATTTTTCTGGAGTTTTGAGGCTGTTTTGAAGGGAGAACAGAGGGAAAATTTTGAAAATCAAGTAAGGAGGCCAAGGAAGGCAAAGAGCAAGCAAAGAAAAACAAGAAAACAAGGTAAAACTTTCATTCTTTGGTAGTTTCTTCCTCCCTCTTCCTCTTGCACGAATTTGGGCACCATGAGCCCAATTCTTAGGGGCTGTTTTTTGCCCAATTCATGGAGGGATTAGAGGTTTTAGGTGGCAAGGATTAAGAATGAACCAATAGAATCAAGAAAGGAGCATTAGGAAACAAGATGGAATCATTAGGGATCCAAATGCTCCTTTGCAAATATGATTCTATATGAATATTTTTAGACTTAATTGAATGTTGAAACATGCTCCTAAGATCCCTAAGAGGCTCCCCACATGCTTCCTCCTTCCAGAAAACAAAGAGAACTCCATGGAAGGCCAATGCACCCATAGTCTCGGCCTAAGCAAGTTCACCTAGCTAGGGAGAGTTTCAATTTTTCTAAGGCCATTTTCGAGTCATATATAGTGAATGAATATAAGAGGAGGCCTTGGAAAAAATTTAGAACTCATAGAAAGTGATTTGGTGCCTTAGGTTCTATATTATGACCTAAAGAAGCAACATGGTACTAGGCCTTTTGTTTTAATGATGTGATGACTCCAAGAGGTTTAAAAGGAGTCAAGAATCATATTTGAAAGGAAAGAATGAGGCCTAGAAGTCCCTTGAGGGGTGTTGCTTCATTAGGTGCCTTTATGGACCATAATGGAGCTTATAGAGCCAACTAGTGTTTAAGCAAGTTGCATAGCCTTAGAATGTGTTTCATGGACCTCATTAGCTTCCATATGATGTGTCTAGGCCAAGAGAAATGATCTCCACCTTCTTGGGTGTATGAGGTCAAGGAAGAGAACTCAAGGCTTAAAGAAAAGTGTGTAATTGTGTGCAAGGTAGCTCTCCCCACCTTCTCTCATGCATGGATGTATGTTTAGCTTGCCTTAAAATGTGTGTATGTGTATTTTCAAGCCATGAAAAGTATGTTAGCATGATTTTGTTTGCCATGATTTCATGATGTCATGTTATGTTTTCAAGTGAATGTATGATGTTTCTTGAGTTTGCTTGAGTGTGGAGAGGCCAAGAACCCTTCACCATGGTGAGGATGAGCCAAGAACCCTTGAGCTTGGTTGAGACAAAGTAAAGAGTCTCCCAAAAGTAAAGTGGGCTCCCAAGAGTATGGTTAAGTCCAAAGTGCTTAAATAATGGGTGAGCCAAGTCCAAAATCCATGAGGAAAAGTGTGAGGCCAATCCAAACACTTGGTGAGCTCTTGAATGATTTGTATGGCTTGTTCACATGCTAAGCTTGCTTCTTGAATGCTTATGATTTGTATTATGTCCATGCATGCATTTTTAAGGCTTTCTTTGCATGTATTATGTATGATTGAATGAGAGATGAGCTATGGGGATTCTTTGAATCTCATCCCCTCCTCTCCAATGATCTAACATGCTAGGTGGACTAAGTAACTATGGTAAAAGGAGCCAACATCAATGAAGAAGGAAGAATGACAAGCTTATGTCTAGCTTTAGCCATTTTGGAACCATAATTATGTTTCTTGATATATATGATATTGTAAATATACTATGAACCTTGAGACATGTGTAAGTATGATATTATGTGATTTTTAAATATATGAGTATGATAGATGACCTCTAGCATATGTTTTGAGTATGAGATGCCAAATTATGCAATGTGAAAGTATGATGGAAATGTGCATAAGTGTGGATTGAAAGGATAAAATGAGATGCATGACATTTGGGACTATTTGGGTAGCTCACATAAGTCTTAAATATACTTTTGGACTTGCCCAAAAGGTGCCAAGACCAAGGAAAATCCATTTGGCAACTTTGGTACCCTATATGGAGCCAAAATTGACCATTATGGAACCCTAAATCACTTTTTGGCCAAATGAGTTAGTCTTGATCTAAGATTTGGCATGAAATTAGGTCTTATTGAGAGCTTTCTAGTAAGCTAAAGATCATAATTTTCAGAGGTCTACAAAATATTTGATAATTTTTCAAAGTTGGCAAAATTTATGGAAATGGTCTGATGCACTGTTACAATAGTCCGAAATTGTTTTCTATCACATGAGATTCAAATGGTGTTCAATTGCCATGAAATTTTATACAGAGAAATTGGAAAATCACAGTGACTTGTGACAACTAGAATCACCTCATTTGGAGGTTTAGAGAGGAAGATATGAATTTTTGAAGTTTCTGTCCAGTATTAGTAACCTTACCCGACTAGAAGTATCATTCCATCGAATTTTGAGGTCTGGGCTTGATGAACTGATCTGGAGATATTTTTCCTCTCTATGTTACATCCATAGATTTCTAGATTGATATCATTTTCATGGATTGAATGTTTTTGGAATTAATTGGACATTTTTGAAGTTCATATCAGTAAACTGTGACAGCATCAGGACCCAGTCTAACCTCCAGACTATTTCTCATGTCAAACGCTCTGTATGTGAGATGTTATGAATTGTACATGTTTTTGACATGAAGTAGACATCCTAATATTTCTAGAATGACCAAGATTGCATGATTTATGTATTTCTAGATTTAGTTATGATTTTCCAAAGTTTGCCCAAAAATGAGGCTAATTCTGGCCGAGAATGAACACTCATTTTCCATATCTCTTTTCAGTTTCTATGAGTTGTAGGTATGTTTTTGTGATAAAAATGAGTTGTTATAAGGTAATTAAATATGAGGGGGCATAGTATGAGCTCACACGGTCCATGTGACACCAAAATAAATTTTTAGATATGACAAAACACAAAGAAAAGTCCAATTTCCCTTGCTTTTTCTTATGGGAAATCTATATGATTCATGCAATTATACTATTCAAAAGCATGAGATGAGCTAGAATTATGGTGTTACAAAAATCATGCCTACAACCCATGGAAACCGACATGGAGCATGGAATATGGAGGTTCATTCTCGGCCAGATTTGGCCTCTTTTCTGGTCAAAATTTGAAAAATCATAACTAAATATAAAAAAATCAAAATCATGCAATCTTAGTCATTCTAATAAGCTATGGATGTCTATCTCACACTAAAAATATGCCTAGACCATAACTTTCATCACAGAGGACGTTTGACATCCAAAATGATCCAAAGGTTGGACTGCATCCTAGAACTAATATAGAATTCTGCAAAAAACTTTGAAAATGTCCAATTAATTCCACAAAAATTCAATCCATGCAAATGATACCAATCTAGAAATCTGTGGATGTTAACTAGAGAGGAAAAATATCTCCAAACTATTTCATCAAGCCCAGAGCTCAAAATTTAATGAAACAGTACTTCTAGTTAGGAAAAATTCCTGATACTAAATAGAAACTTCAAAAATTCATATCTTTCTCTCTAGACCTCGAAATGAGGTGCTTCTAGTTGGCACGAGTCTCTGTGAATGTCTAGTTTATTTGTATAACATTTTGTGGTAATTGGATATCATTTGAGCCTTGTGTGATAAAATTCATTTTTGGACCAAATGAATAGTATAGCAGACCAAAACTAGAAAAATTGCCAACTTTGAAAAATTTTCAAATATTTTGTAGACCTCCAAAAATTATAATCTTTAGCTTCCCAAAAAGCTCTTAATGAGACCTAATTTCATGTCAAATCTCAAACCAAGAATAACTCATTTGGCAAAAAAGGGACATAGGGTTCCATTATGGTCATTTTTGGCTCCATATGGGATACCAAAATTGCCAAAATGGCTTTCCTTTGATTTTGGCAGCATCATTATGGTTCCAAAAAGATAAAAGCTAGGCATATGGTTGTCAATCTTCTTTCTTCAATGTTGTTGGCTCCTATTACCATAGCTACTTGGTCCACCTAGCATATTAGATCATTAAAGAAGGGGATGAGATTCAAAGAATTCCAATAACTCAACTCTCATTCAATCATACATAATATATGCAAAGCAAGCCTTAAAAATGCATGCATGGACATAATACAAATCATGAGCATTCAAGAAGCAAGCTTAGCATGTAAACAAGTCATACAAGACATTCAAGAGCTCACCAAGTATTTGGATTGGCCTCACACTTCTCCTCATAGATTTTGGACTTGCCTTACCTATTCTTTAAGAGCTTTGGACTCAACTATACTCTTGGGAGCCCACTTTACTTTTGGGAGACTTTTTACTTTGTCTCAACCAAGCTCAAGGGTTCTTGGCTCATCCTCACCATGGTAAAGAGTTCTTGGCCTCTCCACACTCAAGCAAACTCAAGCAAACATCATACAATCATTTGGAAACATAACATGACATCATGAAATCATGGCATATAAAATCATGCTAGCATACTTTTCATGACTTGAAAATACACATACACACACTCTAAGATAAGCTAAACACACATCCATGCATGAGAGAAGGTGGAGAGAGCTACCTTGCACACAATTACACACTTTTACTTTGGATTTCAAGCCTCCTCTTTTGGCCACACACCCACAAATTGGTGGAGATGGCTTCTCTTGGCCTTGTTTTCTTTCTTTTTCTCACTTGAATCTTGTGTCCTTTAAGCTCTTCTCTTCAATTTTGAATTTTCCCCTCAATTTCTCCTTTAAGCCTTTGATTTCTCCTCCTCTTTGCCTTCCTCTTGTGCGCCACTCTCCTTAGGGTTTTTCTCTGGTTTTTGGTAGAACTTGGTCGTGCAACATGAAAGGAGAAGAAGGGTGCATCATATATATAGGTGGGAGGAAGTTACACTTTTCAAAAATTTCAATTTTGCCCTTCGTTCTTGGCATTTTTATTTCTCCTTCGTTTTAGCTCCTTTTTGAGAACCGTCTTTTCCATTATGAAATTTAGGTTCCCAATTTAGTAAAATGCCTTTGGAATCACTCAAATTGGAGCTGAAACCTTCCCGAACGAATCCATTAAAATTCGAGCACACGACGTTGAAAAACGTCCACCGGAGGGGTTTTAACTGTCCCGGAGGTTTTTATGGTTTTCAGGGCCTCTGAGAACCTCGAAGAACTCAAAATTTTCATTTAAAAAGTCTTCCTGTGTGAATTCCAAAATTTACTCAAAATTACGAAAATGTCATTACTTTTGGTAAGCTTTTCGTAAGAAATTATTTTTTTTATTCTAGCTCTATTTTTCTTTCTGTTTGAGCCTGGGATTCTCATTTTTAGGAGTCTAAAATGCTTCCTAAATTTTTTGGGACCTTAACTACATCATTTCGGGGGACCTCCTTTTATATCCAGTGAGTTTCGTTTGTTAACAGAGAAACTATATGTTACGTTTCTCACATTTTCTTTCATTTTGAGAGAACCAGATGTTACACCATGCATTACTAGTTTGAGTTAACAATTAAGGTATTACATGATTACATTCTCAAATAATAGACCATATCTTAGGACCAACTAAGTTCCATATCATATATATATAAGTGCATACATCAAATTTCAAGTTATATAAAGCTTATCTCCCTATTAAGTACATCATAGTTCACTAAAACATAAAACTCCTACACTTGGCAATATGATTACATGATGATACTATACAAAAGAATAACTAAAATTAGCACCTATCCTAAATTAAATCAACCCAAGTGTAATATTTCTCACACAAGGCCTATGCTCATGAATGTTCATCCACTAGCTTCTTTTTATCTTTACCCAAAGGACCTTCACCTAAAATAGTTTGCCCATGAAATAAGGTGAGATGCAAATCTCAGTAACCAAAGGCAAATTCTATTCATATATTCTAATTTAATTAATATATGTGCCTAAATTCAAATAAGCATCAGAAAACATATCAGCCATATTAGTAAATGAAACAATTAGACTATCAATGACTACTATCCTATACTAGTAATCACATTCTACATGTTAAAGGCCATAGCATCGGGAAAGGTCCATCCATGACACCAACTCTCTAATGAGCACAACCTGGGCTCAATGTATACAAGGGTCAAATCATAACCTGGTGTCCGATCAAAGCACGATGCATAGGTGGCAGCTACACCACAGCTCCACTATGGACTCATAAGGTCCAAACACAATATGTATCAAATAGCTAACCATTCATTTAGCATTCAAAAATCATACATTTGTAGCAAATATAAAATTAAAGTAAACATATGCATGGAATTAACAATGAGCTGGTTAATTCACTTGTAGACAATTCTTTAAGAGCCAACAAAATGCTACTTCAGCTTATGGACACAAAACCAAACCATTACTGTCCCTAATCATAATTTATATCAGCAAACCCATTACTCAAAGAATTAAACTACAAAGGACTACTTAGAAAATATATACCCAACTACTACAAGAACCAAATTCAGATTTGGTTGTGCCTATGCCAGTAACCTCAGAACAACACTTTAAATCCTGAGTAAATTCATATAAAACAATACCCATATCATAAAGCAGCTATAAAGGTCCCAAACTAATAGAAAATGCATCAAAATGAAAAGTTTACACTTACCTAACAATACCTCTAGCTTCAACCTCTGAAATTTCACTATAAAAACACCAAATAACAAGTTTTAGATTTTGGATATGGGTGAAAATGCTCTATATGAAAAATTAATCAGGTTAAATTGAAGAGAAAGAGAAGATGATTAACTTATATGACAATTACCTTGGTTGAGTTTGAATCTAGAAGTAGGAAATGAGGCCAAGAAGATGGTGAAAACCCTAGCCTCCAAGAGACCTCCAAATTTTTACTTTGTATCTCTAAATGTTTTTGTAGAAGGATGGAAAGGCTAAAGTAAAATTAGGATTTAAATGGGTTATGGGCTAATCCAAGGGCCCAAAATCTAAGTGGGTTCAGTCATAAGCTTGTTAGGCTATGGGTTATAAGGTTACATAGGTCATATATGAGGGTTGGGCCTACTATAAGAGTCCATTAACATTTGGGCCAGTACAAATAAATATTAGGCCTCTAAGAAATGGGATTGGATCTCCCTAAGGCTAACATTGGGCTTTTACACTTAAAACAAAGTAATAATTAAATTAATTATAAGGCCCAATTTAATATCCCCCTCTATTAATTAATTTTTTTAATTAAACCCATATTAACATTTTATTTCTCTATAAGTTCCACCTCACCTTTTCACTTACTTAGTTTTACTAATTACCTAGATTAATTTCTTAATCATTATAATTAGTCTTAATTAATTTCGGGGTGTTACATATACTTGGGTGTAAAGAGGTTAAATTTTGATCCAAGCATTTTTACATGTAATGAAATGTTTAGAAATGATGTTTAAGATGATTAAAATTTGCTCAAAGTGTAAGAATTCCATTTGGACATCAATAGGTCTATTTGGAACCCAAAATTGGTCTTAAAAATGGCATAAGTTGTATCTATATCAAAAGTGACCTAAATGACCTAACTTGATCTAAGATTTGGCATGCAATTATATCTTCACAAGAGCTATCTAACACGCAAGAATAAGAATTTTTAAGGCTCTACAGAATATTTCATGAATTTTCAAAGTTCAAAAAATTATGTAGAATGGTCCTTGATACTATTCATATTGTATATTTCTGGTTTATGTCTTTATAGGGTCAAATGAACTCCATTACTTATGAAATTTTACAGACATAAAGTTGACATTATAAGATTTATATAGCCACTGAGTTTGCATAAATTGGAGTTGTGTAACCCAAGTTATGCATTTTTAAAATTCAGGGTTTGGTGACGTTAGGCTGATGCAGCACATTCTGGACAAATTCTGTTCTTTGTGATTTTTAGTGTGACAAATGGACTCATTTGCATTTGAAATTTTTACATCATATAGTTCATGTCTTAAACTTCTCGTAGACACATAATTTGCACTAATTAAAGTTTTGTAGCCCAAGATATGATTTCCTAAAGCTTGGGTAGAATTATGGTTTCCATGTCATTTCGGGCTAAGGTTATTTCTTGGGTGTCTCAAGTGTAATTCCTGACTAAATGGACTAAACCATATTTATTTATGATAAACATGAATAAAGAAAAAGAAAGAACTAAATTAGGATTCCTGTAGCTCCATATGACATGTAAACGAGCTATTTTTAGTGTTGAAAAACTTAAAAGTGGTTGTGAACTTTGTTAATAATTCCATAAGTTGTATAAATGATCTAGATAAACTAGGTATGATAGAATTGTTGACTATTAGGTCAAGCAACTTAGAAGCAAGAGTATACCATTGGATAAATTGGTTTAGAAAGGACTATCCTTAGAAGAAGTGACTTAGGAGATAAAAGAAGATATGAGAAAGTCATCTTCGGCATTGTTTATATGAGGTAATTCAATCTTGAGGACAAATGGGAAAGATGTAACATCCCATAATATTAAATTAATACAATAATTAATTAAAGGATTTTTAATTAATTAAATGCTAAGGAATATTTAATATTAGAGACTAGATGTTAAATTAGGAATTTGATTTATTGAGTAATAGTTAAAGAGAATAATATTGCCTTATTTTCTAATTGGAATAATTGAAAGTTAAGAAATAGATGAAGGCCTAATAATTTAATTAAAAATAACAATAGACCCAATAATGTATTTAGAATTACTAAAGCCCATTAGTTATATATTATGTGAATTAGATCCATGACCCATGATCCATACCCATTCATTAGTCATAACCCATGTGATATTTTACTTTCATCTTTTCTCATTTCCTATAGCTAGAAATGCACAAGAGAGAGAAGGAGGGAGAAAATACATCTAGACTCTATTGTTAAAGATCGTCAAGCTTAATTTTAGACTAGCTCTAGGGAGATTTAATTAAAGAGAGTGAAAAAAAGTTTATTCTATTGCTTTTTAGTTTTCATTTGAACTGATTACATTTTCTTAAAGGTGATATATAGATTCTTTATATATTAGAGCATTCGAGATTTCGACTTCATGGATGATTACTAGACTATTAAAGTATAATTTCTACTCTACACACTATTTTCTATTTATTAAATGGATGATTGAGTATTAAATTTATATTAGTTAAATTATCTCATGGGCAAGGTGCTTGATTAAAGTCCTAGAAGGTTAAGTGGTGTGATCTTGATGGAAGTAGTAGCTTAAAGGACTTGGTTGATTGGTAAGTAAATGAATTATGTGAATTTATGTTAGTGGTTGATGTTGATTTAAGCGTAATGGTATTTACTAGCATTGGCATGTAGGAATTGTATAAATTGCTCATTAGATTGCCAAAGTTAGCTTGTGGATTCAAACTTGTTGAATGGCTTTATGTCATACCATACAAGAATACACATATATCCTAAGACATATTCCTTTTATAACAACAATTACTTATATTAATGTTTTTTGCAACAGAAATTTTTGTTATTTAGACACAAATTTCTCTATTCATGTCCAAATAATTATGCTTCTCAAAGAGTTTCCCAAATTCATGCCAAACAAGTTTGATAGGCTTAGAATTCCACCTAAAGAAGCATAATCACCACTTTTGCACAATTGCACAAATTGCAAGTTAACTTTAAAAATTCATATCTTTGGTTAGAAATTTTCGATTTGCATAAATTAAGTGTCAACGGAAGATATGACCTCCATGCTAAAAAATTTTCAAGTGGAATTGAGCTCATTTGACCCACGAAATTCAATGAAATAGTACATGCTGCAAAGATGGAATTCATATAACAGAACTTAAATTTCAAAAATGCATATCTTGAGTTACACAACTCTAATTTATGCAGATTGGATGGTTATGGAAAGCTTATACTACCAACTATATGCCTTTAAAGTTTCATGAGTATTGGAATCCATTTGACCCATTAAAGCCATAAAAAACCAGATCTAAACCAAATAAACAAAGCACAGGAATTCCTGCATTTTTTAGCAAAATTTGAAAATTTATAATAAATTCTACATAGCTCCAAAAATCATGTTCTTTAACTCTATGGAAATTTCTAATGAGCTCTAGATTCTTACCAAATTTCATTCAAAAATTTGTCCATTTGCTCAATTTTTGGTTTAGATGCAAAATATGGCTCAATGTAATGCAATTTTGGGTCTAAATGGTTCAAAATGAACTACTTTAGTTCATGCGACCACTTGGGCACATCTCAAATGTAAAACACAGCATATATGACTGGTTTACCATGCCTTAAATATCATGCAATCCAATTTCACTCTTCCACTTGTCATTACATACATGTAATCTATGGTATATACATGGTCAATTTACATAACCTTCCACATTTGCATTCAAAAATGATACATATATTATAGTTTCATACTTTCCAATATGTGGGAAAAGTTACATCTCAAATTAATCATATACATCCCTTTGTACACAACAAAATAAACAAAAACATATGCTATTGTCAAAGTAAAGTATTTCATGCTCTTTGGTCTCCATCCTTGCTTTCTTGATGATTTCTTAGACATGGTTAGGAATAGTATAGAAAAGAATGAGATTCAAGGAATCCTAATAACTCATTCATCATTCAAGCATATATACATGGCATATTCATGGTCAAGAAGAGCAAGTATGCATATTATACCATGTAAAATCAATCATATTTATGCATAAGGGATTATGTGGCTCTATTAAGAGTAAAACAAATTCTGGGGACTTTTGGTCTAACCTCATCCTATAATTTAGGACTCTTGGTTTAGCTTCACTTTCCTTTTAGGACTTTTGACTTAGTCACACTCATATTTGATACTTTTAGCCTTGTCTCACCCATATTTAAGGACTTTTAGCCTTACCTCATCCAATTTAAAGGACTTTTGGCACAACCACACCCATTCAAAAGCCAAATTCATTCCAAATGCAATCATTGTCAAACAAATGCATATTATCATCAATCAAATAATAAGATACATAAATAGAAATTAAGACATACAAGCCATTCAAGACCAAACAAACAACTAACATATATATATAAGAATGGATGAAGAGCTACCTTATACAAAATCAAATTAATTCCTCCTTTGCTCTTGATTGTTTTCCTTGACCTCACATAAGCACTTGAGGGGAGTTTTACTTGTTTGGCTTAGACACATCAAATAAGGCACAATTATATTAATGGAACCATATTTGGATTCAAGTAAGCTTTACATAACTTACACTACAAGAAAATGAAGGATTTATCACGGAAATTTCTCGTGAAAAATAATTCGTGAGAACTTCTCACGGAAATACTCACTAGAATATTCATGAAAAGTGATTTCTCACAGAATTTTCTTACAGAAACAATTCTATGAGAAAAAACTGCAAGAATAATGAGAGAAATATGCGAGAATAATGGCGCATAAACGTGGGAAGATTTTCTCACGGTAATTTTCTGTGAGAAAATAAGACAAAAACATATAAATCTATACTTTTTCCATAAAAAAGTTCTCACAGAAAAAGTTCGTGAATAAAACACCAATTTCTCACGGAAAAAATTCGTGAGAATTTCTCGCGGATTTTTTCCATGAGAATTTCTCGCAGAAAATTTTTGTGAGAAATTTTCGTGAGAATTTCTCACGAAAATTTTCTAGGGGAAATTTGAATTTCTCGTGGATTTTTTCAGTGAAAATTTCTAGCGGAAATTTTTCATGAGAAATTTGAATTTCTCACAAAAAATTTCCGTGACAAGTTTGAATTTCTCACAGAAAATTTCTGTGAGAAGCTACAATGTGCCAGCTGGACTACCACTTATTTCTCACGGTAATTTTTGTGAGAAATTACCATGAGAAAAGATGTTTATATTCCCTTCTTTCCTTCATTCTGCAGAACAATGTGAAGCCTCCCCCTTCATTTTGCAAAATGATGCGAAGCAGCACAGGCGAAGGCGAAGCGACGCTACAGCTTGAGTTTTCCATGGATCTGGGTTGCAATCGTGCGTGAAGACATTGGAGGAAGGTTGAAGTCTGTCTCCCACACCTGAAGGCTGAACGAAGGTGCATATTGATGCTTTTTTATTTTGTTTGCTTTTTATTTTTGTTAAATCTGAAGAAAATAGCCACTTATATGTATATTTGAGGTGATAATTGAGAATGGTGAGGATGAAAATATACTGGATGGGGATGGGGATGGAAACATATGCATGTAAATTTTTTTTTTGGGAATATAATGTTAGATGATTTAAATTTTAATTAATTTTTTAGTTTTATTTTTTATTTTAAAAAATAAATTAAGAATGAGAAAAAACATATGTATATAATTTTAGTTTTTTTTTGGTGACATAAAGTTAGATGATTTAAACTTTAATTAATTTTTTAGTTTTATTTTTTATTTTAAAAAATAAGGTAGGAATAAGGAAAAACATACATGTGCAATTTTTTTTGATGATATAAAGTTAGATGATTTAAGATTTAATTAATTTTTTTAATTTTATTTTTTATTTTAAAAAATAAGCTAAAGAATGCTTTTTAATTTTTATTAGAGAACTTTATTTTATAGGAGTTAAAATGTTTTTCATTTTATATTTTTCCTTTTAAATAAAAATAAATAATAATTTACAATGAACAAAAAATAATATTTAAATTATCTAAATCTATATACAAGTTATTCAAATTTGATATAAGTATAAGCATACTTTCAATATTAAGGAAACTGGTCGAATTGGATAAGAAAACGATGAAGTCTTAGAGGAGGAATTATTAGATACTGACTCATCCGATACTCGAGAAGATCTTCTGTGTTCAGTACTAACTTGTTGATATTACTTACTATTTATTTAACTTAGATGACTTATTTTCTAATGCTGATGATGATAATGTTTTTTCATTTTTGCTTTTAGATGTTAGATAAAGGATGTAACAGAGTGGAGGATCTGCTACACCTAAAAAAGGAAAAGGGAAGTTTTTTCGACATTATAAGCCAATTCACATACTAGTAGCTGCTACACAGTCATCACCTCTGCACTTATCTCCACATGTTGGGACCCCTTCTGGATCAACATCTGCATCATCTTCTTTTCCGTCTCCACACATTCAAACACCACTTGATATAATTTGGAACTTTGTAATGTTGAATGCATATTTCTCTTAATTTTAATGTACTTTCAAATATTTTCAATACAAAATTATTGTGGCCTTATTATTGTTATGGTCTTATTATTGGTTGGCTGAACTTAGATATTATGATTTTTGACTGTTTGAGTAACTTGTACTTGTTTAAATATAGGTAAATGTATAAAAGC
Organism: Erythrophleum ivorense; assembly: GCA_026724425.1. NCBI lineage: Eukaryota > Viridiplantae > Streptophyta > Magnoliopsida > Fabales > Fabaceae > Erythrophleum > Erythrophleum ivorense. Next base: position 623,794 of record JAIUCV010000017.1, read on the forward strand.
AATGATTATGGCAAAAATTTCCAATTTTCTCGCAGAATTTTTCTGTGAGAAACCTGGATATACAAATTTTCTCCATGCTTCTTATGGAAAAATACCGTGAAAAAGACCCTGTGGCTACTATTTCTCGCAGAATTTTTCAGTGAAAAACATTTCTCATAGATTTTTTTTTCTCGAATTTCTTTATGAGAAAGTCCGACACAAAAGCACGCCAAACTACGACTTTCACACTACTTTTTCTCTCTAATTTTTCTCACGAAAATATGTTGCGAGAAATGTTTCTCACGAAAAATTTTTGTGAGAACTTAAGTTTCCTACGGCTAATTTTTTCACGCCACTTATTGCGTGAGAATTTCTGTGAGAATAGCCTTTCTCACGGAAATTCTTGCTTTTTCTCGCGGAAAAATTCCGCGAGAAATTGCATGTTTTCTTGTAGTGAAATTAGCTTTAGCTTTAGGTTTCTATATGGCTCTATTAAGTGGCATAATGAAGTAGCCGATGTGAATCAATATCTTGGCTCCAAATTCATGCCCAATATAAGTTATATGACTCCATTTAAACTCATTAAAGTCATCACAAACTCAATTCAAGAAGTTTAACACCAAGTTGTTTCTCTATGCATAATAGAACCCTAAACTTTCACTTTTTTAAATAATGCTTCTAAATTCAAACTAATAATTCCTTTGGTGTTTATAATTCATAACTAGACCATTTCTAACCTTAAAATCAAATAGAACTCTCCCTAGGTGTTATTTCTTTCATATGGTTGAACCTATGCTCTCTTTAAGAACCGTGGAAGTTTTTACTTTATCCTTTAGGGAATTGGCATTTATGTGAGTCCCTTGGCCTCTTCTTAGCTCAATTATACTCTTACATGGTTTAAAATATCATTCTAAAGTCTCATACTTCCTAAGGTGCAATCAAAACCCTAGTTCCCATTTATACATTCTATGGCTTCTTAATTTGTTCTAATGGCAAAATCTTAATCTTCACACTTTAAAAACCCAATTCCCATGATGTTCAATCAAAAGCCAACTCCTTCCATATCCCTCCAAGGTTGGCTGAACTCATGGAGGCATGGAGAACCAAGGAAATGCCATTCCCATGACAAGAGTTATATATTAAATGGAAAGGCTCTTCATGGTGATTAACATAGTATGCTTGATTTCCTTGAAAGAGTCCTTTCCTCCCAAGTTTTGGCCAAGAAGCCCCATTTTTTTGGAAGCCAAAACCGTGGAGAAAAAGAAGAGAAAGATTGAAAACTAAGCAAAAAGAATATCATAGGTAAATTCCTTGAGTTTTGTTACCTTTAGTGGCTTCAACTTCCCTTAGCTTTGAAGCTTCCTTGGATGCCTTTCTTGGTTTGGTTGGAGGTGCCAAAGTTTGGCCAAAGTGAGGAGAAGATGATGGGGGGCTTTTAATAAAGTGGTAGCTAGGTTTTTTAAAAAATAGATTTTCAATTTTGCCCTTATTCTTTACTTCTGTGGTTTGAGCTCATTTTAAATTATTTTCAGGAACCATATTTTTCATCATAAAATATAGGTTTTTTAGTTTATTAAAAATATATTGTTTCAAATTTATGGGATTTAAAACCCTATCGAACTATCTGGTCAAAGTTTAGGTCAACCAATAACCTAAATCGTACACCAAAAGGGTTTAAATCATTCTAACAGTTCCTATGGTTTTGTAGGTCTCTAAAAACCCTAGTGAGCTCAATTTTATCATTTAAAACCTCTTTCTTTAAGTTTCTCAAAAGTTGTCTGAAATTATGATTTTGTCACTATATTTTTAGTTCCTCTATTTAGTCGTTTTGGTTCTAATTTCAGGTTATTCTTAGTTTCCTATCCACATTTTTAGATGTTCTAATTAGTATCCTACCCTTAATTGGTCGTAATTCTCTTTGCTTTGAGGTCCTCTTATATCACAATATTAGTTTCAATTTAGTTTTTGAAAAATTGGATATTACACTTTGAGGTAGCTAGTTCCATAAGCATAATTCTGTGAAATGCTTTCTCATATTTATAAAATAAATTGTGAAAATGTTTATTTACACTCAAAGTATTTGATGAAATGATTATATGAGATGATAATTTGCACATGATGTGTTTGATGGAAACATTATAAAATGAAATGATGTTTTGTTACTTGATGTGAGTTAATTTGAAATTGTTATGTAATGTTTTGAAAGATATGCTCATAGTTATGTTATCTTTGCTTCAAATGGATGCCAAAAGAAGTTCCTTTGGTTGTGGATTTCTAAGAAAAGGTAAAGTTAAAATGACATGCTAAATAAAGTTGATGCATGCCTACATCTTAAAGATAGTGGCCATTGATGTCTAGTGAGAATATATGTTATGAATGCCTACATCTTAGAGATAGTGGCCATTGATGTCTAGTGAGAATATATGTTATGTTCATTCATTCTGGTATGGGACAGAATAGAGCAAGGCTATCAAGATTCCCATGTGGCGACTATCACACTAGACAGGATACCAATACATTATAGATGAGTATATAGTTTTTAGAAACTTTCAGTGGTAGATACTACTAGGACCAAGGTTTTTCCAAAATGAATTTATGAAATGCAAATGTCTTGTTTTGCAAAATGATTCATAAAAAGGATATTGAAAAGCTTAATGATTCACATAGCAAAAATAATGAGAAATGCATATGTTTTCTTTATGGAAAAGTTGTTTATGAAAAGCTTTATGTTCATGGTTAGAAATGTATGTTTTAGAACTCTACTAGCAACTAAGATTTTTATCTTATCAATGCATTTCCTGTCCTTAACATTTCCTAGTTCAAGGATGGATTTTGGTAAGGGAAAGTGTCATAGTGAATACCTTAGCTGAAACATGTTATAATGTAACCAATGTATAAGAAAAACTTTAGTATCAAAAGTTGTAATCGAAGTCTTATGATATGTGTGTCTTTTAAAAGATTATTTTAAGCCCTTACCATATTGAAATAATGTTTATTTGAGTTCTCTGTAGATATATATGTAAACCTTGAACTTTAGTTCTAGTGAAGCTAGTGGTTGTGGTACAAAGAGCCAAGATGGACACAGGTAGGTCATGTCTGTCAACATAGGTGTATGAAATAAGGGAAGTTTTTGATGTTTTTAATGCAAGCAAGGTGTTTATTTAGGTCATATTGACACAATTAGGCTATGTTGGTTAATAGAGAAGTGCATTTTAGCCTATTTTTAACTATGTTACTTAGGTTTATGTAATTCTTAATCCTATATTGTAAGTGATAAATGTTAAGACTTAAAAATTTTCATATAGGATTTCTAACTAATTAATGTGATGTTGATCACTTAGTTAATTATAATTTAATTAGGTTGAGATTATTTACAATAGTTAGCTTCCACAAGTGAATATTGATATTAGTTAACTTAACTTAGTAGCTAAGTATTAAAATAGATCTGAGTATTACATCTAAGTTTCTCTGCCTATAATATTCCTTCAAATCCATCCTAACTTTCATGTTATATTTGGTCTTTCCTATGACATCTATAACAATATTAAATATATTATCAAACACATTTTTCTCTATGTGTATCACATCTAAATTATGCCAAACTAATAGATGTTTACAATATGAAAGCTTCCAAAATATATTTTGTTTTGTCCAATTATGATTTTGCCTATAGCTAGGTAATCTAAAATACCATTGATCTACTATTTTAGGAGGAGTACTCATATGTTGTCACAATTCTTCTCCATTTAATCTCAAGGGAAGGAAATCATTTTCAATTATACTTTTCTTGAAAGCATCTTTATTTCATTTAAAAAATGGTCTATAAGCAAAAACCATTGATGACAATTAAATTGGGAGTTCTTTCCCCATACTTCAAAGTAAAGCTTTTGAGTTTCGCATACAATAAAAACAAGTTAATTTTTCAATAATAGTCTACCTTGAAAACATTCTATATGTTATAAAGTCATTTATCATCAATGCTGCTCTTATATAAAAATTTCTTTCTCTTTTTTGAGACATTGTAAGTTAACACTCCTTCTTCCAATAATAATTTTAACTCATCAATTAATGGCTACAAGAATATTATTGGTCTTAATATTTTGCAGTCTAGATATGATTGTTATAAAAAAAATAAGTAAAGAGCAGTCATGCATAATTTAGAGGGAGATTATAAAGAGTAATTATCACGAGTCAACATGAATATGATGAAGGAGATTGACTATACAGAATGAACCCATTTGTGCATAAACCTAGTCTAATGTTTCGTACTTCCATGGTAAAATCAGGATATACCTTATTAAAATATTTTTATGCTTCTTCATTTAATGGAAGACATAGTTCACTTTCATGTCTTCTATTATTTCAATGCCATCATGTCAGACCTCTCTTATTACCATTTATTACTTTGATTGATAGCCTTTAGTTTGTGTTATTATTGCCCAAACCTGGTTTAAGTGAATAATGATTGGCAATTCAAGTGATAAAACATAATACAAAGCATCGAATTACTAAAATTTTATCTTTTAATATCATAATTGATTGGTAACATAGATGCGATACACTTTCATTATATTCCCAGAGGACAAACTAGACTAGAGTTAATGCCAAAAGTAGGTCTCAATAGTCTGTATCTCCTTCTGGGAGTCTAATCTTTTCATTTCTAGCTCATACATCATCAATAGTACATCTAGTTATCATATCTATAAATATTTAAAGCGTATGGCTAGGCATTTCCTTTTTATGAAAATCTAACAGTATAATGACCTAAAAAGTCATATTTCCTAGACACTAAAGCCCTTTCTTTTAATAAAACCACTTGCCTACAAAAGATCTAAATATAGTATGCTTAATTCCAATAGCCTTATGGCTCAGTTATCAATTAACCTTTAGACCTAGACTACTTAAATAACCAAGAATATAAAATGTTCATAATTATATTAAAATGATATTTACATTACTAGAAATAGTCATACACTTTCTAGTCCATCTCTAAAATATCATATCTAAAATCAAAATGTATACATCATCATCGCTAAATGTATATCGGTCTCAAAATATAATCTAACAAGATATATAAAGAAATACAACATAAAATACATATGTCTTCATAAAGCTATAAAATTCCTTCAATTTACCCTATTGCTCTCACCTGACAAGGGGGTTAGTGGATAAAAGAGTGAAATTTTAGAGAGAATCTCAGTAGCAAAATCTTATTTTAACATGCAATAATTGTTCAAGCACATAAGTATGCATGTATACAGCTTTCTAATATCAGAGCTTTATAAACATGTAAAAATATGCATGCATTTAGCTGAAAGCTGACCAAGCCTACTAAACTCTCCCCTAAGTGGCTCTGATACTTAGTACCAGGAAGAACTACTCTACTCAATTCCCTGGCCCTCTTCACTTAGCTAACATTAGGTAAAGTTTCACTTGCTAGGCTAGAACTTAGAAATCTCATAAAACTCATTCAAACATCATGCAAACACATCATACAGATAACTAAAGCACTCAAGCAGTTAAAAGCATGAAAGAGAGAAGAAAAATGCTACTTGGTAATAGCCTACATCCAATGCCATAAGTGCTAGTCCTTTCTCTTCTTTGGTCTTTCTCTATCTCAGCCAGCCACTTGCAAGATTATCGTTCTTCACTCTTATGGCCAATAATAACATAATAACACCCATATAAAAGCTAGGGCCATAAAATGCCAATTACATGTAGTTCTAGGCCATGATTGATGCTTCCCAGGCCTTTAAAATGCATTTTCTAGCTTAGATTCTAGAGCTTTTCTTACTAAGATTTTTGGCTATATTCCTAAGGATCACATTACTTAACTTTTAGTTTAAAATGGAGCTTGTTATTTCTCATTCTTACTAACTTTACTTAGTGTAATACCATAGCTCTCTTAGCTAACCCCCATACATATACAAGTCTCATACATGAATTCCCTCAATAAAACAAAGAAAATAATACCATTTAACAGTGTTACGTCATCCACAATTTCTCCGTTTTGGCTTCGTGGGCCTTGGAGACTCTCTCATATCACCCTCACATTTTATTAGACCAATACAACTCAAAATCATCTAAAAAAATTACCAAAAACCTGAGCTTACCTCAAGCATACATGGTGTTTTATGGTTTTGCCTCGGGTTCAGTTTGTAACTTTTGAGCCTTAATTTTGAAAATTCGTAATTAATTCCAGAAAAATCAAAATCGAGCATACTATGGCATTCTAGAAAGCTACAGATGTCTACTTTATGCTAAAAATATGTCCAGACCATGAAACATAACACAGGAGACATTTAAAATGCGAAAATGTGCAAAGGTTCGGACAGCTACTAGTACTAATGCAAGTGTCTACTATAAATTTCAAAAATGTCCAATTAATTCCACAAAACTCAAATCCATGCAAATGATACCAATTTGGAAAGTTATGGATGTTAGCTTTATGTAGAAATAGATTCAAACGAAAACAAACATGTTTAGCCACTAGAATTCAATGGAACAGTGACTCAGGTAGTGCTACGCTATTGTTGCTGTTCTAGAAATTCAAAAATTCATATCTCTTAGCTCAGACCTCCAAATGAGGTGCTTCTAGTTGCTACAAGTCATTGTGAATGTCTAGTTCATGGCATGGGTGAGACAAAGGCAAGAGTCCCTTGGATGGGTGAGGCTAAGTTAAAAGTTCCTAAAACCAAGAGTGAGGCAATCTAAAAGTCCCTAGAGCTCATTCCTATACTTGACATGCGTTTGTGACATAAACATGTGGAAATTGAATACTTCATAGATTGAGTAGTTGCATACTTATACCCTTGACATGTTGTATGCCTTGAAAATATACTTGAATAGGTGTATGAGCAATTGAGATTCAATGAATCTTACCCCTTCCTTTCTCTCATCTTATATGATTTAGGTGGAGTTCAAGATCTAAAGGATAGGAGCCAAGGAGTCTAAATATTCATATCTTAGCAAATTTACTAGTTTTGATGTATTAAAATGTCAAAGTATATATGTATATGTTATTTTGAGTCATGACACTTTGAACAAGTGTAAAATGATGTAAACATAGTATATGTATCAAGAATAGAGTTAAATGAGTGGAAGTGTGCAATTTGACCCTTTGGAAGCTCACTTGTGCATGTACGTTTATGGAAGTGGCATGATGAATTTGAGTTGCATGATGGTTCAGACCTTATGAGAGACTTATTTATGCTATATTTATGCTTTCTAAGTTTCTCAAATGGGTGTGGAGCAATGTAGAGCTCATTTGGACCAAATTTGCCTCTTGTTGGGACCAAAAGTGTCATAATCTTGAGCTATAGCAAAGTCTGACCAAATGACCTCTTCTTGACTTAAAATTTTGTATGTAATTAGATATTGCCTAGAACATTTTGAAAAGCTAAAGGCTAGGTCATTTGGAAGTCTGTGAAATTTTCTATGATTTTTTAAAATTGGTATCAGAAATTCAGATTTGTACCAGTACTATTCATTTGGTAAGTTGTGTAATTGTGTCATATGAGGGGAAAATGTGGTCCAATGGCTACAAAATTTTATAAGAATAAAATAGATATTCACATTGACTTGCATCAACTAAAAGTACCTCATTTGGAGGTCTAAGTTAAGAGATATGAATTTTTAGAACAGCAATAATAGCGCAGCACGACCTGAATCACTGTTCCATTGAATTCCAGTAGCTAAATATGGTTGTTTTGGTCTGAATATATTTCTACCATAAATCTAACATCCATATATTTCCAAATTAGTATTATTTTCATGGATTGGATTTTTGTGAAATTAATTAGACATTTTTGAAATTTATAACAGACACTTGCATTAATATCAGTAGCTGTCCGAACCTTTGCACTTTTTCACACATCAAACATCTCCTGTGTTATGTTTCATCACTTGGATATATTTTTATCATAAATTAAACATCTTTAGCTTTCCAGAATTCCATAGTATGCTTGATTTTGATTTTTTTGGAATTAATTATGAATTTTCAAAGTTGAGGCTCAAAAGTTGCAGACTGAACCCGAGGCAAAACCATGTATGCTTGATGTAAGCTCAGGTTTTTGGTAACGTTTTTAGATGGTTTTGAGTTGTATTGGTGTATTAAAATGTGAGGATGATATGAGAGAGTTTGCAAGGCCCACAAAGCCAAAACGAAGACATTGTGGATGACGTAACACCGTTAAATGGTATTATTTTCTTTGTTTTATCGGGGGAATTCATGTATGAGACTTGTATATATATGGGGGTTAGCTAAAAGAGCTATGGTATTACATTTTATGGTATCATAGTAAAGGTTCAGGTACTTTTGCTCAACATTTGCATCTTGAATGGTATATTTGGCTTGCTTTCGGATGGTTTTCAGGTGGAATATCTATGTATGTGTGTTAAAAATTATGTTGTGGACCAAAGGCTGTGGTTTCTCTTTTCAGTAAAGATGGTTGAAACTCGGAGAGGCCGAGGCAAGGGCAGGGGCAGGGGCAAACCACCTAGAGAACCTAAGGTAGAGTCTGAGGATCCAATGCAGGCTATCAAGGAGCGGATTGACCAGTTTGAAAACGTGATAGCCTAGTAACACTATATGATCTAGCAGTAGCATGAGATGATTATGCAGTTGTAGGGAGCCCTGGCTAGGCAAGAAGAAGCCAGGAGAAAGGCCCCTCCGTTGCCTCTACCTCAGCCATCCACCTTCGGTGCACCTCAGCCATTCACCTCCAGTGCACCCCAACCTTCCACTTCTGGTGCTCCACCCCTACCTCCCCAGGAACCAGCTCAGGCTCTGCTGTCTATCCAAAAATAATTAAATTTAGAAAGAACAACCCGCCAGTGTTTGACGGGGAATTGGATGTTGATAAGGCAAAGGCCTGGGTGATGGAGACTAAGAAGATATTCTCAGTTATGGATTGCACCTTTGAGCAAAAGGCTTAGTTAGCCACCTTCATGTTATAGAAAAGAAGTAGATAGATGGTGGTGCAGCACGAAGTCTCTGATAGAGATGAAGAATTTGCAAATCAACTGGGAAAATTTTCTAGTGCAATTTTATGAGAAATATTTTTCCAGTTTAGTGAGGAAACAAAAGGAGATGCAGTTCATAGGGCTGAGACAGACTGATGATATGACAGTTGATCAGTATGTGGCCCGATTTATTGAGTTGTCTTGGTACTCTTCCTACCTCCAAAGATACGATCATGAGCCCTGGAGGTGTGAGTAGTTTGAGACCAGGTTGAAACCCCTGATCAGAGACAGAGTGACTCCACAGAGGATCAGGAATTTTAATGCCCTCGTAGAGATCAGCAGAGTGATCGAGAATAATCTGAGGGACATTATACCTACTGCCACGGTATCTGGTCAAAGAGGGGCTCCAGAATTGAAGAGGCCATGACCCGAAGAGAAAGCCAGCTCTGCACCTACCAATAAGAAGAAGAGTAAGGTGCAGTAAAGCAGAAGGCTACAGAAAGGGAAGAGGCTTCAGCTCCCAAGGACTCAGTCATCTGCCCCACAATCCACAGTAATCTATTACAAGTGTGGGAAGCCAGGACAAATTGCCAGAAACTGCCCCTAGGTGGATTCAGCGCCTCCGCTTAGACCACCTCCTTCTAAGCCATAGACCCAAGGCAGAGTGTTTTCCCTTTCTCAGCAGGAGGCTAGTGCGTCTTCTAGTCTTATTCGAGGTACGCTCATAGTGAACGATTTTTCTATGATTGCTATGTTTGATTTGGGTGCTAGTCACTCGTTTATATCTTATGACTATGTGAGACATTTGGGTCTGGCCATTAGTATTCCACCATTTGATTTATTTGTCACCACACCCACTGGAGGCCACGTTATTACTTCCCATGCTTGCTTGAATGTCACTATCCAATTTAATCATTGTCATACGACCATCGATTTGATTTGCATTCCATTCCATGATATTGATTTAATTGTGGGTATGAACTGGATGACTGCCAATAATGCTGTCCTTGATTGTGAACACTGCATTGTATCTGTACCTTCTTATGGGACTATACCTAGGATAGGAGCCAAGCTATCTTTTATGACTACTGCCTAGGCTGAAAGATACTTAGAGTAAGGGTGTCAGGGGTTTCTAGTCTTTTTCTCTATACGAGCCGAGGTAGAAGAAGGGATAGAGGAGATCCCGATCGTTAGAGAATTCCCAGAGGTTTTTTCTAAAGATTTTGATTTTAGTGGCCTACCTCCTAAGAGAGAGATAGAGTTCCCCATAGAAATAGTGCCTGGGGTTAGACCAGTGTCCAAGGCTCCATACAGGATGGCTCCCATCAAGCTTGTTGAGCTGAAAAAGCAGATAGAGGAGCTATTAGAAAAAGAGTTCATACGCCCTTGTGTGTCACCCTGGGGAGCTCCAATATTGTTCGTGAAAAAGAAAGATGGTAGCTTAAGATTATGTATAGATTATAAAGAATTGAATAAGATTACTATCAAGAATAAGTATCCTCTCCTTATGATAAATGACCTGTTAGATCAGTTGGCTGGGGCATCTGTCTTTTCCAATATGAACCTTAGATCTGAATATCACCAGCTAAGGGTGAGAGCTGAAGACGTCCCATAGACGGCCTTCAAGACTAGATATGGGCATTATAAGTTCCTTGTAATGCCATTCGGGCTAATGAATGCGCCCGCAATATTCATGGACTATATGAACAAGGTCTTCAGACCGTATTTAGATAAATTTATTGTGGTCTTTATTGATGATATCCTAGTGTACTCCATATCTTTTGAGGAGCATGAGAGGCATCTAAGATTAACCCTAGAGACTTTGAAAGAGAAGAGATTATATGCTAAACTGAGTAAATGTGAGTTCTGGCTAAAAGAGGTGAAATTCTTAGGTCATGTGATCTCATGAGACAGGGTCGCGGTAGATCCCCATGAAGTTGAGGGCGTCTTACAGTGGGATAGGCTTAGGACGATCACTGAGGTTAGGAGTTTCCTTGGTTTGGCAGGATATTATTGATAATTCATTTAGGGTTTTTCTTAGATGGCCTTGACACTTACAAGGCTAACTCAGAAGGATACACCTTTTGTGTGGGATGAGGGATGTGAGAGGAGTTTCTAGGAGTTGAAACTCTAATTAACCACTGCCCCTTTACTAGTCATTCTTGACCCTAGTTTACCATTTATGGTATATAGTGATGCCTCGAAGAGAGGGTTAGGATATTTAATGATGCAACAGGGTAGGGTAGTGGCATATGCCTCTAGGCAGCTAAGGCCTCATGAGGAGAATTATCCCACACATGACTTAGAGTTAGCTACGGTAGTGCTTACTCTTAAGATTTGAAGGCATTATTTGTATGGTGCGACTATAGAGATCAATAGTGATCACAAGAGTCTGAAATACCTGTTCGATTAAAAGGAACTCAATATGAGGTAGAGGAGATGGATGGAATTCCTGAAAGACTATGATTATATACTGAAATACCATCCGAGTAAGGCTAATGTGGTGGCTGATGCCCTGAGTAGGAAATTTATCCATGCTACCTATATGATGATCAAGGAGCAGGAGCTCTTAGAAAAATTTAGAAATCTAAACCTCTCTTGCCAGCTAGTATCAAGTAGATTATTTTTGAGTGAGACCTGGATTAAGAATGAGTTGAGAGTTTAGATCTTAGGTGCGCAGAGAGAGGATAAATTCTTGAGACAGATTAGGAGCGAAATCTCCCAGGGTAGGACCTCAGATTTTGGGATATCTGAAGACGGTGTGATAGTATACCGAGATAGAATCTATGTGCCTAGTAGTAATAAGTTGAGAGAGAAAATTCTAGAAAAGGCAGACAAGAGCAAATATACTATCCACCCAGGTGCCACCAAGATATATTAGGATCTAAAAGGAATCTTCTGGTGGCCAGGAATGAAGAATGACGTCATGGATTATGGAACAAGGTGTTTAGTATGCCAGAAGGTTAAGGTAGAACATCAGAGACTAGTTGGGTTGTTATAACCCCTAGATATTCCTGAGTGAAAATGGGATGGTATAGTTGTGGATTTCATTACAAGTTTACCCAGGACATCCTCTGGACACAATGATATTTGGATAGTTGTAGATAGATTGACGAAAGTCACACACTTTTTAACGATTAGGGCTACTTATTCATTAGATAGATTAGCCCAGTTGTATATATGTGAGATAGTGCAACTTCACGGAGTACCCAGTAGTATAGCATCAGATAGGGACCCTAGGTTCACATTGAACTTCTGGAGGTCATTACAGCATGCCTTAGAGACTAGGTTGCGGTTTAGCACTATTTACCACCCCCAGACAGATAGTCAAACTAAGAGGACCATCCAAACCTTAGAGGACATGCTGAGGGCATGTGTGTTAGAGATAAGGGATAACTGGGATGCATATCTTCCATTATCTGAATTTGCATACAATAACAGTTATCATTCTAGTATTCAGATGGCCCCTTATGAGGCTTTCTATGGGAGAAAGTGTAGATTCCCGTTATGTTGGATTGAGTTAGGGGAGAGGAGTTTACTAGGACTTGAGTTAGTGGACCAAACTACCCAACAGATAGAATTAATTAGAAAGAAACTCCTTATAGCTCAGAGTAGACAGAAAAGTTATGCCGATCGAAGAAGAAAGCCATTAGCATTTAAGATTGGAGACCATATATTCATCTGAGTGTCTCCAGTGACTGGAGTAGGTCTGTCTATGAGGGTAAAGAAGCTCAGTCCTAAGTATATTGATCCATTTGAAATCCTTGAGAAAATCGAACGTGTGGCCTACAGGATAGCCTTACCTCCAAACCTAGCCCAAATCCATAATGTCTTTCACGTCTCCCAATTGAAGAAGTACTTACCAGACCCCTTACATGTCATAGAATATGAGTATATTCAATTGTAGGAGAATCTTTCTTATGTAGTCAGGCCAAAGAGGATTGTGGATGCCAAGTTGAAACAACTGAGAAACAAGAGCATCCCTCTAGTGAAAGTGGTCTGGAAGGGCCCGACGTCTGAAGAGGCAACCTGAGAACTGGAGGATGACATGAAATGGAAATATCCAGAGCTCTTTGCTTGAGGTACATATTTAAATTCTGAAGATGAAATTTATTTTAAGGGAGATGGAAAATGTAACATCTGGTACGTTGTAAAAACACCGAAACGAGCCAATTTGAAAAACAAGTCCTCTGAGATGAGCTATTCAAAGACAAATAAAATTTTGATAAAATTTTAAATATTTTGAGTTGCCCAAGGTTCTCAGAGGCCCCAAAAACCATGAGAAGCCCCGAGACTGGTAAAGTCCCTCCGGTGTACTCTTTCCGATGTTAATTAACTCGAACTTTGATCGATTCATTTAGGAAGGTTTTAGCTTCGATTTTGAGTGATTCCAAAGTTATTTTATTAAATTGGAAACCTAAATTTTATGATAAAAAAGAAGGTTCTAAAAAAGGAGCTAAAACAAAGCCAAACCAGAAATTCCATTACGAAAGAGCAAAAATGAAAACAATTAAGTGTTGGATGAAGTTTCAAGAGGAAAAAGTATCAAAATCCTACTCTTTCCCACCTTTTGCCTTGCATTCTTCCTCCACAAATTCCTCTCTTTTGTGCACCTAAGGAGCTGTGAGTTTTCTCTGAAAATGAGCAAAAGAAAGTCAGTTTAGGGAGGGAGAGGATGAACATGGACTTTAAAGTGGCATTTATAAGCTTCCTTTTGCAAATTGTTTCCATTTTTGCCCTTTCGTAATAGCATTTTTGGTTTGCCTTCTTTTTATCTCTTTTTTTAAAACCATCTTTTCCATCATAAAATTTAGGTTCCCAATTTTATAAAATGCTTTTGGAATCACTCAAATCAGAGCTAAAACCTTCTCGAACAAACCGGTCAAAGTTTGGGTCAACCGAAATCAGAAAAAGTACATCAGAGGGGCTTCACCAGTCTCGGGGCTTCCCATGGTTTTTGGGATCTCTGAACACCCTGGACAACTCAAATTTTTTGTTTAAAAGCCCTCCTAGGTGTTTCTCCAAAATTGTACTTATTTACGAAAATGCCATTGGCCTTTTGGCAAATTTTTTGAATCACTTTGGCCCTAGTTTCTAGGCAATTCAAGGCTCAGATCCTCATTTTCTATTATTTAAAATTTTATCAAAATTTTATTTGGCTTTGAATAGCTCATCTTAGGGGACTTGCTTTTTAAACTGGCCCATTTCGATGTTTTTACAACGTACCGAACGTTACACTTAGTCCTTTCACTTGTCCTTCTCCTAGGCCCTAACTTAGGGTTTTTCATGGGCAAGTTTTCTTAGGTAAATAAAGCTCTCTAAATTCTCAATTTAGGCTTAAAACTAGACTTTTACTATTCTTATGGTTAATTACTATTTATTTGGCCTATTTCTATACTTAGCCTTATTGAGCCCTTTAGGCCATTTTCAAGATAGCAACTTCAATGAATCTAGGCCTCATTTTAACCTATTAGATGACTCATTAGGCTTACATTGAGCTCATTAGAAGCCTCAATTACAATGCCACACTCATGCATGACCATGTATTCTAGTTAGGGTTTTCTATGCATATGAAAAATTCAACTTTTATGATTAGCCTATGTAATTGAAACCAACGCTTTCCCCGATCTCCATAATTCTCAAAAGGATTCTAAATTTCTTAGATTATTATAATGAACATATCAAGCCCATTTTTGAAGGGTAGTATGACATCCCAAAATTAATTAGGAATAATTATAAAGAATTAAGGAATTTTTAAGAGGAATTTAGGAAAATTAAGAGAAAATAGGAATTTTAAGGAAAATAACAAATTTAAGTATCTTAATATAATAATCATTAGCTAGATCATTTTAAGAAAGATAAAAATGATGTTTATGGATTTAAATATGATTTGAGCTCCATGATTAATTTATGTGTGCTAAGAACATTATTAGAGGCCCAACTCCTTTATATTGTGACCTAACTCAATTAAATCCACCCAACCTTGGACTAACACTAGGGGAAATGGACCTAAATGGATAATGGGCTTTTGGGTTAACCCATATTGCCTTAAAACCCTAAGGGTTTTGCAGCCACACTAAATATTGGAGGCAAAAACCCTTGGTTCTGCAAAAGCAAGGAGAGAAAATCATGCATGGGAAGAAGGCTAGGGTTTCTTTAGCACCTTATCAACATTTCTCAATTCTAGAGAAAAGTTTAGTTAAGGTAATCCACATAAAACATGTTCCTCTCATTTTCCTCTACAATTTAGTCTAAATAATTTCTGGTTTAATGGATTTCTATCTCATCTCCAAATCTAAAACTTGTTGTTTTGATGGGTTCTTGCTAATTTTTGGAGCTTAAGACTAGGGAGACTCTTAGGTGAGTATTTCCCCCTCATTTTGATGCACTTCTACTTAATGTTGGCCCTAATGGCTAATTTATATAATAAATATTGATTTTGCATGGAAATACTAAGATTTGGGTGAAGGACATTAAGATTTCTAGAGCAGGGAGACCTAAGTCTGAATTTGAGTTTTTTGGAGTCTAGGTAAGTGCCTCTTAAATAGTTCATGATGATAGAATGATGGGTAACTAATTTTTTTGTATTGGGTGTTGACTAACAAATTATTATTGGTAAATTAGGATCACTAAAGAGTTGGAAACATATCTTACCTTCGGGATTTGATGTAATTAAGTGAGGCAACTAAAGTTAATTTTTAATTCTTTGCATATATTCATTTTAATCTTGTATTTGCTGCACATGTACTATTCTGAAAAGCTAAATGATTGGTTAGGTACTTGAATTGTTGTTTGGACCATGAACATGTCCTTGGTGAAGCTAATGTGCAATTGTCACCCATGCATTATGCTTCGATCTAACATCGAGTTATGATCAAACTCATGAATGCACCGAGCCATGAGTGTGCTCAACAGGGAGTTAGCCTTGTGGATGGGCCTTCCCTTTTATTTCTTTCCATTAACATGTTGTATGTGATTGCTAGTATGAGATAATAGTCATTGGTGTCTCAACTAGTTCATTTGCTAATTGGATTGATAATATGGTATTTGCTATTATAAAATGCACATATATTAGTTAATGTGTTCAAAAGCATAGAATGTTGGTTAATGTGTTTAAAAGTATCCCTTTGGTTACTGAAATTTATATCTCACCCTATTTCATAAGTTAATAATTTTAGGTAAAGGTTCCTCGAGTAAGGAAAATAGGAGGCAAGTGGATGAACATCCCTAAGTTTAGGCCCAATGTGAAAATCGGGCACTTTGGAGGCTTTTGAATTGTACAGATACTAATTTTGTTTAACTTTTATTATGTAGCATCATGTCGCATCCATTTTTGCTAAGTATAGGATTTTAACATTTTGTAACTTGGGATATATTCCCTATGATTAGGCTTTAATTTACATGAATTCTGACGAATGTTATTATTGACCAATTATGGACTAACACATATATATGAAGCTTAAATGGCATTTTATGATTAAGGATGTTACTGTCATATGAAGACATGGTTTGAATTTCTATTTCAAAAAAGTCATTACTAATAGCTTTACTTTAAGTGTGAAATGAGTAGGATAGTATAGTCATTTAAGATCGGGAGCAAGTCTATTTGGACTAAGGAAACTATCTAAGGTGGTCTAAGGTAAAATGGTAGGGAATTGCACACCTTGATATGGTCATTAGTGGCTCTAAGTACCTTTTTGCTGTCATATTTAGTGAGTTGCTGATATATGGCAAGGTAGTTTAGTCTAATTAATCCTTGAGTTCTCAAATAGTAAAACTTAGTAGCCAAAACGTGAGTTTGAAGTAATAGAAGCTAAGAGCACCATGGTGCAAGCTCCTTAGCTGCGACGCAACTTATGTGATGACCCTAACTTCAAATCATGATAATTAAGCTTAAATATGTGATTAATAATCATAAATCAAGGTTTAGAACCATTACAATTAATCAATTTAAGAAAATGTAAGAAAATTTAAACCTTAATGTTATTAAGGTTATTACCCAAATAATCACAACTAGTTATGCACATAAGTGAATCTAATCCTCAATTAAAAATCTTTCATTCATTTATCCATTAATTCCAACTCACAAAAACCTCCTACAAGTGTTTCTAAATCATTCCTTAGCATTATCGTAGGAAAAACCAAGGTTTCTAGGCTAAAAATAAAGGTTTGGGGACTTTTGCTGCAACTTGGAACCTCCTCGTCATGGCTAAGTTGGCTACTGGAACTTAAAAACCAAGTTTCACATCTTACACCATGACCTAAGATTTTCACACCGCAACTAAGTTGCTATCGAGTTCACTTCTCACATTTTCACCACGGCTAGCCTATGTGTCGCCGCAGCGGAAAACGCATCCTGCAGCTACTATAACCATTTTCACGATTTGAGCCATGGTGACTATACTTGCGCTGTGGCGAAACTAGCTACTGGAACACTCATTTCCTGATTTCCTTAACCCGCGTCGCAGCTGAAAAGTTTGCGCCACGGCAAGGTCGCACTCTGTTACCCCTTCTAGGTAACTTTTTATTTTGCACCTTCTATTTGACTTAATCCATTTGGCCATAGCATGACCCTCTTTTGCACTAATTCTCCTTGAGTTTCGCCCGATACACTCTAACTCTCTTTCTAGTAATACTTTAGGGCCACTCTACCTTACTTTATAAGGTTCTAATGGCATTTATCTACTTGACTTACCCAACATATCTTACCTTACCAATCCAAGGCTTAGATATTGAATTTTACTCTCAAACTATCATGCATCAGCAATTTCCATATAATAATAACAATCAACCAAATTCACATACAACTAATATTATCATTCAAATATAAATCCCAAAAGGGTACCATGTATTACTAGTCTAAGTCATCACTTAAGATAACACATGATTACATTTCCACATAAGTAACCATAACTCAGCATCAACTAGGTTCCAAATCAAATACATAAGCACATACCTCAAATATTAGATTGTATAAGAGCTAGCTTCCTATTAGATATATCATAAGTTACCAAAATATAAAACTCCTACACTTAGCAATATGATTACATGATGATGCTATACATGATAACAACAAAATTAGCATCTACCCTAAATCAACTCAGTTCGAGTGTAGCTTCCCACACCAGGTCTCAACTCATGGATATTCATCCACTTGCTTGCCCTTATCCTTACTTGAAGGACCTTTACTTGAAATAGTTAGTCTATGAAACAAGGTGAGATGCAAATCTCAATAACCAAGGCAAATTCCATTCATATATTCCAATTTAATTAACATATGTGCATAGAATCATATAAACATCAGAAAATATACCAATCATATTAGTAAATGAAACAATTAGGCTATTAGTGACTACTATCCCATACTAGCAATTACGATTCTACATGTTAAAAACTAATAATACTGGGAGAGGTCCATCCATGGCACTAACTTCCCAATGAGCACAACCTGGTCTCAGTGCAAATAAGGGTCTGATCATAACCCGGTGCCCGATCAAAGCACATGCACGGGTGGTAGCCGCACCACAGCTCCACCATGGACTCATAAGGTCCAATCATAATATAACAGATAGCCAACCAATTTGTTAGCATTTCAAAAACATAATTGTGTAGTAGATATAAAATTAAATTAGGCATATGCATAGAATTTAATATAATCCTCAGTTACCTCACTTGTAGATGATTTATGGGGAACCAACAACAATGCTATGTCAACCTATGAATACAAAATCAAACTATTACCATTCCTATTCATCAATTATAGTAGCAACCCTATACTCAAATAATTAAACCCTCAACAACTACCTGGAAGACACTTACCCAGCCACTACAAGAACAAAAATTCAGATTGAATGTTTCCTCCACCAAAAACTTCAAGATATCACCCTAAGTTAAGGATATTTTTAGATAAAAATAGAGACCATATCATAAGTTAACTATTGGGGTCTCTAACTAGTTGTAAATGTATCAAAATGAAAAGTTTATACTTACCCAATATCCCTCCTAGCCTCAACCTCAGAAAATCCTCCAAGAAAACATTAAACAACACATTTCAGATTTTAGGTGTGATGAAAATGCTCTAAATGAAAAACTAATTAAGTTAAATCAAAGAGGAAGAGGAAGGGGTCAAGCCATATAACACTCACATTGGCTGAATCTTGGTTTAGATAGGGAAAATGGGGCCAAGAAGGTGGTGAGAAACCTAGCCTCCAAGGGACCTCCGAATTTGCTTCTTGTGTTTCTTGTGTGTTTTGTTTTCGCAGAATGAGGAGTGGCTAAACTGATTTTAGGGTTTAAGTTAGGTCTTGGGCTGACTGTAAGGCCCAATTCTAAGTGGGTTCAGGTTTATGCTTTACTAGACCATAGATTTCGTGAGTTGGGCTATAAAATTTCTAACATTTTAGCAAGGTTTTGGGCTTCTAATTCACTAAACCAGATTGGGTCATTGCTTAGGTGGTTTCTCTTAGGCCAAGTCCCACAATAAGGAGTAGGATTTACACCTAAAATCATTAGGCCTCCATTAGTCTTTAACCATGACCTACTTAAATTAATTATGAGCCTAAATTAAGTTCCAACCCAATTTATTTCTCCATAAACTCCTATTCACATAGGTTTATCTAAGTATTTCATAATAATTATTCTTAATTAGTCTAAATCCATGATTAATACTTTAATTAATTTTTAGGGTGTTATAACTCCAGTTAAAGAAGGTTCCAGAAAGCAATCTCGCTGTGGTATGAGGGGGCTTGTAGCGACAAGAATCAGGAAAAAGTGAGAATAGTGTTCCAGTAGCGTATCTCACGGCAGCATGAAATTTTTAAGCCACAACGTGGATCATGAATTTTGGCCAACGGAGTTACAATAGGTAACCTTGCCACACCACAAAGAGCTTAAGTTGCGGTGGGGAAGGGAATTTTGCACCTTCTAGTTCTAATAGCGAGTTAAGTTGTAGTGTGGATACTCCAAGTCATGGCGTAAGTCTAAAATTTCAATTTTTGAGTTACAAAAACCAACTAAGCTGAGCCAAATGTTCCCAAGTCGCACCTAAGTCTTCAAACCCTTATTTTAATATATAAATCTTGGTTCTCTCTATAGTAATGACATATGTGGTCTTGGAAACAAATGTAAATGAGTTATATGCTTCTCTAATTGACTAAGAATGAAATGGAAGTCTAATATGAGGATTTATTTAATTACACCCATGAATCCTCTTATTCCTTTAATTAGTGATTGGTATTGATTAAATAGGTTAAATTCCTCCGTGTTTTCATTGTTAACCAAATTCTTAATTATGATTGACCTTCACTACAGGAGATTAAGAACTTAATTATAATTAATTAATTTGATTTGGTTATTACAATAGCTAGACCATCAATTCAATGGACAACATGGAGTTTTTCTTGATTTCTATAGTGATTCTCTTCTAATTCAAGCCCTAGATGACTTCTAGTTACTTTAAACAATCAAATGCATATAAGAAAATTTAGAGAGAGAGAGAGAGAGGGTTTTTCTCTCTACACAAAAATTAAGGGGTCTAAGGCTCATGGAATACAAGCTTTAAACATAGTGAACTATACCTCAATTTGAAGCTCTTTAAGCATTCTTCAATTTTCCTTGATTAGATTCTTAAGAAAAGCACCTCTTCGCTTTTTAGAATTCTTTAAAGTGCTCCTTTAAGAGAACTAAAACCATAGGATTGAAGCTTATGAGGAGTAAGCATGTTTCATAACTAACATAAAGGCTAAAAATGAGTAAAAGTGGCTCAAACGCTTACCTTTTTCCTTTCTGTCTCCTCTCTTTACATGAGCTCCATGAAAGATGAAGCAAGCCTACTGCAAGTCTAGAAAATGAGGCCATGGAAGATGCAGAGATGAAGCACATGATTTAAAGGTGGAAAAGTCAACCTTTTTAACAAATGTAAAAATGACGTTTACATCCTGATTTTTCTACACATTAATTTTTAGCCTTATAACTCAATTTTCCTGGGGATTTAAGCTTTTTTTTCTTATTTAGAACCTCTAAAAAACTTAGGCCAACTTTCTTAGGCTACAAGGGCTTAGAACTACGTCAAATAGCTTAAAACAACACTATAGTACTGGCTTTCTCATTTTTTGTGTCATCAGTCTTTTGACCTATTTTATGCTTCTTGGGTATTATGGATAGCTCATCTAACTCCTATATAGTGGGAAACACCATTAAATAACTTTAATTAACTTTTTATTAAGATTCTTATATTCCCACTTTTTTCTGGTGTACCCCTATTTAAGTGCCCCTGAAACTTATTCTTTTTCAAGCTTTCTATGTGTTTTCTCTCTTTGGTTTGCCTTCTACTCTTTTTCTCATTTTTTTTGACTTATTAGGAAGTATATACTCAAATGAAAATACAGGATATATCTTTCATAACTATTATAGTATTTCTCTTACTACATCGAAATTCTCTTGCGGTTACCTCTTTTAAGAATTTCTCTTATTCTTAATCCAAATCCTTCATCTTGATTAGGTTTCTAATTACTTAATATACTTCCTCTTGCTCCTCTCGAGGAGTCTGACCCAATATAAAATATCAAATGTGACACATCACATAAGTTTAACAAAACTCATTGAAGTATGAAGCTTTTGCAATCTATGAATAATTAGTAAATAATACATTCTTTTTATTATAATCTCCTTAAAACTCTATCTTTGACTAAGTAGACTAGTTTTATATCGAGACACTCCATAGAATTCACACATCATCTTGTTTGTGTTATATTTGCAATACAACATACTTCCATTAACATAAAAATCAATTTTTTGAGCAAATAGACTAAGTTTTGATACTAGTTTATTTGCTTTGTACCAATTATCAGGTACGACATTATCATGTGGGAAACTATTTTTTGTAAGACTTGCAAATTGATTATGATTATACTATAATGTATTGCTATCACATTTAATACTTAACATGTGTATGGCAACAGATAGCATAGACTAATTATTGCATCTTGGCCACAATGATTACTAATACACATTTAATAAATCATAAAATTTTTGGACTTCTAAATTAGGCAATGCTTCAACATAATAAATATTATCATAATAATCTACTTCATCATAGTTATCAATATTAAAATCAAGACCAGTTGCATCAAAGATCATTTTTTTCATAATTATTATTATGGTTTTCATTTACTAATTATGAGCTAGATATTGTTCCAATGTGCATGTTAGTTGGCAATGGTTCAATCACACCATAGCATATCCAATACCAATATTCATGTTTAAATCCTCTTTTATAAATATCAGTTTTTACTTTATTAGTACTAAAATATGCTTTATTTGTATGTTTAGAACATAAACATCTAATTCCTTCATTTCTTAAACTAAGTTCATTTTCACAAGAAAAACAAATAAAATTTTCTATCCCATATAAAAAAGTATTAGTATATCCCTTTCTTACAAGATTTAATCTATTACACATTTATCTTTGATTGTTCAGAATTTTCATTTTTTATGATAATAAACAATTTAAATATTATTTTACAAATTCTAATAAAAAATTATCTTAGAAATAATATCAAATGATAAAATTTCATTGCATTAAATGATCAAAAATATTATCACAAAGATTTTTAATATTAATTCATAAATATTATTTAATAATAAATGTTTCTCCAATATATTATCACCAATCAATAAATAATCAATACTATCAAGCAATTATTTATAATCAACAAATAATAACATTAAATATCAAATAATATTTCATAAAATATTATTAATCAATTATTTATACATACGTTTTGAAGTAAGAAAAAAATTGAAACCTTAATTCAAACAAATCTCCACAAAAATGAAATTGGAATCAAAACTCCAATGAAACAAATATCTAGAGAAAGTCTCAAATGATGCAATAAAATCAGAGAAATCAAGGGCAATCCCTGCAAAAATGAAACTAGAGTTGAAACTCTAATGAAAATATACAAAGAAAGTCCTTAATGATGCAATGAAATCGAAGAAATCAAAAAACTTGAAATCTCAAAGAAAATTGCAAATGTGAAGTAAGTAAGAAACAAAAGTAAGAAAATACCAAAAAAAAAAGATAAATAAGGAATATAATATGAAAAAAATTAGTTTATATAATTATGATTGTTTAACAGCTACTTTTTGTAACATCCGAGTTTTCGTAGACATAAGTACTCAAGATTTTAGAATTTTTCTAAGTCTTCTAACAATAGCAAGCATACCTGTTAGCTATAGCGAGTGTACCTATTAGTTATAGCAAGAATGTTGTTCGCTATAGCGAGGGAGCCTGTTCACCATAGCGAGAAGCCATTTAGCTATAGCAAGTTTAGGGCTGATGCGAATTCTAGGGAGCTTTTCGCTATCGCGCTAGCCATAGCGAGAACCGAGGGATTTGGAACTAATAAGAGCTCACTGTAGCGAAAGGTATTTTTTGCTATAGCGAGTTTTAGTCTTAAAAAAAGTGAAAAAGGGAAATTTGCTTTTAAAAGGTCCAGAATTCTTCTCCCTTACTTTAACTGACTTTAGCTGGCAGAGAATAAACCCTCAAAGCTCTAGAAGTGGCACACTAAGGAAGAGAAAGAAAAGGGGGAAGAAACTAAGTGAAGGTAAGGGATTTTATGGTTTATACTTTAGCAAGTTGATTCTCCTCCTTTTTATCTCCCTTTCTATAGTTTTATTAAGGTGATTGGGTGCTATTTTGGGTTTGCTTTGACCTTGGTTCAGAGGGAGAAAGCTAATCCTTGGAAGAGGAGATTAAGGCAAAGAAAGAAGCTCTAGAAGTAGTTAAGAAAGCAAGGTAACTATCTATGCATCTTACTCCTTCTTCCTTGTTCTCTTAGTGTATATGTTTGGCCAAGAAGAGGGTTGAAAGGGGGGAGTAATTTCTGATCAAAAGCAAGCAAGAAATCTAGATTTTTTATGATGGGAACTAGAAAATGCAAAGAAACTTGAAGGAAAATCATGGAAATTCAAGATGGGAAGAGTTAGGGACTCATGGGTCTATTGTGAAATTTGATTTAATATAAGAATTTTCTAGCCTATATGAGAGTTCAATTAAGTTTATGAGACCCTTAGGAAGCCTCCCAAGTGTTTCTTCTTTTAAGGAACAATAGCACACTCCATGGGCTCTTAAACATCTCCAAAATCCATAAAATCCTATTAAAGTGATGTATGACTAGGCTTAGGACTTGGTTTAAGGAAATAATGGAATTCTTTGTTGTAGTTAGGTTCAAGGAAATAATGGAATTCTTTGTTGTGGTTAGGCCCAAGGAAATCTTACTCCACCCATTTTCAAGTTTGTAGCCAAGGGAGGGGAGAAAGATCAAGAAAAAGTGTGTGTAATTGCACTCAAGGTAGCCCTCAAACCTTTCTCTCATGTATGTGCATGGATGTTTTCTTGCCTTAGATGCTTGTATATGTGTTGAACTATGAAAAGCATGTCTAGTTAGTAGGGATATATGTAATGCCACTTATGCGCCTTGAATTGTTTATATGTGTGCATAAGACTTGAATAGATTTGGTAATGTCAAAAGTCCCTTGATAAGGGTGAAGACGAACCAAAAGTCCCTTAGTATGGATCAGAAAAGCCAAAAGTCTCAAGAGGAGTGAAACTTAGTCAAAAGTCCCAAAATAAATGGGTGAGGCAAGTCCAAAAGCCCCAAAAGAGGTGGGTGAGGTAACCAAGGTCTTGAGAGTCTACTTTGATATATTTGAGACTTATGAAATAGAAACTATGTTCTTGATATGCATATGTAGCTCATAGAACATGCATGGCATTCCTTTGTATGAAATTACATCCATATTATATGATTGAAAGTGTATAAGGCTATTGAGATTCTTTGAATCTCACTCCCTTCCCATTACCTAACATGTCTAGGCGGACCAAGTGAACAAAGAGATGGAGGTCATCAAGCTTGAAAAGAAAAGAATGACAAAGAGTCTTGTTATGTAGCCATTTTGTAGTCAATTGGTTGTCAAATGATGTAATCTCTTGATGTACATGTTGTATAGACACTTGAACATATGTAAATACATGAATGTATGATGTATATAGGAGAATTGGACGCAAATGAATGGAATGGCATATTTTTGACATTGAATGGCTAGAATTGCCTATGTATGCTTTATGTATATCTAGGAGTGGGAGAGTGAGTTTGTGAGATATGGGTTTTTAGACCATTGAGACATGTTTAATAGACTATTTTGAAGCTTTCCCATGTGCCCAAGTGGTCTTGGTTCTAGGGGAAGACCATTTGACATTCATAGGAACCATTTTGGGACAAAAAATGACCCCTTTTATGAGCTGAACCCTAACCTAACCAAATGAGTGATTTTGAAGCTGAAATTTTGCACACATATGGAGCTTTTTGTTGGTCTAAGAACCGTATTATTTGGAGGTCTATAGAATTTCTTATAATTTTTCAAAATTCATATCAAAAATTAGTTTTGGTCTGGGCACTGTTCACTTGAACAATTTATATTTTCGTGTCATCTGGGGGCCAAAAGAGGTCCAATGGTTCTAAAATTTTACAGAGAGAAACTAGACATTAACAATGAGCTATAGCAACTAGAAACACCTCATTTGGAGGTCTAGAAAGAGATAAATGAATTTTTGAAGTTGGAACTTACTATCAGTAACACAGCAAGACCCTAAACACTGTTCCATTGGTTTTCATTAGCTTAATGTCATTTTATGGATCTGGAGCTATTTTTCCCCTAAAGTAGACATTAGCTTTCCAGATTGGCATGATTTACTCGATTTGGATTTTTGTGAAATTAGTTATGAATTTTTTAAGTTCATATCAGTAAACTGTATCAGTAAAATAGGGTAGCCAGATCTTTCATGCTTTTCTATTATTAAATGTGGTCCAACAAGGTTTTTCATGCCTAGAATTATTTTTACCCTATAGTAGACATCTAGAGCTTTCTGGAAAGCTATCATTTGCCTCGTTTTGATTTTTCTAGAATTAATTATGATTTTACAAAGTTGATGGTAGAAACTTGAATTTTTGACCCGAGTCAAAAACTTCATTTTCCTGATGTGAGACTCCAAATCCGAATTGTATTAGGTGTTTCATGATGTTTATGACTTATTTAGATAGAATATGAGTAGGAGATAATGTTAGGGAGTCCATAAGGTCCACCAGGAAAAATTTGAATAGTTAAAACACTACGTAACGCTATAAAATCCTATGATTTCGATCCATTTTTTGCTTGAAACCCATGTGTGAAGAATGTATGGAATATAATGTATGGGAAAGTGAAGTTAGAATGATATGGTGTTACACTTTTTCCGAACAGTTAGTTTCTAATGTTAAAGATATGTAATGAATACATAAAATTTAAGCTCAAAATCTTTTATGTTTTTAAAGTTTAAAAATAATTAAAAATGAGGCCGATTGCATCTCACTTGGGTTTCAATCAGGAAAAGCTGATAAAAGTTGCTGCCAAGTAGCTTTTTATTGGTTTCTGGCATAGATTTTTTCTTTTATTGTTTAGCAACTGAAAATTTCTTATTCAACCAAAATTTAATTGGAAACCACGTAAAATTAAAATATATATATTATATTAGTCGGAATTTAATCGGATCCCTAAGCCACAAATTGTGAAGATTGTTTTAGTGAACTGTTTTATTTATCACCTATAGAAACTAATAACCGTTGAAGGTACTAGTAGCTTCATTAGGATTAAATTTTTTTAACCAATAAAAGAATATTCTTCCTATCCATGAAAATAGCATATAACAACACTCTTACATCAATACGTTCCAACCGTATGAAATAATAAATTTAGTTTAGGTAGTTAGCTATGCCTTCTCTAGTCACAAGTAAGCAAATAATATTGCTTATTGGAAATACAAAAACAAATTATGAACAAAAAATTGGATTCTGCAAAAGCCGTATTTCTTATAGAAATTTCAATCAAATCTATATATATTTAAGCAAATTGATTATTTGTTAATCCTGATTCATTGCAACACATATCTACAGCCAAATACTTCTGGCCATCAAACCAAGATATCAATAATGCACTTTTAGTGAATACCAATAATGCACTTTATTATGTTAGAATATTAACTAACATCACTATCTTATTAAATTATTATATCTTATTGATGTGAAGATTAACTAATAAAATCGTCTCCAAAATAAGGAAAGAGATCATTGTTAGAATATTTTATAATTTAAATTATTGTTAAGATATTTCAAATTAAAGATATATTAAGATATTTCATAATTTGTTTAGAGGATATTTTAAAAAAAGATAATAAAGATATTTCATATTATTTGAATTTAAACTTTAAATTTATGATTAGTGGCTTGAAAACTTAAGAAGCAATTTTGCTAAATAAGGCAGTTGAGAGTTAGAGAATTAATGTTTCAATTGAATTTGCAATATTAAATATATCGTGAATCTTGAAGGAAAGTACACAACATATTATTGACTGACATTGAATTTTGAGAAGTTTTTTGACAAAAGAAACTCTTTTAAAATCATAATTATTGAAGTCTCCCTACTTATTTAAAGAAGTTTCTAACAAATCTTTTTCTCCTATTCAACTATTGCTAATTTCAAATCACAAAGTCAAGTTTTGGGATTACTACATCAAATTCATCTAGCATTGTAGGAGGTATTTATAATTTATGTTTTTGCTGTTATTAATCTCAATTAGAGTACTTAGAAATTATTATGTTGATTCTAATTTGTAGGAAATTCAATTTATGTATTTTGAATTTTGTCCTAGATGTGATATCAGAGTCTTAGGTTTTATACATTTGCTTGCTAAAATAGATCCTAAAATTTGTCAGATAAAGAAATTTAGAATTTCTCATATAAATATGAAATCATGAACCCTAATAAGTGAGAATCATGTTTTTGAATGATTTAATAATAATTTATTTAATTAAATTTGTATTTATATGATTGTCAAATATTTGGAAACTTTCTAAGTTGTTAATCCCAAAAACCATGAAGAACAAGAATGTGTGCATGTCTAGATCTGCATTTTATGGCTTGTTTTTCTAGTTCGCGATTCACAAAATTGAAAGCCCATTAGATTCTAAGCGTTTTGGCTTTTGAATCATCAGAATTGGAGTCTTAAAAGGGAGGAAATGATAGGTTTTAATAAGTCAAAAACAAGTCCATGATGGCACAAACTAAGTCAAGTTGACTTAACTCATTTAAAAAAACAACCAAAATGACACATCATTTTGGTCACTTACCAAAACGATATATTTTGGTGTGTCATGGGCCAGCTTCTAAAGGTGTGCCACACAACACATCGTTTAGCTATGGAGTAATGAGATGCACTATTTCATTTATGCTTCCTTTCACACTTAACCTGTGCATTTTTGTCCATTCCATTTTCTGGGAAGTTTTGGGCTGATTTTTGAGCATTTGTTCTTGAAATCTAGACATTTAATTTTTTTTTTAAAATAGAACTTTGTAAAGGGATGCTGGGCCATTGAAATGGGCCATGCATAGTGGGCATAATTTGTTTAGAAAAACACAATTTTTGGGTAAAAAAATATTGAGCCTTTTAAAGCCTTTTTATAATTTTTTTTTTTGGCCTTTTTAGGTTCAAAAAAATTGCATTAGGCCTATGTTAGTATTTATCCATAATTTAGTTTTATTCTTTGAGTTATCTTAATTACTATTTTGACTTATAATTGTTTTTGGACCAAATAAATTATGAAAAATTATTAGTAGGTGATAATTAATTTGCTAAATTATAGAAAAATTATTTTTGGGCAATTTAAACACATCAAGAATTTTGTTAGTGCTATTCAATTTGTCTAAATTATAGAAAATTTATTTTAGGCAATTATGATGCATTTTGGACCTTGTAAAATTATTTTAGAGTTGTTTAATTTTGTCTAAATTTTAGGGAATTATTTTAGATAAAATTTTTGACACATTTATGAAATAATTATAATGGGAAAATTTTTAGTTGTTTAATCACTTATAATTTAGATTATTAATTAATTAAATAAATTCTCATTATGATAAAATTAATTAGTGCATATTTATGGATATTTAATTACACATAATACATCTAGATATTGGTGATTAGCACATATAAGTTAAGGAGTAGCCTCAACATCATTTATAATTGTATACATGTATTTTTTATTTGTTCTTATAAACATAAAGATTACATATGGATTTAAAATATCAAATTTAATTACATAGGACTAATTTTTGCATATTTGGGAATAAAAATAATTAGTTTAAGTGCCACCTAAATCTTGTCCTATTTTGGAAAAACATTTTTGGGAAATTTTGGCACATAAAGGATAAACCTGAGGGAGAATTTTAATTAATTAATCACATATAGTTTTGTTAATTAATTAATTTTATAATTCACATAAAGTCATTATCATATGAGTGCATATGTGTGTGTGTGTGTTTTAATGCACATAAAGAATCTAGATATCTTATTATTAGTATTATATTTAAAAGGTAATCACAGCATCCTTATATGGCTGTGTACATGCATTCTTTGAAAAAAAAAAAGCATAGATATCACATAAGGATTTTAAAACATCAATTATAGCTAGGTATATAGTTATAACATATCTTTATTTATAGAAAGATGGTTATAACTATGTACAAGATAAGGATGAAATAAAAATTACTTCATGTTTTATAAGTAGCCTACAAGTATTAGGAAGCATAAATGCTTTCTAGTTTTATCATAAATGATACACAAATTTATGCTATACTGATATCTTTGCCCACAATGAGATTTTAGTGATACAAAATTTGTATTTAGTATGTCTTGCATTAGTAAGTATATATTTAAAATGTGATGATTAAATGTCTCATATAGTCTTTGTGTAAGCATGATTAAAGTTTAATCCTAAATTTGCAACATTATTATCTCTTTAATTGCTAAAAGATCATTTTGATTAGGGATAATTATAGAATTTAAAAGGAGGCTATCCTCCTTCATTTAAGGTGACCTTAACTATGCTCTACAATAAGAAGAGCATCATGTACCCACTAATACTAGCATGGAAGTTGAGATTTCATTAAGTAAGTGCAGGGAGTGATTTGACTGCCTCAAGTGTTATGTTTATGAAATTTTATTTAAGAGCCAGTTATCTTGGATTTATACTTGAATATAAGAAAGTCAATGACTATTTATAGGCTACAGATGAAATTTAAAAGCCATCACATAAGTCATTAGCTAATACACTAATGGTAAGTTTGTTTCCCATAAAGTGAATTGGCGCTAAAGGTGTTTAAAAGGACATAATGCTTGTGTGAGACATAATTGTATAGCTCAAGTCTCTTGAGATAGATATCTCCCTTTTATTCTTGGTACAAATGATCCTTAATTAGCTAACTCATCAATCTAGGCTATTATAGAATTTTATAAACACATGTAAGGGGAAAAGGACAATAAATGTCTTATTGGACATGTATGTACAAGAAAACAACATACTCATTTTGGAAGGTGGTGAGGTTTTATATGAGGTTTATTTAGTTATTAGCTCTTAGAAGAGAGACCATAAAGCAAAAACATATAATGAATGGTTGCCCTAAAAGAAAAGCTTGATCAGATAATAAAATATATATACTCTTACCACTAGTGTATTTTAAATCTTATTTAGTTCTAACTTACATTAAGTGAGAATTCTTTTAGTTTTGGCATACGATATTAAGACATATTTCCATTGAGAGAGTCAAAATATTTATAAAGAATGGGGTTCATAAATACTTAAATCTTACTAATTCTAATTCATATGTGGACCTTATTAAAGGGTAAGTAGGCCAACATACCATTTAAAAGGAGCTAGAAAAATTTATAAATTGTTAGATGTAACACCATATATTTCTAGCCTTGCCTCATGTTACTTCTAAATCTCATGCCATGAATTACACAGGAAAGTGAGAAAATGGCATTAAAATCTTGTATTTCTTTGCGTTACGCTATGCATAAATTCTTCTTTTGGAGTCCTGTGTGCCATATGGACTTATGTATCACATTCTCATATTTAATTACATAGATACAACTCAAATCCATCACCAAAAGTGGCCTACAACTCGTGCAAATGCATGAGACACACAAATTTCCATGATGTAGCATCGACCAGAAATTTTCATTTTCTGTCATAAATTTTGAAAAACCATAACTAATTCTAAAAAAATTGAAATCATGCATTCTTTACTATTCTGGAAAGCTACACATTTCTATCTTATGTAAAAATATACCTCGGCCATGAAACATCACACAGAAGATGTTTGACGTTTGAAAAGGAGCAAAAATTTGACTGGCTACTGGTATTGATACAACTTTCTGCTATGAACTTTAAAAATATCTAATTAATTCCACAAAAATCTAACTCATGCAAATGATACCAATCTGGAAAGCTACAGATGTTAGCTAGAGGTGAAGAATAATTTACACCAATTTAGGCATGTCTAAGACTCAAAAACTAATCAAATAGTAACTTAGGTCAGTCTAGATGCCTGATATTAGATAGAAATTTCAAAAATTTATATCTTTCTCTCTAGACATCTAAATAAGGTGCTTTTAGTTAATACAAGTCACTGGGAATTTTCTTTTTCTCCCTATAAAATTTTGTGGTAATTGGACATCATTTGCTCCTTGAGTGACAAAATTCATTTTCGGACCAGTGTGAACACTACCTTGAATCAAAATTAGAATTTTTTTCAACTTTGAAAATTCATCAAATATTCCATAGACCTCCAAAAATTTTATAATTTATCTTTCCAAAAAGCTCTCAAAAGTTCTAAATATGTGCCAAATCTCAGGTCAAGAAGAGTTCATTTGGACAAAAAGTTATATAGGTTTCCAATATGGTTAATTTTGGTCCATATTAGATACCAAATGTGTCCAAAGGGTCTTTCTTGATGTTTGGCACCTCTTGGAAAAGTTTAAAAGTATGAATATGACTTGTATGAACTGCCCAAGTAGTCCCAAATCTCATGCATCTCAATTTGGTCATTCCACTTCCATTTACACATACATTTCCATGATGCAAGTTTGCCATTACATCTTCAAATTGCACATTTCCGTACATATAACTTTAAACTTCATTTGTACATGTTACATTAGCATAATTACACATGTTCATAACATCATGGGATATATACAACCATAGATTACAACAATTGTCATTCATATGGCCTTAAAGAGACAAAACTTATACACTTTGATGTCAAAATTTCATCTCCCAAGGTGTGGGCTCTCATTGCCTTATCCACTTGGTCCACCGAGCATGTTAAAATATTAGAGAGGAGGGAATGAGATTCAAAGAATCCCAATAACTCATCTCCCTTTCAATCACACATAAAGCATGCAATACAAGACTTAAAAATGCACACATGGACATGTTAACTGTGACACCTTAACCTCTAGCTCATACCCAAGGTGCTCTCTAGCCCATATGGCAATGCGGAACTCATAAGGGAGACACTTTCTCTACCTTATGCTTACTCTCTCTATGGCACTATGTGTGGGTAGAGCTCCACTTTGAAGTAATATGGACCGGTTGAGCTCTCTCTCTATCCTTCCTCATGCTCAATTACTCTTTTGAGACTTATTTCAATCCCTACTATATGCTTCAAACTCATGGAAAGCAAAAAGGGATTAGAGACATGCATTTTCGCTATGGGCAGATTTTGCTTCATCTCTGGGCTAACTTTGGAAATTCATAACTAAATGCTGAAAAATCGTATCTGCATGATCTGGGTCATTCTAGAAAGTTTGAGACGTCTACTTCATGCTAAAAATACTTAGAAGTCTCAATCTCTCACTCATTCTGCGTTTGACATCGAAATAGTTCACTGGTCAGAGGGAACTTCTTTGCTGTCACAGTTTACTGATATGGACTTTGAAAATGTCTAACTAATTCCAAAAAAATCCAATGCTCATAAACTCTATCTCTATGGAAAGATGTGGATGTTAGCTAGAGGAGAAAAATATCTCTAGATCATTCCACCAAGGAAATTCCCCGGAAACCGATGAAACAGTACCTCGGGTCTGGTTGGGGGTCTGATTCTGGGCAGGAACTTCGAAATTGCACAACTTCCTCTCTGGACCTCTAAATGAGGTGCTTCCAGTTCCTACAAGTCACTGTGACCATCTTGTTTCTGTGTATAAAATTTCGTAGCCATTGGACTACGTTTGCCCCTCGGATGACATGATTTCAAAACTGACCAAATAAACAGTGATTTTCTGAAATCCGAATTTCTGATGTCAACTTTGGATGCTCATAGAAAATGCTATAGACCTCTAAATGACATGAACTCTAGCTTCCCAGAAAGCTCTAAACATACTCTAGTTCCATGTCAAATCTCATGGCTAGAAGAGGTCATATGGCTATTCTATGACATCATGTGCAAAATGGCCCTTTCTTGGCCAAAAGTGTGGCTAATGGGGTCCCATCTTAAGTTTTCTACTTTTGTGACTCTTTGAGCACATGAGAAAGCATCTATGGGAGCTATCAATCATGCCTCAAGTATCTAATAACTTAGATTGGGGAAACTCACTACCCCATGCCCACTTATGCACCCTTATATACTAGGCTATCATGGATCATTTCTCATTCAACCATGCTCTTTCATTCATCTTAAAGCTCATTCTCATACATTCATCATTAATACATACATTGTCTTACAAAATTTGTACATGCTACATCATATACATCATTTACATCTCATGTACAATTCTCATATACAATGTATTACGAAAACTTTACATTCTTCTTCATCTCTATCCCTAGCCTCATGCTTGTTGGTGGTTGCTCCCATCCCTTATCTCACTTGGGCCACCTGGCAGGGTTGGATGGTGGAGAGGGAGGGTGAGATTCGGAGAATCTCAGTAGTTCAACTCTCATTCAAACATACATATATTGCATGCAACAAGTCTCATTATGCATGTATGGCATGTTAGCATATAAAACATGATGAAAAACATTTAAAACATGTGAAATGGCCATGGATAACATTCATGAGCTCGCTGAGTACTTGGATCGGCCTCACCCCTTCCCTTATGGCTTTTGGATTTTCCTTCCCATTCTTTTAGAGGTACTTAGACTCACCCTTACTCTTTGGGAGTCAACCTCATTTTGGGAGACATGGCTCAACCAACTTAGGGCTTCGGCTCATCCTCACCTCGGCTATAGGGTTATTGGCTTTTCCATTTCCTCAAGCAAACCAATCAAGCATTTAAAATATCATCTCAATCATATCACATAATCATGCTAACACACTTCTCATAGCTCATCTCATTCATACACACAAGCAAGACAATGTAAACACACAATTATGCATGAGAGAAAGTGGAGAGAACTACTTTTGTTGGCTATCTACTACTTGCTCTGTCAATGGTCTCCTCCCTTGTTGATTTCACAACAACTTCTAGATGGGAGAGTTCCCTCTTGAGCCTAACCACACAAAAGCATGGAATTAACACCTTACTACTCAATTCTTAAGCTAGGGATTACTTCTAATCAGCTCTACTGAGCTTCTCACTCTAGGTCTTTTCCTCTCACTAGGGTCCATCAGCTATCCCTCTCTTTTCTCAACTCTTAAGCTCTTTAAGAAAGGGGAAAAGCAAGATAGAGAAGACTATATACTTCTAATCTCTCTCAAGAATGGTTTCCCACTCCCTCTCCCCTGAACCAGACTCAAAACCTAGCCATTTTCTACCATTTAAACCGTAGGAAAGAGGGGAAAAGGGGAGAAGGGCAAAATACTAAGAGGAAGTCATGAGAATCCTTACCTTTCTTGTGCTTTCCTCTTCTCTTCAGCTTCTCTCTCTCTCCTCTGCCCTTTTCTCTCTCCTAAGACGAGTTTGAGTGGGTTAGAAGAAGAAAGAAGAGATTTGGAAGCTTTTAAAAAGTCAAATTCTCTTTTTCTCGCTTTTCTGGACCGCTCTCGCTATAGCGAGTTAGTGACCTCGCTACGGCGAGCTCGTGTCTGTTCCAGACCTCTGCCTTCGCTATGGCGTCGCTACGGCGAGATCGTGTCTATTCTCGACCTTCGCTATGGCGAGATCGTGTCTGTTCCAGACCTCTGCCTTCGCTATGGCGTCGCTACGGCGAGCAACTCCCTGGTCTCTATATGGAATGCCACACTCGCTATAGCTAGGAACAATTTCGCTACGGCGAGCAACTCACTGGTTTTTGTATGGAATGCCGCACTCGCTATAGCTAGAAACATACTCGCTACGGCGAAGAGGCATTCTCGCTATGGCGATTCCATATCTCGCTATGGCGAGAAGACTTAGAAAATTCTCAGCTCTTCGAAAATTTTTCAGCTTCTCTTTCCTTTTCCTTTTCTCATTTCTTTTCTATTTTCTTTTCTTTTTCTTGGCTGTTACATTAACATATGTGAGCATTTAAGAAACATTCTTGGCATTTGAACAAGTCATACATAGCATGCATAGGCTTGCCAAGTAAGTGGATTAGCTTCACCCATTCACTTGTAGATTTTGAACTTGCCTTACCTATTTTTTTAAGAGATTTTTTACTCAACTTTACTCTTGGGAGTCAACCTCACTTTTGGGAGACTCTTTACTTTATCTCAACCAATTTTAAGGGTTCTTGGCTAATCCTCACCATGGCTAGAGGGTTCTTGGCTTCTCCACACTCAAGCAAACCAAGGAAAGCACATAAAATATCATTTGAATGCATAAAACATCATCATGGTACCATGGAATAAAAGCTCATGCTAAAATATTTTTTATAACTCAAAACATATATACATACATTTAAAGAGAATGTAAGCACACATCCATGCATGAGAGAAGGTGGAGAGAGCTACCTTCCTTGCATTCACACACTTTTTCCTCTAGTCTTGAATCCTCTCCCTTAACTTCACACACCCAAGAAGGAGGAGATCACTTCTCTTGGCCTAGACACATTATATGGAAATTAATTATACTTTTGAATCAAATTTTAAGGCCACACAATCACTAGAAAAGCTAGGTGATTCATAAGGTTCTTTTATGGTTCCATAATACACTTAATGAAACAACATTTGGAAAACATCATCTTGGCTCCATTCTCTCCATCTATTTATGATTCTTGACTCCATTTAAACCTCTTGGAGTCATCACACAATCAATTCTAGGAGCCTAACTAAGTGTTGCTTCTTTAAGCCATATTATGGAACATATAAGGCCATCTCACTATCTATGGTTTCTAAAACTTTTTCAAGGCTTCCTCTCATATTCTCCCATCACACATGATTCAAAACTAAGCTTAGAAGGAATTAAAACACTCCCTAGGTGTATGAACTCTTCTTAGCCAAAGCTATGCTTCCATATGGCACCAATGGAGTTGTTTTAATTTCTTTGATGGGAGAAGCATGTGGGAGGCTCTCCTGGTGTCTTAGGAACTCATATATACTCTTAGATAACTTAAATTACTACTAGGAAGTTTTATCTTAGTTTAGGTGCAACCAAATCTCTAAATTTCATAACTTTCATTATAAAGCTCCCTTTTCAATTCTAGTTGTATATTCTTAATCCTCACACTCCATAACTTTTGGTTCCATCAAGAACACATGAAGAAAAACTCTTCTCCTCATTTTCTCTCTCTAGATTGAAGCTTAAATGGCTTGAAAACATAAGATTTTGTAAGTGTTTTAAGTAAAGTCTTACCTTAAAATGGAGCTCTATTCGCGTAGATTATTTTTCATTGATTGATTTCTTGAAAAGATTTCCTTTTTAGCTTGGACAGACCTAAATCTTCAAATTTTCAAGAAAAGAAAACCACCATTAGAGAGGTCTTAGAGAGAGGAACAACTCTCCTAACTAGCACGGGATAAAACGGGGCCGTTTACTTACCTAAATGGAAGCTTAAACTTCTTCTCTATCTCCCCTCTTGATGTCATGCCATTGCTACCCATTTTTCTGCATGGAAGCTTGGAGGAGGTGATGAGGTGTAATCTTACTTAAGAAGCTTCTTTTACAATTTTTCAAAATGACCATTTTGTCCTTATGCGCCTGTTTGCTCCATTTAGGCTCATTTTAACCATCTTTTTCATCATAAAATTTAGATCCTCTAATTCATAAAATGCCTTTGGTTTTATCCAAATTGGATTTAAAACCTTTATGAACGAACTGGTCAAAATTCGGGTCAACCGACATTGGAAAATGTCCACCAGAGAGGCTTTAGCTGTCCCGAGGCTTCCTATGATTTTCAGGGCCTTTGAGAATCTTGGAAAACTCAAAACTTTCATTTAAAAAGCCATCCTATGAGAATTCCAAAATTTGCTCAAAATGACGAAAATACCCTTATGTTTCGTTAACATTTTGTTACATTTTGTTTCTTCATTCTAGCTCCATTTTTCTTTCTGTTTGAACTTGGGATTCTTATTTTTAGGAGTCTATAATGCTTCCTAAATTTTTTGGAAACTTAACTAAGTTATTTTGAGGGACTTGCTTTTGTATCCGATGAATTTCGTTCCTTTACAGAAAAATTATACATTATATTTCTCGCATTTTCTCTTATTTTTAGAGAACCGGATATTACATTAGGCATTTATACACATTAACATCTGTTGTCTTAATTTATGTTCTAATGGTTAGAAACTTTTCATTCCCTTTGTTAGTGACTTCTTACCCTACATGTATATCTATTTACTTTAAAATTAAGGTAAGGCCTGAAGCCTTTAAGGTGTATAAAACAAAAGTAAAGAAATAATCTGGCAAACATATTAATATAAGTGAGATCAAATAAAGGGGATTAATATTTTGACAAGTACACACTTAATGGACAAGCACTCAAGACAATAGTGTATACTTCGAAGAGGATTTCAACAAAGGTTGTATCTAAAACACCTTTTGAAATCTAGAAAGGTTGAAAACCTAGTTTGAATCATACATATGTATGGGGTTATCCTACAAAGGTAAGAATGTATAACCCACATAAAAAGTAGTTAGACTTTAATATTATCACTGCATATTTTGTTGGCTAGACATAGAAGTCTAAAGGATATGAGTTCTATTATCATTCACATTCAACATGTTTTGTTGAAACTAAAAATGTGAAATTTCTTAAAAAATAATATAATTAGTAGGAGTGATCAAGCATATAACTTTGTTAATAAGAATGATCACACATAACAAATTACCTTCACTACTTCTGGTAGAACATTAGTTTTATATGATACACCCATCTTGTTGGGTAAATGTAAAATATAATGAAGTTTTTGAAATACCAGTTGAACATGCTAGACAATAGAAGCATCTTCATCTTGAAGGTTTTACCATTCATGAAAAGGCATTTCAGCTAGTAATAAAAGATACTCCTGTTGAGTAATCTCAATCTTCACAACAAGTTGAACTAAAAAGATCAATTGGGGCTAGAAAATTGGTGATTCCTAGTAACAATATAATGTGCTTTATGGTATTTGACTAGAAC
Source organism: Erythrophleum ivorense (assembly GCA_026724425.1). Taxonomy (NCBI): domain Eukaryota; kingdom Viridiplantae; phylum Streptophyta; class Magnoliopsida; order Fabales; family Fabaceae; genus Erythrophleum; species Erythrophleum ivorense. The sequence goes on from JAIUCV010000017.1 coordinate 662,148, forward strand.
ATAAATATTGATGATATCCTATAACATTTTCACAAACAATTAGTGATATAAATTCCAAATTATGGCATGATAACTGAGATGAAATCCAAGGCAAACATCAATGTTTGGGACCTTGTATAGTTACTTAGCGAGGCTGAGGAAATTGGTTGCAAATGGATCTTTAAAATCACAAGGGATTCACTAAGTAATATTAAGCACTATAAAGCAATATTGGTTGCTAAAGGTTTCACTGAAAAAGAGAGATTGATTATGCAAAAGCATTATCTCTTGTATTAAAAAAGAATTCCTTTTGTATCTTCATAACTTTGGTTGCCCAATTTGATTTGAAATAATAGCAAATGAATGTGAAAATAGCCTTCCTCAATTGTGATCATAAGGAAGAAGTATACATAAAATAACTTGAAGGGATCAATTGATGCCTAGAAGAATTTAGTATGAAAGATTAAGAAGTCCATTTTCAGACTTAAGCAAGCCTCATTATAGTGTTTATACCATGATGTGATCACATTTTTGGGTTTCATTGAAAAATATCATGGATCAATATTTATATCACAAGGTTAATGGGAATGAAGTCATCTATTTAGATGACATATTGTTTATATCTAGTGACTTTAGAGGCTGTTACACAAAATAAAATAGCTTTTGTTCAAGAACTATGGTATAAAAGATATGGATGAAGTATCATATGTTATAAATAAATGAATCTATAAAGAAATAAATCTCAAGGTATCTTGAGCCTATTATAAGAAACCTATATTAACTAAGTACTTAAATATTTCTTAGTAAAAGATTTGTTCACTAAATGTGACACCCATAGAGAATGTTCCTCCTATTTCAGTAACTAAAAGTTTAATGTTTGTTTAAATTGCACAAAGTTGGACCTAGTTTTTGCTGAAGGAATGTTAGATCGAAACAAAGCCATCCTTAGATCATTAAAAGAGCTACAAAGATTATTATAAAATACATTTAAGGTATATTAAGTTTTGTGTTTACATATAGGAGAACTAATAATTTAAATGATGTTGGTTATATAAATTTAGACTTGATAGGATGTATTAATTCTAAAAGGATCAACATTACAATATATCTTCATGCTTGCTAAATAAGCTATATCACAGAGGCATGCAAGAATGCTAAGCAATATTTGATTGCTACTTTTGCCATGAAAAGACTAAATTTATATCCTATTTTTTACGCAAGTTTGCAAGGTAATTTGATTGAAAAATTTCATTGCTAGGTTTCAAATTCTGGATTTATTTTGAGCCCATTAAAAAATACTATGAATACATAAAGACAAGTAGTCATAGAACACATAAAAGAATGGAGATTGTTTAATTGATAGCATGCATTTAAAGGAATTTAAAGATCATATGCCTTAGATGGGTCTTAAACCATGTTTGGTTTAATTAAGGTGCATAAAGTGATGAAATTCAAATTATGGTTTCTTTTTTGAGTATATACATTGTGTAAGAATAACAAACATTTGAATTTGGAGCTAAATAAATATTTAAGGTTTATTCATAAAGATTATTGCCCCATAAAAGTTTAAAATATATTGCATTTGATACATAAAAGGTAACACTTATTTTCAAAGGATTTGTTGTTATGATTGTTGTAATATATATTTAATTTACTCAGGAACATACTATCTAACAAATTATATTCAAGCCAAGTGAGAAAATATTAGAATATTTTATAATTTAAATTATTGTTGGCATATTTTAAATTAAAGATATATTAAGATATTCCATAATTTGTTTAGAGGATATTTTAAATAAATATAATTAAGATATTTCATATTATTTGAATTTAAATTTTAAATACTTTTAATAGTTGCCAATTTTTTCAAATAAGGCAACTGAGAGTTAGTGGATTAGTGGCTGAGTTGAATTTGCGTGAATAAATATATTGTGAACTTTGATAGAAAGTACACAATATATTATTGACTGACATTGAGTTCTAAGAATTTCTTTTGCAAGAGAGACACCCCGAAGCCACCATCACTATAGTCTCCCCATTTGTCAGAAGAAACTTCTCACAAATCTTCTTTCTCCTACTTTGTTGTTGTTATTAATTTCTGATTGCAAAGATAAATTTTGGGATTATTGCATCAAATTCATCTAACGCGACTAAAAATATTTATGGTTTGTGTTTCCAATGCTTATAATCTCAATGAGAGTATGAGGAGATTATTATGTTGACTCTAATTTGCAGGAAATTCACTTTATGTATTTTGAATTATATCCTACAATAGTTGTATATAATTTTATATTTCATAAAACGTTGATTCAACTCCAAAAGGCATAGTAAGAACTTTTTGAGCACTTCATCATAATGATCTCATAAAGTGACAGTAATCACCTTGAGAATAACAGAGGATAACTGGAAGGAAGTTGACCTTTATAAGCTTTTGTCATAGTCCCCTCCTTGTCCTTTGCACCACTTTAAAGCCTAGATTGTCAAAGAGCATAACTGATGCTGTCCCATTCTAATCCATCCTTATAATATAAATTTTGTATTTGTTGGTGGATAAAAATGCAATAATTATTGATCTACAACTTACTCAAAGATATTAAGGGAAATTAATTAGAAAAAAAGTGAGAAAAATAAAGTAGAATTGAGAGATTGATGAATTATTATGCCTAAGAATTATTAAGAAAAGGTATTATGTGGCACTTGAGGCAAGTGATCAAATTGTCTGGTACTAATTAATATTTTTCTTCGACACTAAATGCAAAGAATCATATTCATCCTAAGTTTATCTGAATCTTTTAAACAATTGTTAATATGATGCATGTGCCAAGCTGTTAAGCATAATAGAATGTCAAGACGATGCTTATAGAAGTTTTAGTTTTGAGTATGAAGATATAACATGAATGGAATACATACCTCTGATAAATATTCTAATAGTTGATCAAGGGATAAATGCCGTGGCATATGGTGAGTAATTCATCTTCTTTGGTCTGTTGATTGGCTCGAAAATTGGGGCTATCACTACACAAATCTCGCCATCAAAATATTTTTTTCAAATATATCACCAATTTTTTGTAAGAACGCAAAAATATCTCTTTCACATTTAACAAAGACCTTTTTTCTTTTAATTAAATAAAAACAAGCGAAGTATCACGTCCCCTTTCTTGTTTCTTTTTCCCTAATTTAGATGGGGACGCAGATGAGGGTCATTAACGTTCCCCAAAATCTAAGATACATATAAGATGAGGGGAGGGGTGGGGTGGGGACGGGAGAGGGTAGTATTTTATATATATATATATATATATATAATTTTAAAATATAATTAATAATAAATTTTCAAATTATGATTTTTTGATAAATTTATATTTCTAGTTATATATCTAATTATAATTTACTTATGATAGTAACATGAACAAATAATAAACTAAATAAACATCTAGAAATAATTATATTCCAAATCAATTCTAATAGGATTTTGATTCTTTTTGTTCCAGAAAAGTTAAAAACTTGTATAATTAGATTATATCTAAAATCTAAAAACTAATAATCTGTAATCTAAAAATCTAAAATCTAAAAATTTAAAATTTTATTACTTGTTTTAAAGAATTTTTTTAACATGTAAAGAATTTTATCACGATTGAATAATAAATATCTAATAACAAAATTTTTAATTAATTTACTATTATTAACTTTTATTTAAGAATGTTTTTAATATATTATACTATTAAATTATAATTTAAAATATAACTTTATTTATAAAATCATAATTTATAAATTTATTATTAATTACATTTTATAATTTTAAAATAAAACTAAATAAAATTATATTTATTTTATATAATATAAAATATAATATTTATCAAATGTGATAGTTAGTAATGTGTTAATGAACAAATTTATCATATTATCGTATGAACAATCCTGTTAAACATCTATATTATTATTATTTTGAAGATTATAAGTGAAAAAAAAAACTTTAAAGATATATGTTTTATTCTTTTCCTTTAATGTATTCTCCTTTTGGTTAAGTTATGCATGCTTAATGTAATAACCCAAAATTTTCAAAGCTAGAAAATAAAGGGAATTTGGATATAAATTTTAAACTTAATAGTGGAACACTAGGATCAGGATCATTTATAGTATAAAATAATGTAACTAGTAAAAAAAAAAAGTTAACCTAAACTTCAGGCATACTCAGGCTAAATAAAAATTTTGGGGTTTGAAAATATTTTAGGGAGTATAGAAATCTATCTTTGGCATTCCTTAAACTAAAGTACGCATGGACTTAGGTTTTAAATTTTGAGGAGAGAGAGAATTAGACCCAAGCTTGAGCATAATCTCTGGTGGTCATTATTGAGGCAAGCTTGTGAAGGAACCCAAGTTCTAATCTAAACTCTTAGTCTAGAAGTAAGAAGGGATTGAATTAGATTTCAAAATTATTTTTCCTTTTCTAAAATATTTTGATTCCTTTTAAGATTGTCAAATTCCTAATTAACAAATTTCTACTCATTTAAAAGATATTTTAAATAGAAATATAAGTAGAGTAGGAAAGAGAAAAAGCACACAACTAATTTAGACTAAATTGTTCTAAGTCCAATCCCTAACCACACAATAATAGATTTTTATTAATTGTGGATAATCACCAAAAATACAAAGCAACCTTAAAATATAGGCACAACTCCCTAGCTTTTACAATCTTTCCCAAAGTAACCTTATATCGACTGTCAACACATGGCTTCTATGTCCTTTATTCACTCTATTAAAATTTTCTCAATTTTTTTAGAAACTCCAAATACATGACAACCTCACAAGTTCAACCTTATGATTTTTACACCCTTTCTCTCTCTAGGTTTTTCTCACAAAACACTTAAAACTTTTCCAAAATTTTTCTCAAGATACCAAAAAACTTTCCTTATAAGTTTTTCTCAAAAACACCTAAAAACTCTTCCTCAAGCTCATTACAATTAGGTGGCTAAAATATTTGGTGTGGAAGTTTTAAGCTAATAATATCAAAGGTTTTTCATCCTTTTTTTAACTTTTTTTTTATTTTGTAAGTTTATAACATTATTATTTATATATATTTTTATGAAAAAATATAGAAACATTTATCTCATATTTTAATCTGTATGTTGCACCATACATTTTATTTATGTTCCAAATTTCTAACTTATATAATCCTTGTAGGTTCTATTTTTTTTCTTTTAAAAACATTCTTTTATTTCCTTTTTAATATCTTATTCAAGGCACATTTTTAAGGTGTGTTTAGATAACAAATAATTGTTAGAAAAATAATAGAAATAGAAAATTAGAAATAGGCTTTGAGACGTAAAAATTCACTATCTTTAAAAAGTGATTACTTATATATAAGGATTGTGAACACCGTATTTTGTCTGGGCATACTCCAAAAATAATAATAAAATTAAACTAATAAAAAAATAAAAATAAATAAAAATAAAAATCAAATAGGTTCTTTTAGTTTGATAAGCTAAAAAAATCAAAAGAGAAAGAATTTAAAAATAAAATTAAATAAATAAAAATAAAAGCCCATTAATCTAAAATTAAAACAAAAGAAAAATCAAAGAGGGAGTAACAAAAATTCAAAATAAATGGAATTAAAAAAAATTAAAAAGAGACTAGAAAAAGAAAAGAAAAAATGAATTAAAAATAAAAATAAAAAAGGCTAAAAGCAGACAAAAAATTATTAAGAGAATAATAATTAAAAAAATTCATCAAAAAATAATATATATATTTAAAAGGGGAAACCTAAGATAAAAAAATTTTTAATTTTGGGGCTTAATTCAGGAGAGCCCAAGCCAAAGTAAAAAAAAATCAAAAAAAAGAAAAGAGTCCAAAGAAAAATAAGTTGAGAGTCCAAAATCAGCTCAAAAATTAAAAAAAAAAAAAACCAAAAAGCAGGCCCAATCCGGATCTAACCAAACCCAATCACTTGAGCCCATTCCCAGATCCATAGGAAACCCTACCCGCTTCTTTTTCTCCTGGGCACGCTTCTGAAGGAGGGGAACCACACACACAGGCACTCACTCAAACACACACAGAGGAAGGGAGACAAAGGCGTCAGAGAAAGAAAAGAGGGACATGGACAGACGGGAAAAGCAGGGGGACAGACACAAAAACGGGGAGACTCACTAGGGCAACGGACAAAGGGTCAGAAGGAGAACGAAAAAAGGCAACACGGAGAGACGGGAAAAATGGAGGGAGTGAGGAGAACCAAGAGAGAGTGAGAAGAAGGATAGCACGGGGGAGAAATGGGGGGGTTTGGCTTCGAAAGAAAGGAGCATCATGGGGGAGATAAGGAGAGACTGTGAGACAGAGGGACGCAAAAAAAACAAAAAAGGCCATAACACAAAAAGGGCATACGTAGAGACACAGAGGAAAGGGGGGAGGATACGGAGAGAGGTGTAACAACCGGGAAAAAGAAAGAAGAAGAAAAGAAAAGAAAAAGAAAAAAAAAGCTGAAAATTTTTGGAAGCTGAAATTTTTCTAAGTCTGCTAGCTACAACCCAGCTATAGCGAATGTACCTGTTCGCTATAGCGAGAAATGGTCTAGCTATAGTGAGACTGCCTTCTAGCTATAGCGAAAATGCTTCTAGCTATAGCAAGTTTGGGCACCCCATACAAAAACCAGGGAGTTGCTCGCCGTAGCGCACGCTGTAGCGAAGGCAGGGGTCTGGGACTGATTCGAGCTCGCTGTAGCGAGGGTTATGGCTCGCTATAGCGAGGGTTAGTCCGGAAAAGCGTGAAAATAGAGAATTTGACTTTTTAAAGCGTCACAACTCCTTCTTTCACTCTGTAACCGACTTAAGCTCACTTTATGAGAGAGAAAAGTGCGGAGGAGAGAGAGAGAAGCCTAGAGGAGGAAGGAAGAACAAGAAAGGTAAGGATTTCCATGGCCTTTCTCTTAGCATGTTGTTCTTCTCTCCTTATCCTCTCTTTCTATGGTTTTAGTGGTTAAAGTAGCCATGTTTTGAGCTTGGTTCAGAGGAGGAAAAGTGGAAAACCACTCTTGAGGGAGGTTAGAAGTCATGTAGCCCTCTCTTGTTTGCTTTCTCTCCTTAAAAGTTTGAGAGTTGAAAGAGGAAGGAGAGTTAGTGGGATTATAGAGAGAAAAAGAATCCTAACTCTTACATGCTTAGTGGGGTTGTTAGAAAGAAATCCCTAACTTATGAATAAGTATTCAGAAAATAATTCTATGCTTCTTGTGTGGCTAGGCTCAAGAGAAGCACTCCCATCTAGAGTTGATTGTGAAAACCACAAGGGAGGAGACAAGTTGAAAGGAAAAGTTGTGATTAGCTAAAAAGGTAGCTCTCTCCACCTTCTTTCATGCATAATTGTGTGCTTACATTATTTTACTTGTGTGTATGTATGATTTGAGCTATGAGAAGTATGTTAGCATGATGATGCCTTATGTGTTTTAATGATGTTTTATATGATTTCTTGGGTTTGCTTGAGTATGGAAAAGCCAATAACCCTTTAGCCATGGTGAGGATGAGCCAAAACCCTCAAGTTGGTTGAGACAAAGTAAAGAGTCTCCTAAAAGTGAGGTTGACTCCTAAAGAGTAAGGGTTGAATCTAAGAACCTCTTAAGTATGGGTGAGGCAAGTCCAAAATCCACAAGTGAGTGGGTGAGGCTAATCCATGTACTTGGCAAGCTTTCTTATGTTATGTATGGTCTACTCACATGTTGAGAATGTTTTTCTTTTATCATGGCCAGTTTAAATGTTGCAAATGCTTTCATTATGATTTTATATGCTAATATGCCATACATACATAGTAAGACTTGTTTGCATGCTATATATGTATGATTGAATGAGAGATGAGCTATTGAGATTCTTTGAATCTCACTCTCCCTCTCCACCATCCAAACATGCAAGGTGGACCAAGTGAGGCTAGAGATGGGAGCCACCAAGCTTGAAGTTAGGGAGATTGGTGAAGAAAGTGTAAAGAGCTTTTGTTATTCTATGTAGTTAAGCTAGAGGATATACTCTAATGATGTAATGATGTATATGATGTAGCAAGTCTAGATACTTGTAAACCAATATATTTATTATGTATATATGAGAATGAGACCATTTTGAATGAAGAAGCAAGTTTTGTTTTGAAAAGCATGATTTTAGCATTGACCACATGAGTGTATAAGTGGGTGTGGGATAGTGAGTTTCTCCAATCTGGGTTGTTAGACACTTGAGCCATGATTGATTACCCATATAGATGCTTTCTCATGTACTCAAAGAGTCCTAAAGGTAGAAGAACCAAGATTGGACCCCATGAGCCCCTTTGTGACCAAGAAAGTGACCCTTTGCACATGATGTCAAACGTTAACCAAATGACCTCTTCTTACCTTGAAATTTGGCATGTGACTAGATCTCATCTAGAGCTTTTTGGAAAGCTAAAGATCAATTCAATTGGAGGTCTGTATCATTTTCTATGATTTTTCAAAGTTGGCATCAGAAATTCGGACCTTCAGAAACACTGTTCATTTGGTCAGTTTGGAATTTGTGTCATCCGAGGGACAAACGTAGTCCAATGACTACGAAATTCTATAGTCAGAAACTAGATGGTCACAGTGACTTGTAGGAACTGGAACCACCTCATTTGGAGGTCTAGAGAGGAAGATATGCAATTTCGAAATTCCAGCCCAGAATCAGTCATCCTACCAGACCCGAGGTACTGTTTCATCGGTTTCCGGGAGTTTGGTTTGATAAATTGATCTGGAAATATTTTTTCTCTCTAGCTAACATCCACATCTTTCCATAGCGATATCGTTTGTAAGCATTGGATTTTTTTGGAATTAGTTAGACATTTTTGAAGTCCATATCAGTAAACTGTGACAGTAGCAGAGCCCCTCCGACCAGTAGATGATTTTTCGTGTCAAACGCATTATATAAGATATTATGAGTTTTATATATTTTTCCCATGAAGTAGACAGTCTAAGCTTTCCATAGTGACCAAGAGAACATGTTTTTGATTTTTCTGTATTTAGTTATGAATTTCCAAACTTTGCCCAGAAATGAGGCCAAATCTGCCGAAAACGAATTTGCATGTCTCACATCCCTTTTTGCTTTCCATGAGTTTCAAGCATGTTTTTGGGATTGAAATAAGTTGTAATGGTACAAATAAACATGAGGATGAATAGAATGAGCTCACCCGGTCCACGTGACACTAAAATGAATGTCTACCCATGCATGATGCCATGTGGGAAAGAATATGAACCCAAAGAAAATGATCTCCCTTTTATGCTTCCCATATGTATATGAGCATGTAAAGCATGATGGGTAGGAGCCAGAAGTGAAGGTGTTACAAGAGGAGCTGAAGATTTTCGGGTTGAAGAGACAGGGAGAGGGAATCGAGAGCGAGAAGGAGATGCAGGGGGCGAAAGGGAAAGTGAGACGAAGAACAGAGAGGAAAAGTAGGGCAGAGCGAGAAGCTTGGGGGGAAAAATTTTCTAATACAGAAAGGGAGAGAAAAAAATGCAACACATACGGAGAGGCGGAGAGGGTAGGAGAAAAAGGTGTAGAAGCAGGGGGAAGCAAATAGGTCAGGAGCAAAAAATCAAGGGAGAGAACTTGGGGGGAGGCTGAGAGCACTGGAGTGAAAGAAAGGACGAAAAATATGTGAGGGGCTCTGGTTCCATTTTTCGATCCGAGGCCTTAAATTGAGAAGCAGAGAGCGAAGGGGATGAAGGAGTCTAAAGGAGAGAGACTAGAATCAAAGACCCAGTGGAACAAGCTCAAAGAATATGATGGAGTCCATATGAGAGCAGTAGCCGAGGAATTGGAAATGGCACAACCGGAGAGAAGGAAGAGCAGATTAAAGTTCACTCAGAAATACAGGGGTATTTTGTTGATTTTTGTTCAAGGATTTATTTACTGGCTATTGTGGTCTCATTTGAAATTCATTATGTTCACTAGGTATCTTGTAAGCATGCTGTGTCAACGTCAGAATTCAACTTTCTTTTGTATGGGATATATCGTTACCATGTTTTGGATATCACTTTGATTTACATTCTGATCTTATTTGGAGATCCCAGTAATTAGGACGTATGAGCATGTTCATATATATATATATATATATATTTCAATGTGTTTGATAGCAGTCCCATGCATTTTAGCATCGGTTAATTTTTGTCTGGACGCCACTCATTATTTTATCAGATCTTGAGCATGGTTACAACATGATTTATTGTTTAAAATTGGATTCAAACTCTCTACAACTTGTTTACTGAAGTGGTTCATTTCAATTTCGGGTTAAAGGGTAAGTTGAATGTTGTTGGATACACTTGCTTTTTGTGTGTAAAAATTCTGCACCATTCTTCATTGGATGACCCCTCGGTACCATGAAATTTCTATTTGTTTCCCAATTCTCTTTGTTACTTTATGATGCGGTGTTGCAATTGATTTGGCGTTAAGATCCTGCACTCAAGATCTGATTTTGGTATGTGTGAAACTTTAGAGTTCATCGACCTTATTCGCCCACTTTCATGAATTTGATGTGCTACGATTAAAGGTCCTGTTACATTATTTCCAATATACCTTGTTTGTCTTATGAGTTGAATGGGCTTTATCTGATGTTGCTTCTTTTTAACTTTGACTTGTCTCTAATGAAATTTTGGGCGTGAATACCTGATGCTTCTTTGTTTCTTTTCTTTCTCTTTTTCTTGAGTTTGGATGGGGAATCATGGAATCCATGGAGAGGTAACTAAGTGGAGACGACCAATCAGGCCACGTTAGAGGTGTGAGCAAAACAATTCATGTCAAAGGAAGCATGAAGAAGCTGAAGGATGAAAGCATATTCATGAAGACAAGTGGTTTTGTGTTTTATTTTTTACTGATACCTTATTTTTATTTTATTTTATTTTTCTCTGTACTTGAAATGTATATGAATGTGATGTTTAATTGGCCACACAAACACACACTATCACAAATTATCTTATGCCTGTACATGATTTTACTTTTCTTTTTATTTTACTTTACTTTCTTTTAGAATGGCCGTGTGAGATTTTTTTGGTCTCCTCAGGCACCTAGTTAAGCCAAAAGACCATGTGTAGCCAATAAGCTTCCTTGGTAGCTTTTGGGTCTCGAATTCACATTTTAATCTTTCGGCTTCAAGGGCCTAAACCAAAAGAGTTTTCACAAAAATTTTCAAAAAAAAAAAAAGAGACAATCAACAAGAATAAAATAGTTGGTGAGAAATCAATTTTTATCAACTCATGAATCTTTTCATTTATGAAAAATTGCTCTTTTTTTTTTTTAAAGAAAAAACAGAAGTAGGAAATTAAATAAAAAATAAGAAAAATCAAAATTCCAAAAAAAATAAGAAGAAAAGAATGAAATAAAAATAAAATAAGAAGATGAAAATCATTTAAATAAGTGAGAAATTGAAAAATCATGAATCAAAAATGATGTAAAAGCCCCATATGAGATAAGATAAAAACAAACTAAAAACTAAGAAAAACCTAAAAAAAACAGAAAACAAGAAAAAATATAATAACAAAACAAAGTATTATAATATTATAAAAAAGATCAATAACACAAAATCAATCCAAAATTAAAACCCAAAGAAAAACAACAAAAAAGAACAAAACAAGGGAGAAAAGTGAATCAAAAATCAAGAAAATAAAAAGGAAACAAAAACCAAAAAATTAAAAGACGATTCAAAACAAAGACAAAAATAGAATTGGAAAAAGGAACAACCAAAAAGAGGAAAAGTGAATCAAAAATCAAGAAAATAAAAAGGAAACAAAAACCAAAAAATTAAAAGACAATTCAAAACAAAGACAAAAATAGAATTGGAAAAAGGAACAACCAAAAAGAGGAAAAGTGAATCAAAAATCAAGAAAACAAAAAATAAAAACAAAGAACAAAAAAGGGATAATAAAAACAAAAACAAAATAAAACAAAGAACAAAAAAGGGGTAATAGAAACAAAAACAAAAATCGAATGAAAAGCAAAAAAAATGATAAGGAAAAGAGAGAAAAAATTGAAAAGGCAAGAAAAGTAAAATTAAATTTTCTTTTAGCAAATTAAGACACATCAACCAGTTTCGAAACTTGTTTTATTTGTTAAAGGAAAAAGTAATTTTTATTTTCTTTGTATTTTTACAAAATAATAATAATAAAATAATAATAAAAGAAAAAAAACAAAACAACAAAAAACAACAAACAACAAAAAACAAAACAAAACAAAACAAAACAACAAAACAACAAAACATCAATCAAATCTCCAACCGAACTACGTAGACTTTGATTCCTTTCAAAGGATACGTAGGCCCTAGGCTTTCATCCTAGGTCAAGTCCGCCTTTGTAAATAAATATTTTTTCCTTTTAATTTCATTCATTTCCTTCTTATTTTAATTCTTGAATTTCTTTATGTCTTATTTTAAAATTGATTTCCTTTTTTTTTCTACTTTTAACTTTATTTCCTTTAATTTCTTTATTCCTATGTTACATGTTATTTGTTAAGGAGAATTGAAATAGAATTAAGGCCATTTTATTTTTGCATGATTAACTTAGGGTAACCATTCTTAGTAACGGGTGTAGTGGGGTGCCTAACACCTTCCCCACTCACAATTGACTTCCGGATTCAATTTCTGGTTTATAGACCATTTTCCAAATAAAGGCTTTCCAAAGTTTTGCTTTTTTAAAAATAAAATTTTAGTGGCGACTCCTGAACCCTACCCTTACACTCATCATTATTTCATTTCAATTTTGAATTTCGGTTTTCAATTTCAAAGAGAAAATCACATTTTACTTAATTTTTTTCTCTTTATTTGAGAAACGCGCCACGCGGTCGCATTTTCGGGTGTGACAAAGATTTATAGATAATGCTCTTTTAGGATATAACAAAGCTTTAAAAAAATACTCAAAAAAACTTAGCATTTCTGATTTGGAATAAGGTTATTTATAGATTTTAAATAGTCATTCTTCAATAGACATGTATATTTATTTCATCAACAGCAATATTTATTTATTTATTTTAACAGACATACATGTTTTCTCTTAATAGCTATCATTTAATAGATATGTATATTCTTTATTAACAGACATATCTATTCTCCATCAATATATGTCTAATTTAATAGAGACATCCCTTTATTTAATATTAAATTCAAAATTTAAAATAATTAAATTAAGACTATCAGACTTTATTTCTTTTAATGCCCAAGGCCTAAGCCCAAAGTCCAAGTCCAAGTCTTTTAATATATATATATATATATATGTATATTAATTTGGATATACTAAATAGGCTTACTTTTATATACCTCTAAATAACTTCTTTCCTATCCAATGTGGGAGTTTAAATCCTGCTTTATATTACAAACTATATAACAATCCCTTATTAGTTTGTAATATTGCTTCATAATATCATCATATCAAAAAGTATCTTATAATGATTTGAACTTTTTGTTAATGTAAATCCCTTAAAGTTTTGACAAAATTATTGATATCCTAAGATTTGAACCATAACTCCTTGTATCAAAACTGAAAGAATCACATACAAGATATTATTAAATGCTAAGAACGTTTGACATTTTGCTTTAGCACTTTTATGGCCATGTGCTAATATTGGTTTCATGAATATTTACAAAGATCAACCCCTTAAATCTTGTTTGAAGCAGCGACACTTCAATATTCATATAGGTGGAGCTTGTGATTATATCCCTATTACTTCAAACATTTAACAACTCTATTAAGACTATTGTTAACCCCCTCTCGTAACAGTATGCATTATGGAGTTTGTTTTATATGCTTGTTATTTCAAACACTTTTAACTCCATGAACTCCTCTTGTAATTGTATACACAACAAAGTCTACTATGAAACTTTTCTAAGAAATCTAGTGCTTATTCAACATATAGTAACTTATTGTTACTCATTGAACTTGTATTGTTAGAGTGTACACTAACTTATAGTTGGGTTTCTATTACTAGTGTTTTGTTTTAAGGGTTTAAGCACCATTTCTTCATGAGTTTGTTATACTATATCTCTTGATAATGCTTTGGTAAGAGGATTAGTCAAATTCTTGCTTGATTATATATAGACTACCATTATAATTCTATTTGTTATTAACTGTCTTATATAAGCATGTCTTAAGCTTATATGCCTTGATTTCCCATTATACACCTTGTTGTGGACTAGAGACATTGTAGCCTCACTATCACAAGATATAGAAATGGCTAGCATAGGTTGTGGCTATAACTTTATATCTAATAACAAGTTTCCCATCCATTCCTCTTCTTTTCCAACAACTACTAATGCTATAAGTTCAGATTACATAGTAGAATGGGAAATGCAAGTTTGCTTTTTAAAAGCCCAACTGACAGCACCTCTACTTAAGGTGAATATCCACCATGTTGTAAACTTGTTATCATTTATACTTGTTATCTAACTTGCATCTGAATAACCTTCTAACATTAGAGGAAAACCACTATGATGAATTCCTAAGTGTTTTGTTCTTTTCAAATATCCAAACACTCTAGCAATTGCTTTCCAATAATCATTGTTCGGATTATTAGTAAACCGTGAAAGTTTACAAATAGTAAATGCTATATTAGGTCTAGTATAATGCATTGCATACATCATACTACCTATTGCCCTTGTATATTCTAATTATGCTATTACTCCTAGAATTTTTAGTCAACTTGACGCTAGAATCATAAGGAGTATTAAACTTCTTTATTCCCAAATGATTGAATTTTTCTAGCACTTTACTTATGTAATGTGACTATGTCAAAGTCACTCCTTTGTTTTCTCTTTTTATTTTTATGCCTAAGATTATATCTACTTCATTCAAGTTTTTCATTTTAAAAACTGAAGTTACATGCTTCTTAGTTTTAGAGATACCAAGCATATTCATACCAAAAATTAACATGTCATTAACATATAAACAAATAATAACATTATACTTTTTTGTGAATTTAGAGTAAATACATTTATCTACATGATTATAAAAATCTATTTGACAAAATAGCATTATCAAATTTCTCATGCCATTGCTTTGGTGCTTGTTTCAGACTATAAAGAAAATTTATTAGTTTGCAAACTTTGTTTTAATTTTTAGGGAGAACAAAACCTTTAGATTGTTGCATATAAATTTTTTCACTTAGGTCTCCATTTAAGAAAGTTGTTTTAACATCCATTTGATGTACATATAAATTATATATTGAGGTTAAAAATAATAGTACTCTAATGGATGCTATTCTTGGCATAGGTGCATACGTATCAAAATAATCAATGCCTTCATTTTATGTGAAACTTTTTGCTACTAATCTTACTTTGAAAGTTTGAATAGATCCATTTGTATTATACTTACGTCTAAATACCCATTTACAACCTATAGGTTTTGAACTATAAGGTAAATCAACTAAAACCCATGTTTTATTAGACAGAATTAAATCCATTTCATCATTTATGGCCTCTTTCCAAAAAGCTACATCTCTAGAAGACATAGCTTCTTAAAATGTTTTTGGAACTTTTCCAATATTCAATAATATAGGTATCTTATTGCAAATGTTGGATCTATCTCCTTTAACTAAAAAAACTATTAACTGAGAAGGGATAAAGCCTAAACCAAAATATTTTTCTTTCCTAACCCTTTGACTCTTTCTAAGTTCTAGTTGGGTGCTATCACTTTTCTATTTGTCAATAGCAACACTAGAATGTGACATCCTATATGTATCAATATGATTTTGGTCTTGTTCAAACAAAAATTTATCATTAGAATTATGAATAAATTTGTCTTCAATGAATTCAATATGTATAGATTATACAATCACATTAGACTGTAAATCTAAAAAATTATATGCTTTTGAATTTTGTGCATATTCTACAAAGATACTTTTAATCCTTCGAGAACTTAATTTTGTTTTATGATGATCAGGAACTTTATAATATGATATACACCCCACACTTTGAAATAATTTAAATTTGGCTTTCCATTATTCTAAAGTTCATAAGGCGACACATTCACAATTTTTGAAGGCACTCTATTTAATATATGACATGCAGTTGATAGAGCTTCACCCCATAAATTATATGGTAAGTGTGCATTTAACAACATAACATTGATCATGTTAACTAAGGTCCTATTTTTCCTCTCAACCAATCCATTCTGTTGTAGTGTGTAAAGGGCACTTTTTTGATGTATCATACCATGCTCTTCATAGAATTTATCAAACTCTATAGGAAAATATTTCTACCTCTATCATTACGTAAGATCTTTATTTTCCTATTCTTTTGATTTTCTACAATTGACTTGTATTCTTTAAATTTTTGAAAGGCTTCATCTTTAGTTCCAAGCAAATAAACTAAAGTGAACCTAGAGTAGTCATTAATGCAAGTAATAAAGTACCTTATACTACTCTTAATTAATTCTTCATTTAATTCACATATGTCAGAATGAACTAAATTTAATAATTTTGTATTTCTTTCAACTTAAGAAAATGCTTTTTTGTTATTTTTGTTTGCATATAGATTTCACACTTTTCTATGTTTTGATGTTTACAAGCAATATAACCATTTTTGTGACATATATTTGAATGAGCCAAAGTTCAAATATCCTAATCTAGCATGCCACAAAGTATAATCAGACTCAATCATATAAACAGAAACCATATTTATTGCATTGATACTCAATTTAAACATACCATTACAGTTGTATCCTTTTTCTATAAATATATCATTCTTAGATACTATTATATGATCAGATTCAATTACAATTTTGAAACCCTTCTTAGATAGCAAACTGGAGGACAATAAGTTCTTTTTAATTTCTAGTACATGAAACACATTAAGCAAAGTCAATTTCTATCTAGGTGTGAAATTGATCTTCACAGACCCTTTTTCCTAGCACTTTGGCTATCACATAGTTGCCTATTAGAACCTTCTTTGGTTTCTTCACTTCTGTATAAGTCTTGAATAAATCTCTATCATTGCAAACACGGACAATGTAACACCATATCCCCCTAGTCCTTCCTCCTTACAAATAAGCTTAATAAATGTTTCATTAAGAAAAATCAATAAATTTAATGCATTATATTTGTGTTACGTAAGATTTTAAAAATTTATTTTAAGCTTCGTGGACCCTGTGAATTCCTCAATATCATCCCCTACTCATAATTCATCCATACAAGTTATAAACATCATAAAACATCAATTATAATTTGGATTGGAAGCCCCACACTGGAAAAAAAAAAAAGTTAGCACGGGTTCTAGTTTTCAGATTTTTTGCATCAACTTTGAAAAATTATAATTAATTCTAAAAAAATTTGAATCAAACAAGTGATAGCTTTCTGAAAAGCCCTGAATGTCAACTACAGGTTAAAAATCATTCCATGCCATAAAAACATCAACTAGGCCACGATTGACAACAAAATAGCACTAAAGGTCTAGTTGTCTAGGTTTGCTGTCATAGAAAAATCAAATCAAGCAAGTGACAGCTTTTAAGAAAGCCTTGAATGTTAACTACAGGTTAAAAATCATTCCAAGCCATGAAAATATCAACAATAGAATAGCACTAAAGGTCTAGCTACTCACATTTATTGTCATAGGTTATTGATCTAAACTTTAAAAATTCATAACTAATTCTAGAAAAATTAAAACCTAAAAACCTATACCAATCTAGAATGTTTAATTTTGATAAAAATATTTCTAGATCAAGGAAATAGCGTTTAACTCACAAAAATCGATGGAACTGCCTGTGTTACTAATGCTGACCACCAACTTCAAAAATTCATATCTCTCTCAATATAAATCCAAATGAGGTGTTCTTAAGTGTTATAGAAAGCATATCATTCCTAATTTATGTTTATAAAATTTTGTGATTATTGGA
Source organism: Erythrophleum ivorense (assembly GCA_026724425.1). Taxonomy (NCBI): domain Eukaryota; kingdom Viridiplantae; phylum Streptophyta; class Magnoliopsida; order Fabales; family Fabaceae; genus Erythrophleum; species Erythrophleum ivorense. Next base: position 679,966 of record JAIUCV010000017.1, read on the forward strand.
TATCATTTGACTCTTGGATGACATAGGAGAAGAAACTGACCTTTTGCATAATATTGATACCATTTTAGCAACTTTTTTTAACTTTGAAAATTCATAATTTATTCTCTAAAGCTCCAAATAATATTGTTCTTAGCTCTACAAAAAGCTCTAGATAAGACCTATAAGCTGGTCAAATTTCATAGGAAAAATCATCCATTTGGTTAGTTTATGACATAGGGTGCCAAAGTGGGGTTTTTAAGCACCAAATAGGGTTAAAAGTAACTCAAATACTTTTCTACCTTAACCATGACCTCTTGAGCATGTGAAAATGAGTAAAAATAGCAGGAAAAACTTGTCTAAGAGGTCAAATTATCCATGGATCACAAAACCATTTCCTCACTTATTCATATATACAAGAATTCACATGCACATCTAAGCATATGGATGTCAAAAACCTACACATTCATTCCCATGCTTCCAAATTTAGTACATACATCATATATCCATATATTTACATATGTTCAAGTGTCTACATATCATATACAACATATGGTTACATCATTTGACACTAATATGTCAACAAAGTGACTATATAGCAAAATTCCTTGTCAAAGCCCTTGTCTTCATGAGTGGTGGCTTCCATTCTTTGGCTCATTTGATCTACCTAGACATTGTTAGACATTGGAAGGGGAGGAGTGAGATTCTAAAAATCTCAATAGCTCTTAACTCTTTCAATCATGCATAATAGTCATATTTTCAAGTCCAAGAATGCATATATGAACATTAAGTTACTAGTAACCATACATAAATTTATTTTTATTTGCAAGAAGTTTATACATATCATACATTGGTTTTCAAGAATATTGGTTTAGCCTTACACCCTTTCCTTAGGGCTTTTAGACTTGCCTCGCCTATTTTCAAGGGACTTCTGACTAAGCCTCACTCTTCTTGAGACTTTTAGCTTTGTCTCACCCAATCCTAGGGACTTTTGGCTTATCCTTACCTTTGCTAAGGGACTTTTGGCTTCACTAAACTCATTCAAACCATAACACATTCATAAAACACATTTTGTGCATGTAATGGTACCATGATATGTAAAAAATAGCTATACATATTTCTCATGGCATAAACATATATACACACATTCAAAAACAAGAAAACAACTAAGAATGCATAAGAGAAAAGTTAGAAAGCTACCTTAAATGCAAACACACACACTTTTCCTTGATTGCTCTTTCTCTCTTTTGGTCACACACTTGCAAGTGGGTGGAGTATGATTTCTTTGGCCTAAATACATCAAATAGGACCTAATTACATTCTTGATACAAGCTCTAACTCCACACACACACTATGAAAGCTCACTTTCTCAAATGGCTCAATTATGGTTCCATAAAGTACCTAATGAAGAAGCTATAAAAATTCATGATCTTGACCATATTCTTTCTTTTAATCTATGATTTTTGACTCCATTTAGATTCCTTAGAGCCATCACACAATCATTTTGGAGAGCCTAGCTATATGTTGCTTCATTATGTCACATTATGGAACCTACACCTCCATCTCACCATCTAGGCTTCCTAAATTTTTTCCAAGACTTCCTCTCATATCTTTCATCATATATAGTCCCAAACTAAGTTTAGAAAAATTTAAAACACTCCCTAGGTACCTTAACTAGCTTAGGGCGAGACTATACAAGCTTAGGAGCATCCATGGATTGCTTAATTTTTTTTGAAGGGAATGACTCATATGCAATTTCCTAGAGGTCTAAGGGATTCATACCATGCCTTGCATAAGCCTAATTGCCCCAAGGAAAAATCATATTTTCATATGTGCATTATAACCCCTAGTTATCTCAAATTGTATTTCATTACTTCTATTTCACTTTCAATTATGCATTGCTAATCTTGTTGCTCTAATTTCCTCTTTCCCACCTAGCTAAGACTAGAATTAACTCTTTCCCAGATGGGCTCAATTCTGACCGAACAACACAAGGAAGATAGGAGCAAGATGAAGCAAGAAAAAGTCATGAAACCTACCTTGATTTAAGGCTTTCCAAAGGTTCTTTCCTAAGTTTCCAAGCCTTCCTTCAATTCATCTCCTCTTCCCATTGAATCAAACATATATCAGCTTCAATTAACTCATCAAAATCATGGGGAAAGAGAGGAGGACAAGGCTAGGGAAAGAAGAAGCATGAAATTGTCTTGTATTTTTACCTTTTTCTTGGTCGTTCTTCTTCTTCTTCCCTCTCTTTCTTGTGCACCCTTGAAGGTCTCTCTTAGATCTGTCTAGACTAGTAATACATTGATGGAAGGAGTGGAGCAAATGGCTGGACATTTTTAAGAAGTAAAAAGTTAATACACTTTTACAATTCACAATTCACAATTTTTTCACTACACTTTGATTATGCCATTTGAGCTCATTTTAAATCCTTTTTAAGAACTATCTTTTCCATCATAAAATTTAAGTCTTCTAATTCATAAAATACTTTTGGTTTCACCCAAATTGGATTTGAAATCAACTTGAATCATTTGGTTAACTGACGACTAAAATCACTCACTGGAGGGGTTTTAACTGTTCTAGGGGGTTCCTATAGTTTTTAGGGCCTCTGAGAATCTTGGAAAACTCATTTTTCCTATTTAAAAATCTCTCATTTAAGTTTCTAAAAAGTGCCTAAAATTACAAAAATGTCATTATACTTTCAGCAATTTTATTGAACCATTATGGCTCAGGTTTCTAGACACCTTGGGCCTTAGATCCTCATTTTCTATTATTTAAAATGTTATCCTAATTTTATTTGACTTTAAATCCTTCATTTCAGGGGACTTGCTTTTATATCCAGTGCTTTTTGATTGTTTATGGAGAAACTGGATATTACATTTCTCATATTTACGGAGAAGCCAAATGTTACACACAATGGCTCCAAAATCTAACCACCAATTGGGATCTTTTATTGCTGAACTGACCATATTCAATTTTGTGACCATTCTACTTTGACTTGTAGAAATCATTGTTATCATGTCTTGAACAGAATTCTCCATCACATCAGTTTTCTTAAAATTTCCAATTTTAAAATTAATTCCTGCCTTTCTAAATTTGCATTCATGCATCAAATGGCCTTGTTTTCCATAATAAAAACAATGTAAATTCTTTCTCTTCTTATTAAGAGATTTCTTGTTCACTTTTAGACCATTATTTTCACCACCAGATCCTTTACCAGATTTCTTATTAGTAACAAAATTAACTATAAAATTTAAGATAAAAAACTATGCATCACGAGCACGAGTTTCAGTTTCAATCTAAAGATGCATTTCGAATTGTTCTAGGGTTAATTTGTCAATCAAATGTAATACTTTCTTCCTATAATCATTCCAAGAAGTAGGCAATTTAGAAAGGATAACACTAATTTGAAATGCATTAGGAATTTTCACATCAAGATCTCTTAGTTTTGGAACTAAGACTTGTAATTCATAAACTTGATCCATAATAGGTTTTGAATCAGATATTTTGAATTCAAAATATTGTAGTGCCAAGAATTTGTTTGTACCTATTTTTTCAATTTGATAATTAGTCTCTAAGGCAACCAAAATTCCCTTCGAAGTCTTTAAGTTGGACTACAAATCATACAAGCAATCAATTAGTATGTTTAGAATATGTCCACGACATATCAACTAATCTTCTTCACACTTCTTTCTTTGTGTTTTGATTTCGTCAAAATCATTCCCAGTAGGGTCTAGCAGTGTAGGCAATAAAGGATTCAAAATGTAATAAAATGTTTAAAGCAGTTAGAAGGTGAAATACCATAATGCATTGGCCTTATTAGGCTAGTGTTCATGCTTGATTCCATGTAATTTCTAATAAGAGGAATAGAATGGTAGCATTTTATTGCGTTACGTAGGGCCTGAAATTTCCATTTCATGTTACATAGGCTATATAAACACACCAACATCATTCTTCACTCATACTTCATTTATTCAAGGCATACATATCATAAAACAATTAATGAATCACGAATTTAGAGCTAAAAACTAGAAAAATTGCAAGTTACTTGCAGGTCCAGAATTTAGGTTTTTGATGCCAATTTTGAAAAATCATAATTAATTTTACAAAAATTGAAATCAAGCAAATGATAGCTTTCTCAAAAGGTCTGAATGTCAACTATAATTAAAAATCATTCCAGGCCATGAAACCCTAGGTGGACCACGATTGACATTAGAAAAACTTAAAAGGTCTGGCTGCCCAGGTTTGCTATCATAGGTTATTGATATGAATTTCAAAAATTCATAACTAAATCTAAAAAAATTAAATCTTAGCAAAACATACCATTCTGGAAAGCTATGAATGTTAAAGTGAGGGAAAAAATAAGTCTAGACCAAAATAAAAGCAACTATGGCATGAAAACCTATGGAATAATAACGGAGGTCTAGCTATGCCCCTGATATTGATTTGGAACTTCATAAATTTGTTTCTCTCTCTCTATATAAATCTAAATGAGGTTCTCTCAAGTGATACAAAAATTTATTATGTCTAGTTTATGCTTGTAAAATTTCATAGCCATTGGACACCATTTGACCTATGAGTGATAGAAGCAAAGGATTTGATCATTTGCACAATAACAATGTCAATTCTGTCAAAATTTGCTAACTTTAAAAATTCACCAAAAATTCTCTAAAGTTTCAAATAATATACACTTTAGCTTTTTAAAAAGCTTTATATATATATATATATATATCCAAATTTCAGGCTAAGAGGAGCTCATTTGGTCATATCTTAACATAACTCATGAATACGACAAATTTGGCACCATATAAGGGTCAAAGTTAGTCCAAATGGCTTCTTAACTTCTCTACCCCCTCTTGGGCAAGTTTTAAAGCATAAAAATAGTATGTATGAGCTTTCCAAGTGGTCCAAACTACCATGCATTAAACACTCACCATGCCTCAAGCCATAATACACATTCAAGAATGGTCCTTCAAGTACCCAAAACACATATTCTCATTGATTTGGTTCTAATTTTAGTTTATACATTACATATACCTACTTTTAAATTTGCTCAAATATTTACATCTCAAAGATAATATGTACATATAAACTTTGACATCTCTTTACATAAAAAACTATATGAATGGCAAAGTATGGTCTATCAAGTGCCTTAACTTCCACTTTTGGTTTCTTGTGCTCCACCTAGACATGTTAAGATGGGAGAGGGAAGGGGGTGAGATTCAAAAAACCTCAATAGCTCATACACTCATTTAAGTAAGAAATCAAGGCATATAAACATATCAAAGCATACAAGTAGGCATCCAACACCATTAGAAATCATTCGACACATAATTTACATGCCATGAAAACATATCAAAGCCAAGAATAAGCTCTAGGAACCCTTCGTCTAACCTCACCCCATTTATGGGATTTTTAGATTAGCCTTACCCTTATTATAGGGACTTTTGACTTGGCCTCACTCATTCATGAGACTTTTGGCCTTGTCTCCCCATACCTAAGGACTTTTGGCTTCACCTCACCTTTAAAAGTAACTTTCACAACCAAATCATAATTCAAGAAATATATTGGTAGTAATATAATATGTGATACCATATTATATTCTAACATTGAACCTCATCTCACAAGTGAGAATATACAATTCATTCAAAAAATCTCAAGAAATACATTAAAATAATGAATTTAATTGTGTTGCGTAGCGGATAAATTTTTCATTTCGCGCCTCCAGGATCTTATGAACTCATCAATAACATTCTCTAATTATTTTCCATACATGCAAATCATAACATTCTCAAAAAATGACACAAACCACGGATCAAGGGTCAAAAACCCCAAAATTTCTTCATTTCCCATGACTGCACAGTGGCAGTTTTCAAGGGCAACTTTGAAAAATCATAACTAAATGTAGAAAAATCAAAATCACACAAACCATAGCTTTCTGGAAAGCTCAGAATGTTAAATTCATAGTAAAAATAATTCCAAGACATCAACATAGGCCTTGGACCATGTTTGATAATGAAATAGCCATAAAGGTCTGGCTATCCTTGGTACTGATACAGCTTACTATCATAAACTTCAAAAATGTCCAATTAATTCCAAAACAATCTAATCCATGAAAATGATACCAATATTGAAAGCTACAGATGTTAGATAGAGGAGAAAAATAGTCCCAGACCAAACCAAGAGCATTCAAAGCCCGAAAACTAATCAAACAGTAACAAAGGTCTGACTGGTTGCTTGGTACTTGATAGTAACTTCAAAAATTAATATCTCCCTCTCTAGACATCTAAATGAGGTGATTCCAATTTGAACATGTCACTAGAAGGTCTAGTTTCTTCTTGTAAAATTTTGTGGCAATTGGACATCATTTGCCCAATGAGTGACAGAATTTTATTTTGGACCATAGCTACAGTAATAGTGACCAAATCAGAAAAATTTTTCAACTTCAACAATTCACCAAATATTCCATAGATCTCCAAAAATTTTACACTTTAACTTCTCAAAAAGCTCTAGATGTATGCCAAATCTCATACTAAGAAGAGTTCATTTGGGCAAAAAGTGACATAATCTCACAAAATAGTCACTTTTGCTCCATATGAGGTACCAACTTGGCTCAATTGGCCTTCTTTAGTGTTTAGCACCCTTTGGGCAAATTTAAAAGCATGAATATGACTTGTATGAACTGCCCAAATGGTCCTAAACACCATGCATCTAATTTTGACCATCTGACATCCAATAATACACTAACACATATATGCCATCTATGATTCAAAATTCACATTTCTATTATTTTCATGCTACATAGAATATATATAGTATCCATACCTCATATTGCATTTGCTAAAGGTATTATATTACAAAAATAATATGTACAAAGCCACTTTGACATTCAACTATAATTTAGATTACATAATAGGTAAAGTAAGGCTTTCTATTATTTTTGGCTTGCATTTCCTTGCCCCTTGAGTACCACCTAGATAAGTCAAGAGTGAGAGAGAAAGGGGAATGAGATTCTAAGAATCTCAATAGCTCATACACCCATTCACATACACATTCAAGGCATATAAATATCAAAGCATATGTATGGAAGGTATGACAATCATAAAATATGCAAGGTCACAATTCTCATGCCACTTATTCACATTCAAGCCAAGACCATGCTCTAGGGACTTTTGGTTTTACCTCACCCTATTTCTAGGACTTTTGGATTTGCCTCACTCTTAGTCTAGGGACTTTTGATTTGGCCTCACTCTTCCAAGAAACTTTTTGCCTTGTCTTACCCATGCCATGAGACTTTTGACATTCCCTCACCTTCATTAAAGGACTTTTAGCATCATCTCACCCTTATGAGCCATTTCCACAACCATAGTCATTCAAGAAGAGACATTGGTACCAATGTAAAGTCAAGGCATCAAGTGACATATCTTCAAGTCACAATAATACACACAAGCATACAATAACATACATATGCATACAAGAATGCAAGGAGAATGAGGTGGAGAGCTACCTTAGATTTATGCAAGCTTTTCTTGATCTTTTTCCTTCCTTTTTTCGGTACCACAAGTGCACTTAGATGGAGTAAGGTTCTCTTGGCCTTAGGTTTAAGCTTGTTTTCAAGACTTTTTCTCCTTGGTTGGCTTCCTCTCAATTAATTCGAACTCTCCCCTTGTATGCTTTTCCTTAATTATTCTCCTCCTTTTCTTCCCTTTCTTGTATGCCCAAGAGATCTGAGCATTTTTTGTATTTTGGGCAAAAAATTTTATGCTTAAGAAGGTGGGAGAAGAAAGGAGAAGTGTATGGGAGTTTCTAGAAGTATACTTTTCCAAAAATTCTATTTTCATTCTTTTGTAATGGCAATTTTGTTTCAATTTCGCTTTAGCTCCTTTTTTAGAACCATCTTTTCCATTATAAAATTTAGGTTCCTAATTTAATAAAATGCCTTTGGAATCACTTAAATTGGAGCTAAAACCTTACCAAATGACTCTGTCAAAGTTCAGGCTCACCAACATTAGAAAACGTACACTGGAAGGGCTTTACCAGTCTTGGGGCTTCCCATAATTTTTGGAGCCTCTGAGAACCCTGGGCAACTCAAATTTCTCATTTAGAAAGCCCTCCTATATGTTTTTCTAAGAGTTTCACTTATTTATGAAAATGCCATTACATTTCGTCATTTTTTGTCACAAATTGTTTCTCTGTCCTAACTCCGTTTTTCTTTTCGCCTGAACCTAGAATTATCATTTTCAGGAGTCTAGGACTCTACCCAAATTTTTTGAGATATTATCTAGCTCATTTCAGATGACTTGCTTTTACACGACTTATTTTGTCATTTTACAGAAATTATGTTCGTTACATAACAAGGTAACATCAAATGGCATGTCTTATCATACAAATGCATATATAAGCATACAATGACAATTATATATCCAAGAATGCAAACAAGAAGGAGTGAAAAGCTACCTTGCAATCCAACACAAGCTTCCCTTTTCGGTCTCACACTCACAAATAGATAAAGCTTGATTTCTTTGGCTTAGACATAATAAATAGGATCTAATTACACTTTTGAAGCAAGCCACAACATTAAATACATACCGAGAAAGCACACTTGGATTTATGGTCACATATTAGTTCCATAAAAGGCCTAATGACCATAATTTAAGCTCTTGGCTCCATTCTCTTTTTATATCTAGGCCTCTTGACTGCATTTAGAATTTTTAGAGCCATCATATACTCATTTACAAGAGCCTAAACACATGTTGCTTTTATAAGTCATATTGTGGAACCTATACCTCCAACTCTCAAAATATGACTTCTAAATCTTTTCTAAGGCTCTGTCTTATCTTCTTCCATCACATATGGTCCCAAACCAAGTTTAGAACAGATTAAAACATTTCCTAACCTTATCAACCATGCTTGGCCAAAACAATGGAGGAAAATAGGACCCATGGAGATTGCAAATTTTTCTTGATAGAAGGGGTACTTGGAAGGCTTCCTAGGGGTCTTAAAAACTTAAACAAACACTTACATATTCTAAGGAACTCTTGAATCAAAACAGATTTTACAAGATGTTTAAGAACCCCTAACTTTGCTATTTTGAAATTCAATAATTTTTATTCCACTTTCTTTGCATTTCCTAGGTCTCCACACTCTAAATCATAGAATTCTTGCTTGCTCTAGGTCAAAAATTCCTTCCCTTTTCTATCTCTCAAGTTGGCTGAACCAACACACATAAGAAGCAAAGAAGAAGAAGCAAAGATACATGGATATCTACCTTGATTCTCTTGCTTCTTCAAGAGCTTCTTCCTTTGTATAGCCTCATCTTCTAAAGTCTAATATTTCCCCTCTTAACCAAGCTTAAAACAGACCCAAATGAATATCCAAAACCATAGGAAGAAAGCTTAAGAGAAGGAAAACAACATTAAAAAAGGAAGAGCCATGAAAATCTTATATATTTCTTATCTATCCTTAAAGTTTTTCTTTCTCTTTCCTCCTTTCTCTTATGCATTCTTTCCCCTGTTCTTTTCCTCTATTTTAAGCAGAAAAGAAAGTCAATTAAGAGGGAGAAGAATGGGACACCTCTTATGTAGAAGAATTTAGAAGGATTTGTTCATTCAAAATAACATTTATGTCCCGTCTTTTGGCTTGAGACTCATTTTAGCTTCTTTTTTAGAATCATCTTTTTCAATATAAAACTTAGGTCCTTAATCTCATAAAATAACTTTGGAATCACTCAAATTGGATTTAGAACCTTTCCGAATAGAACAGTCAAAGTTTGAGTCAACTGATGTTTAAAAATGTATACCAGAGGGGGTTTAAACAATTCTAAGGGTTCCTGTAGTTTTTAGGACCTCTGAGAACCCCGGGCAACTTAATCTTTCCATTTAAAAATCTTTCCTTGGTATTTTCTTAAATAAGTTTCGCTATAGCAAGAGACAGTTCTCGCTATTGCTATAGCTTCCCGGCTGTTCTTGCGCACAGCTGGCACTATTACAAGAAATTCTTTAGATTTTGTATGGGCCACAAACTCATTATAATGAACTAACGTCCTCGCTAAAGTGAACTGGCACCCTTGCTATAATGAACAAGTATCCTAGTTATAGTGAGGAGACTTAAAAAATTTTGAAACATTGAGTCCTCGTTTCTATGAAACTCGGATGTTACAAAAGGAACACCATTTTATCTTTCTAGCTAGTGAAATTAATGCCATTGAATCTATTAAATTTGATGAACTCTTTGGGATTTTTTTTATAGAAATTAGTCTTTAAAATTGTTAGAAAAATAATAAAAATAGGAAATTAGAAATAGGCTTTGAGGCGTGAAAATTCACTATCTTTAAAGAGTGATTGCCTATATATTCGAATTTATAGATAATACTCTTTCAAGATACAATAAAGCCTTCAAGGAAATACTCAAAAGAACTTAACACTTCTGATGTGGAAGAAGGTTATTTATAGATTCTGAATAGTTGTTTTTCAATAGTCATGTCTATTTATGTCATCAACAAACATATCTATTTTCTTTTAATAGACATGCGATCTTCTTTTAACTGACATACCCATTTTCTTTTAACATTTGTTATTTAATAAATATGTATGTTCTTTATTAACAAAAATGTCTATCCTTCATCAACAAGTATCTAATTTAATAGACATATCCCTTTATTTAATTTTAAATTCAAAATTTAAATAATTAAATTAAGACTATCAAACTTTATTTCTTTTAAATGCCTAAAGCCCAAGCCTGAAGTCCAAGTCTTTTAATATATATATATATATAGTAATTATTAATATATTTCCTTTAATATTATTAATATATATATTAATTTGGACATACTAAATGGGTTTACTTTTATATACCTTTAAATAACCTCTTTCTTATCCAACGTGAGACTTTAAATCATACTCTATATTACAAACTATATAACAATCCCCTACTAGTTTGTAATATTGCTTCATAATATCATACATATCAAAAAGTATCTTATAACAATTTGAACTTTCTATTAGTGTAAATCCTTTAAAGTAAGTTATTGGTATTGTAAGATTTGAACCATAACTCCTTATATAAAAACTAAAAGAATCACACATAAGATATTATTAAATACTATAAACTTTTAGCATTTTGCTTTAGCACTTTTATGGCCATATGCTAATCCTAGTTTTATGTATATTTATAAAGATCAACCTCTTAAATCTTGTTTCAAGTGGCACTAGTTCAATATTTATATAGGTGGACCTTGTCATTATGTCCCTATTACTTTAGACATTTAACAACTCTATTAAGACCATTGTCAACCTCCTCTTGTAACAGTATGTATTATGGAGTTTGCTTTATGTGCTTATTATTTCAAACACCTTTTACTCCATGAACTCTTCTTGTAATTTTTTACACAACAAACTCTACTATGAATTTTTACTAAGGAGTTTAGTGCTTATTCAATACATAATAACTTGTTGTTATCCATTGAACTTGTATTGTTAGAGTGTACTAACTCAAAGTTGGATTTCTATTACTAGTATTTTGTTTTAAGGGTTTAAGGCCTATTTCTTTATGATTTTGTTATACTATATCTCTTGATAATGCTTTGGTAAGAGGATTAGCCAAATTCTTGCTTGATCATATATAGATCACGGCCATAATTCCATTTATTATTAACTCTCTTATATAAGTATGATTTAAATTTCTATATCTTTGATTTCCCATTATATAGTTTGTTATGGGCTAGACACATTGTATGTAACAATAATAGAATGACATCAAATGAAATAACTAATATTGACTTAACCATTATTTGAGAATATTATTTTTTTATATAGAATGGAGATCTTCACCATCCAAAATCCAAAATTTTCAATCTTCTAAATTAAGATTTAGGAAGGAATGAAATAAAAAAGTGATATAATTACAATTATACATTTTTTTAGTTAAAAATTGTCAAAATTATATTTTAGCTATAATAATAATATTAGAAAACTAGGAAAAACTCCTATGCATTGTACAAGTATGATTCTAACTGTTTAAAAATTACTCAAGTGAATTGATGTCATAAAATGCTAACAACTATCCATCTTAACCACTTTCATTATAAATTTTAAAACACTTTTTTGTATACAATATTGGTTGTTGTGTCTCTTGATTTTTTATCTGAATCATGGACGATGATTTTAAGTCCATTGATATTTTTTGCCCTTGCAAGTGCAACATATAACTGCCCATGAGTAAAAATTGATTGTGGAAGATACAGACCTCCTATTGACAATGATTGACCTTGACTTCTATTAATTGTCATTGCAAAAGATAGGACGATGGGAAATTGTCTTCTCTACATTTGAAATGGTAAACTTGTTTTTGATGGATTCATGTCCATTCGATGAATTAGAGCTTTTTCCTTGTTGCAATTATTGAGCAGAGTTGCTTTAATGTGATGCTTGCCAAGGTTTGTAATGAGAAGTCTTATACCATTACATAATCCAAATGCCTGATCTATATTTCGTATAAGCATAATTAGTGCTCCTACCTTCAATGCCAGTTTGTGAGGCAGCAATCTAGAGGCATTTATGCTATTAAGAAACTATGTTGAATAAAAGTCTTCAAAGCAATCATTGTCTTGTGTTGGTTTACATACAGAATCAAAGCTGAAGTATTTAACCAAAGTTCCTGGCAATAAGTTGCAAAGATAATCATTAAACTTTTCCGTTGTCTCTATAGTTGTTGTAAGAATGGCTTTGTTTGTGAAACATGGTGGATTTTGAAAGTTCTCCAATAAATTTGGGAAGGTTAATTGAACTATTGCTTTCATTGGATCATCAAAGTTCTTTATTAGAAGTTAAGGGGGAAGATCTATTTTTGATATTCCATTGTGGGTCATGTTTAGATGTCCATCACCTACCTGTAATAGCCATTTTGAGAATTATACAATATTCTCTTGTTCATTTGGGTTCTAAACTGATGTCAATCTCATGTTTTTGGTCAACTTGCGTAACTTACAATTTTTCCATAAGTAGGATGAGTTTATTGATGTGTTGACAATGTCTGCACGGCCTCTGTTAGGCACAACTAGAAGCATTTGTCTAAAATTTCCTCCCATTACAATGCATTTCCTGCCAAATTGTTGGTCATTATGCATTATATCTTTTAAGGTGTGATATAGTGCTTCAATGCAATATCTTTTGATCATGGAAGCCTCATCCTAAATAATTAATGTTGTGATTTTAATGAGTCTTGCAAGCAGTGAGTTTTGCTTAATATTGCATGTAGAATCTTCACTGATCTCAATGGGTATTGCAAATCTTGAATGTGTTGTTCTACCATTGGGTAGCAATGTTGCTACTATTCCATTAGAAGCTACATTGAGAACAATTTCTTTTTTGGCTTGGATTGTTGATGTTAGTGCATTCCACAAAAACATCTTTCCTGTTCCTCCACAACCATAAACAAAAAAAACCTAGAGTCGATGTGTCAATGGTTAAGATAATTTCATCAAAAATTTATCTTTGTTCTTGCATCATCAAATCAATATATCTATTTGATTCTTCCTCTTGTGATGTTGTATCAAAGTTTAGTTTTTGTAATATGAAGAAGTTTCCCGTATCAATTTGTTTATGAAGCTATAAAGTTGGCATTCCAGGAAACTCACTAAATGACTTGCTGTTAGCATTTAGCATTTTCTCAATGTTTGACAATGCTGCATCTTGCTTTTCTACCTCTGTAAATTGTAAATATACAAAATTTTTTTTTGAATTGTAAGAAAAAAATACATTTTATATTTATCATATTTCTTTCATGTTGGATATTATTTAGTTTTCAATTTGTTAAAAATAAAATTGAAGAAAAATGATATTAAAAATCTTTTTTTTATTAGTATACTTGATAATTCCTTGTTGGCATGTGGGATGTAGAACATATCTTCAGATATTATATTTGTTATTTCATTCCACACAAATTCAGGATGTGCTAAGCAATGACATAAAAGCATGCTTACAAAGAATTTTCTGAGAAGCCTCCCTAAGGCCCATACTGACACTTCTTTGATTGTGTATATTAATTCTTGGTCGTCATTAAAAAGTCCGAGTGCATAACATATTGACCTATATTTATACAAAAAATATGATTAGCGATAATATTTTATTAAAAAAGAAAGGATTAAGATGCTTTATTTAAAAAAATAAAAGCAAACAATTCTATCCTAACTTCTAGATATAGTTTGAATATTTCAGCGTAGTTATTTGTCTTCTTATTTGTTAATGATATCAAGAGCTTATATGGAGTAACAATAATCGATTTAAAAATCCTACTAACCTATACGTGGGATATATCACATTGTCAATAGTTCTGATGTCCTCATAACTTCTTGGACCTCTAATTTTTGTTAGCAACACTCATAGGTAAAATCTTTCACCTTGAGTTGGTGATGCATGTGATATTTTTCCTATACAAAATCCTTTTCGACGTTTTGTCCATTCCTTTTTCTTTCGATTGAACACATAATTATGTGGGAATTCATAATACATAAGTGTTCTTGCAAATTCATCATTGCTATTTTTTCCATCCAGATAATGAACATCAACTCTTTAGTTCTTTTTGAATTTAATTTACTAATCATGATATATGTTGTCTACTTGAATATATGATAGATTATTGATCAGAAAGATGAAAGCTTAATCTTTCCATAAGAGGATATCTGTGTTGTACCTTAAATGCAAAGATTCTCCATGATGCTTCACATGTTGAGACATATCTACAATTTAGATACTGCTTAACCTCAAAAAATTTGTCGTGAGTTATCACTTGGATCATTATTGTACAGTTCTGCAACTACTCTGTCATTGCCTTTGCTAATATACTTAAACAAATATTTTATCGATGTTGACTGATTTTTCTTTTCAACATTTATATGAGCTTGAAATATTCTCAATAATGTTGGATTGTAAGGCACAACAAAGCTATCATTAAGCATTTTACCTTTTCTCTGAATTGTACGTCCATCATTTCTCCTCCTATATGTTGGATAACCATTATCATCTATAATTGTCTCATCAATGAACCTTCTTGGAAAGTATTTTGAGCATTTTCCTTCTTTTGTATATGGAGACTTTAAATTATTTTGGCCACATGGTCCATGCATCATATATGATTTCACTCATACAAGACTAGATCTTGTTGCTTGTTTGGTATTTCTCCAATGATAACTCTGTCAACGTCTTCAACAGTCTTTATTTTATCATTAGGGTCAAGGAATAGCAATATATGAGCATGTGGAAACCCTCTTTTTTGAAACTTTATTGTATAAACTTCTAAAAGATTAAAAAAGCATATATTAGATATGGCAATTAAAAGGAATTATTATTGAAAAGGTTTGCAATTAGCTTATACCTGCATGAACATTTCCAAATAATTTGTTTTATGTTACATACTTAAGCAAGACTTGTAACTTCATTTTAAATACTCTGCATTGAATTTTAGGATGATTAGAGGGCTTGCAGTCTCGTTCATTACAATATCTCTTAATTTCTGGCTATGCAAGATTACATGTAAAGATAATAAAGATATCTGGATATCCTACCCATCTACAAATTGCCATCACATCTTGATAATTTTGAATCATATATCTTGCTCCTCCAATAAATGTAGATGGTAAAATAATTTTTCTTCTGATGTTGGCTGCATCATCTTCACCCCTAAGTATTGCATCTAACAAGCATTGGCATAAATCGACTCTAAGTTCTTTTTAATGATGCCTGATATAGTTCAATCTCTGACTCTCCATCATTGTGTAGCCATTAACAATGAATTGTTAGAGGAGATTTCTTCCTTGCAATATTGTTGAGATTTCAAAATTTCTACTCATCAATCTAAAAGCTAGGTATTCTCTAATTGTAAGAGTTTTTTTTTTCTTGCGAGTTGATGTAGTTGATGAGTAATGCTCCAACTTAGGATTATATCCATTATTTCCATAAGGAAAAAATAAAGGATACTGCAAGGGTAAGTAAGATTGATGTAATTCATCAATTCGTGTAAGGACTGCTGACCTTTTTTGAATGATAATATCTCTCTTGTAATATGAATGGTCAAAATCTCCTACTATTTAATGCTGCTATTTCAGAACCAGTTGGAAGATCATATGGCCTACCATGATTAGCCGTTTGCCTGATGAGACATAGTTTGACATCTGAATGTCAATCACATTGAAGAATTTCATATGCAAATCTATATTCTCTGTAACACCATATATTTCTAGCTTGCTTCCTATCATTTCTAAGTTTCCCATGATGAATTGCACAAAAGGGAATGGAAGATGGCATTAAAATAATGCCTTATTTCACGTTGCGTAGCGTATGAAAATTCCATTCGGTGTCACACGGATCATATGAGTTCATACATCATATTATCATATTTAATTATATACATACAACTCATTTACATCACCAAAGTTAGCCCACAACTCATGGAATTCAAAGGGGAGCATCAAACTCACACTATTATTTTTGGCCAAATTCTCAGTTTTTCTGTCACAACTTCGGAAATTCATAACTAAATCCAAAAAAATTGAAACTTAACAAACTTTACCATTCCAGAAAGCTATGGATGTCTACCCCATGCTAAAAATAATTTCAACTCATTAAAGGGAGAAGATTTGACATCCGAAAAGCCACTGAGGTCATTGCTGTCTGGGCCATTGGTTTAGTTTACTGATATGAAGTTTCAAAATTCATAACTAATTCTAGAAAATTTGGAATCATGTATTCTTGGTCATTATAGAAATATAAACATGTCTAATTTATTCTAAAAATATTCCTAGGCCATGAAACATAACACAGGAAGCGTTTGACATGCGAAAAGGGGCAAAGGTTTGAACAGCTACTAGTACTGATGCAAGTGTCTGCTATAAACTTCGAAAATGTCCAATTAATTCCAAAAAAATTCAATCCAAGAAAATGATACCAATTTGGAAATCTATGAATGTTAAATTTATGGTAAAAATAGACTCAGACTAGATCAAGCATGTTTATCCACTGAAATTCAATGGAACAGTGACTTAGGTGATGCTGCACTATTGTTACTGTTCCAGAAATTCAAAAATTCATATCTCTTAGCTCAGACATCTAAATGAGATGCTTCTAGTTGCTATAGGTCACTGTGAATGCCTAGTTTCTGCATATAAAATTTTGTAGCCATTGGACCACGTTTGCCCCTTGGATGACACAATTTCAAAACTGACCAAATCCTGATACCAACTTTGAAAAATCATAGAAAATTCCACAGACCTCCAAATGACCTGATCTTTAGCTTCTCAAAAAGCTCTAGGAAAGATCTAGATGCATGAAAAATTTCAAGTCAAGAAGAATTCATTTGGTCAGACTTTGCTATAGCTCAAGAATATGGCAATTTTGGTCCCAACAAGAGGCAAATTTGGTTCACATGAGCCATCCATTGTTCCACACACATTTGAGCAACTTAGAAAGCATAAATATAGCATAAATAAGTCCCTCATAAGGTCTGAACCCTCATGAAACTCAAATTCACCATGTCACTTCCATAAACATATATGCACAAGTGGGCTCCCAAGTGGTCAAAATACACAATTCTATTCATTAAACTCTATTCTTGATACATACATTAACTTTACATAGTTTTACACTTGTTCAAAGTGTCATGGCTCAAAAATAAAATTTACATATCTACTTTGACATTCTAGACATCATAGTACATCAAAAATGAAAAGATTTGCCAAGAGATGGAGATTTAAGCTCATTGGCTTCCATCCTTTGGATCTTGAACTTCACCTAGATCATATGAGATGAGATAAAGGAGGGGGAGAGATTCATTGAATCTCAATAGCTCATACACCTATTCAAGCATATCTTCAAGGCATAAAACATGTCAAAGGTACAAGTATGCAATCAATCAATCTATGAAGCATTCATCTTTCACATTTTTGTGTCACAAACTCATGTCAAGCACAAGAATGAGCTCTAGGGACTTTTGGTTTGACCTCACCCCATTTCTAGGACTTTTGGATTGCCTCACTCTTAGTTCTTTGGAATTTTGACTTAGCTTCACCCATCCAAGGGACTTTTGGCCTTGTCTCACCCATACCATGAGACTTTTAGCATCTCCTCACCCACATTAAGGGACTTTTGGCACTATCTCACCCTTATGAGCCATTTCCACCATTCAAAGACATTCAAGAAAGCATATTGGTACCAAAATAGTAACATAGCATCAAGTGGCATGTCTCAAACATATAAACATACACACAATGACACCATATGCAACAAGAAAATGCAATAAGAAAAGGTGAAGAGCTACCTTGGTGCAAATTCAAGCTTTACTTTGCTTGTTTCTTCTCCTTTTTGGTTCCACAAACACAAGGAGGTGGGGTTGGATTTCCTTGGCCTATTCACAATAAACAACACTTAATTATACTCTTGGAACAAGTTATAACATCTAACTTACTTTTAAGACTACACTTTGTTCTATTTGTCATAATATGGTTCCATTAAGGACCTAATGAAGGAATTACCATAATTAACATTCTTGGTTCCATTCTCTTGCCATATTTAGACCTTTTGACCTCATTTAAGGTCTTTGAAGCCATCACACACTCACTTTCACAAACCTAGGTCCATGTTGCTTCATAAGGTTACATTATGGAAGCTATTGCCTCATCTCCCAACCTAAGGCTTCTAAATTTTTCCCAATGGTTTCTCTCATCTTCTAACATCATATAAAGTCCTAAACCAAGGTTAGAACAAATTAACATCCTCTAGCCTAATGAACCTAGCTTGGCCGAAATATGCACCATAATGGAGGTTCATGGACTTTGTGATTTTTCCTTGATGGGAGAGCCACTTGGGAGACTTTCTAAAGGTCTTAGGAGCTCAAGGAAACATTCAAATAGCCAAGGAAACATTCACACAAAATCAGATTTTGCAAAACCCTAGAAAACACTCCACTTTTCTAACTTGTTTTCTATTGGTTTTTCTTAGAATTTCTTGCCATATTCCATTTCCCCATGGCCTAAAACCCTTGTTCCCTCCTTATATTTGGATAGAACATCCTCCCCTCCTTTGGTTCTATTCTTGGCTGAAATACACACAAAGGGAGGGGGAAGAGAAGATGCAACAAAAAGCAAAGATTACCTAGGGTTCAAGTGAGCTTTCAAGTGTCTTTCTCCTTCATTCTCTTCTCTTTAGCAAATTCGAAATTCTCCCCTTAGGTCTGGATCAAAAACAGAACCTAATCATTCAAAAAATCTATGGAAAGAAAGGAGGAAGAGAGGAGAACAAGATTGAAGGAAGATGGAGCAAGAAATTTCATGAAATTACCTAGTTTCTCTTTGGCTTTCTTCCTCTTTTTCCCCTCCCTTTGGTGTGCCTAAGAGAGCTGAAGATTTTCTATATTTTGGGCAGAATGGGTCGTGCTCATTAAAGAGGAGAAGAAGGGAGCAAATTGTGGAACTCTTTAGAACATTCAAGAAACCATAAATTTCAATTTTGCCCTTCAGTAATGGTAATTTTGTTTCGGCTTCGTTTTAGCTCCTTTTTTAGAACCGTCTTTTCCATCATAAAATTTAGGTTCCTAATTTAATAAAATGCCTTTGGAATCACTCAAATCAGAGCTAAAACCTTCTCGAAAGAATCAGTCAAAATTCGGGTCAACCGACGTTGGAAAGAGTACACCGGAAGGGCTTTTCCGGTCCTAGGGCTTCCCATGGTTTTTGGGGCCTCTAAGAACCTTGGAAAACTCAAAATTTCCATTTAAAAAGTCCTCCTAGGTGTTTTTCCAAAATTACACTTATTTGTAAAAATACCACTGGCCTTTCGACAAATTTTTCGAATCGCTCCGACTCTAGTTTTTGAGCAACTCAATGCTCAAATCCTCATTTTCTATTATTTAAAATTTTATTCAAATTTTATTTGGTCTTGAATCACTCTTCTCAAGAGACTTACTTTTCAAACTGGTCCGTTCCAGTAATTGTACAACGTACCGAGCGTTACATTCTCCAACTAAAGAATTGTTGGCATTCAATGCTTCTTTGATTGATTCCACTATTTTAGGGTCTATGTTGGATGCATTGCCATGATTACTATATGTTTGAAAGAAAGAAAAAATCACTATAAGAACTATAATAATATGTTTTGATTATTGTGATTGTGATATATGTATGTGTGAAAGGCAATTGTGATGCAATGTTTTTTTTAAATGAAGTAGTAAAAAATATATGATCAACAAATTATAATGACAGATAGTAATGATTATTTGTAAAATTGTTATATAAATATTTTGAAAAAACTGATAAAAATAAAGTGTGCCAGTGACAATATGTGTTTGGAAATGCTAAAAATGGTTATATTTTTATTTCTTTAAATTCTAATTTTTTGGTTATCTAATTGATTTAAATTATTGTATTTTCAAAACTCTTCAATTTAAAATTGCTTTGACTTTTTTTAAAAAAGGTAAATAACTAATTTTGTTTCATACCTTTTTTTTTGGAAAATACAATTTGGAATGATATTTTATATTGTTTTTTATCTTATCTGTTTTGATAAAAAGTGAATGTTACCATTAACATGAATTTTGTATTGATATTGACAGATATTTATACAAAAGCAGGTTTAAACATATATTGTACACAAAAATAACTAAAAATATTATTTCCATACCTGATTGCAACTATTCTATTGTTTATTTCATTGTCAGTATCGTAAGTGTACAATTGAGAATAAATCAAAGCAGAATCTTCAGGTGGCAACAAACTCCCAATGCGGTGATAGTTCTAACTTGATATGACAAAGCTATACAACCCAGAGTTCAAAATTACTGTTTGATTAATTTTTCCTCCCCTTGATGTAAATGAGAACATGTTATTGTATGTTTGAATGTTGGAGAGAAAATGTTGTGACTTTGGTGAATCTATGTTATAGTTTTGGCAGTGGTGGTTCCATTGGAGGCACAATAACCTTTCCATGACAACAGCAAAGGAAAAATTCATGTGCCTCATGCGAAGTAACCCGCTTTGTTCTTTCGTTGTACCACATTGAGTGACTTGTCACATAACCCTCAAAATAATACTAGGCTGATAAAATATGTAGCGAATGGCACAACCTAGGTCATCTCCCTTGGAATTGGCTTTAAATGTTTAATTGAGTTTTCCAAATGTTAAAAGACTCTAAAATTTCTTAAACTAAGGGGGTTTTAATTGAATTAAACTAACCTAAAACTAAATTGAATTAAAATTCCTAATTGTTATCTAATTTGGTGAATTATGGTCTTGTGACTAGCTTTGGATTCGTCCCTTGGTCTCCACTATCCTTATCCTAATCCTATTATGATTAATTCTGGTCTAAGAGTTCCTAAATGTGTTCATAACAAATTATCTTGGGTAACCACTCAAGATTCAAGAGATTGATGATCTAATGTTGAATTGAAACCTCAATCCCGCATTAAACTGTCAATTCTTGTCTTTAAGATCTTGAACACTCAATTTGATTGATTAACTAATTTGATTAGCCTCTGAATCATCCTAAATATTTAATTAACCAACTAAATATTAAGGAATCCTCAATTTAAACAAATAATCTCACTCATGTATTTTATCGAACACCTTCGAAGCATACATGGGAAATTCAGATAATATTGAAATTAATCAGATTAATTAATCAACAAAAATACTTCCTAATTAGTGTCTAACCAGCCACTAATTATAATTACACAAATTCCCTATCAAATACATCTTAACCAAGACAATAATTGAAAGAGAAAAAGTATAGGAAAAATAAGGAAATTCTTAGCCAAAACTCTATATTCATCCTTGGATTCAAGCTTCTCCAAGGATTCCTCCTAGCTAGCCTCAAGATGGATTTAGAACTTCATGGAATGTAGATGGAAGATGGAATGAATGGGAATGAGTATGGAGTGGATTAAGAGGGTGAAGGATGCAGCGAATGGGATGAATGAATGGTTGAGTGGTGCCTCTTGGATGAATGGGACGAAGGGTATATATAGGCATGGTTTTCCTAAGATTTTGAGGTGTGAATAAGTTGGAATCTGGAAGATAAATCAGAGGCGTGAATGTATCAACTTGTTCGAAGTCCTTCTTCATTAAAAATCACGTGCCTCTTATTTGCTTTGCTTCACGTGTTGCTGCTCTTCTTTTACGTGATTGTATTCACTCCATGCAGTGCATTATTTCTAATTCCCTGAAGCTACTTTATGTATATAAGAGGTGGGCCCCGCTGGTTATTATATTCTATTATGCATGTTCTTCTTCACGTTATCCACAGATGCAGCTTGTTCTCTTCGTTCAGAAACATGGCTAGTTCATTCTCAAGCTAGAGCTCAAATTCTTCCACGGGATATGCTCATTAATCTCCAGCTCTTGCTTCATTAATCCACATGGTCTGTGGCTTATGATTTAGCTCGTGCAATAGCTTCTTCGTGCGTCTCACCCCTCTGCCCAGTCCAGCGTTGTTCTTCCACGTTGCTTTGCTCTGCTCTTCATGCTGTAGCCATTTTAGCAATCACGTCAGCTCCAGCTCGTTCCAGCTCGCGTTTTTCCACCTCCCAGGCTTCAGCTCGAGTTTCTGCATGTTCTGGAGCTTCCAAACATTCCAACGTCTTCTTCATTTTCTTCCCACATGCTTTTCTCCTTCTCTCACGCATCCAGCCCACGTTGCTCCTTCAGCGTCAGCTCGTTGCTTCTACAACCAATAGCTCGAACTTCCTTCTTCGCGTTCAGCTTCTTCTGTTTTGTGCTGCCTTAATGCTCCATGTATTTTCCACACGCTCCCAGCTTCATTTGTTGCTTTGTTTTCAACTAGCTCAAAGCTTCTCTTCTTATGTTTGCATGCTCTGTTTTGCTTCCAGCTTTGCTCACAGCACATACAACTTGAGCTTCTCCTTTGTTGTGTACTGCTGCCCCTACTTCTCACAAAAACATTCTTCTTTGTTCAGCTACTGTCCATGCTTCCTTCCACGTAAACTCAAGCTCACTTTTGCATGCTTCTTACATGTTATCCATGAATCATGCAAGCTTCAGCTACTTCAACGTTAAAACCAAGCTCTTTCTCCATCCTTCTGCTCCAGCACGTTGCTTCTTCATTCCACGTATGCATATGATTCTTCCATGTGCTTTCTGCGCTTGCTTTTTACGTTGAACAGCAACTCTTCGTGGCTTCTGCATTTAGCTCAAGTGTGCAGCTTCATCTCACGCATATACATATATATATATATATATATCCAGATTTTATTTGCTCATAATCTGCATATAAACAAAGGAGAAAAAATGCACTAAAATACTTTATGCGTTTAAAATCATCATTTTTTCAATTTAATTCAATTTAATTTTTCAATTCATTTGCCCAAAAGAAAATTCTGCACAAAATTAAAAAGTATTTTAAAGATTGCAAATATTTAATCATCAAAGAATTTTGGAGAATAAAATCTTAGCAATTTAAATCCAAAAATCCTCCTAATTAATTCAAAATTGTATTATTTTCCAAAATTAACCACAAATTCAAATATTGTATAATAAATCCAATTAAGCTCAAATTAATCATTAAAATCAATAATAAATGTGGATAAAAACATATAAAAATTAGCACTTATCACACATCATTGCATGACAATACTTGCATTTGTATATTGGGTCACCTTCATCCATGTAGCCTAGTATTTCAACAATATTTATGGTTAGAGAAATAAAAAATCACTTAACTAAATCATACAGTTATGGGATATTACCATCTTGTACTAGAGGAAGTTCATTTGTCATATCTACATCAATTGATTGATGTGAGGAAGTTCTAAAATTATTTGAAATAAATTCTATACATTGGAATTGTGAAAATGTAATTTTTAGATATTTGTCAAGAATATATAGAGATTTATGCTTGTACCTTCTTCTTTTACACATTCATCATCAATTATGATCCTCTATCGTTTTGAGGATCATGTAGTCCTATGTATGTTAGAATTCGATAACCCTTTAGAAAGAAAACATTATTTAAAAATATGTCATCTATTATTATCGAAAGAATAGTATTATGCTATTTATTTTCATTTTTCTTCTTTCACCATGAGAAAAATTTCAGATCATACCTTGAGTAACCGAGGGAGTTTGATCACCTTCCTCATTTACAGATGTTGATCAGCGTTTGTTTCTTGGCATTTTTTCATTGAATTCAGGTCTTCTTTGCTAGTCGCTTGAAATTTTGTCTATTTTTTTTCATTAAACTTTTTTTCTAATAAGTCTTAAAAGTGTGTATTCGAACTTCTTAAAGGTCAATACTTTTTAAATGTTTCTTCATAAAAATTCTAATAACAAAAATAACATATATATTTAATTATTTTGTTTTATTATTAATTATTAATCAATATGTATGTTTTATTATGTGTCAATTCCTTTATTGAATATAACGTAAATAGCCAACTTCCATTGCAATTTATGTATAACTCATAAAGACGACAAATGAAGAGTCTTGGCGTATGTATTTTGAAAATTTTTATTTTAAAAATATATGTGAGAGTACATAATCATTATGAATGTGTTTTTCAAAGTGTATAAGAAGTAGAGAATCCATTTCGTATCTTAAAAAAACACTTTTTTCCGTTTTCCTTAGAAAAAGAGAGAAATGTATGTAGATTCTAAGCATTATATTGTTCATGTTCCTTCCACAATCCTTTTGCCTACTATGATAATTTTATGAAAATTCAAAAGATAATTATTGTAAATAAAGAAACTTTGTTCATTGGATCTAGATTGATTTCGACTAGCTATAAAAAATATTTAATTTCTGTAATAATGAGATTAAACATCAAGGCAATACAGGACTAGTAAGAAACTCACAAAAACTTAATGAAATGTATGTATCTTATATTAGACTCACCGCTGGCAATCAAAGAAATACCAATCAATATTCACAGATTGCAATTCAAATTTGTATTTATATTGATTTTTTTAATTTATTATTCTGCATAATAAATTGTCATAATTCTTAAATTAAAATTTTTAATTTATTATCCATGATAAGCACAATAAAATTAGTGTGTTATATGGAAGTTTATTAGTAAATAGTATATTATACTATAGTTTTTAATGATATTTTTTATTACTTATTTATGCATGATTAATACTTTGAAGTCATTTATAATTTCATTGTTTTTCTTGTATTTAAATTAAATTAGTACCATTATATTGATACAAGTTTTGATTTTGAAACATCAATACTAATCCATTCTTATTTTATTATGTGATTTTATAAATAATAATTTATTTATTATTTTCGGCTTTGTTATATGCTTATATTGAGGTCCCACCAAGTGGACAAGATGATAGTTTTACAGGTTGAAAAACGGACTTATCTCTTTTCTTCCTTTGTGCTGTCTTCCATTCCAGCTAGCACAAGAAAAACAAAACAATTATATTATAATATTATAGAAAATTAATTGACTTATCATTATCAAATTATTATTATAAACAGTAATACCGTATCAGAAGAATTCGCTGAGTGTGCTTCCTAATTAGTGACTTGAGCTATGTTTCGTGTTCCACATATAAATGAATAAATTACATGATTTTTTTTTAAAATTACATGTATTCTCAGAAGTAAAATATAATTAAAATACTCTCTAGAATAATATTAATTTCTTTTATTAAAAGTTAATTTATTAAAAAATATTTTTAAACTTTTACTTTAATATTATATTTAATTTATTTTAAAAAAAATTATTAAATTTATGACAATACTTGTGTTTATATATAGGTGTAATAAAAATGTTGTTGTTGAAATTAAATTATTATATAAAAATTAGTTAAACTTAAAAATTGTTTTCAGAATATATTATGTATTTTAATAATTCATTTTTTTTTACAAATGATTTTATAATTTGTTAAATTTATAAACTTGATTATTTTGTATTAGTCAAATATATATTTGATACGTATTGTAATAAATATAAACATATTTTAATCAAAATAAATATAATTATAACTTATTTTTTTGGTTGCAATAGAGGTAAAATATAAAACATCTTTTGACTTTAGAAAAAAAGAATATATTTTTTTCAAGATAGAAAGAAATGCCATATAATTTAAGAATCTCTCCAAAAAAAGATTAATTTACTCCAACAATAATTGATGCCTTTTTGTTTCACTTTTTTTTTCTTTAATGTGAAACTATCCACCATCAAGTGCTTTTTGAACTTAAAGAAAGCATGGTTAAACCTGGAAGAAAATAGGTTTGACTGAAATGCGCCGAAAACCACTTTGATCTCGTTTGAAAATAGTGTGAATTTTTAAAAGTTTGTCGTCCAATAGATAACGTGAAAATAGTCAATAATGTTGAGAAATGACATTTAATATGTAACGTAAATTGTTATGAATTACAACTATTCTTTGGTAAAAATAGAATTATTTTGAAACTATCGTGGGCATTTAAAATTATAA